>OX377619.1:135441423-135839367 GCA_947397865.1 Polietes domitor
AATTCTATTGAAAGGAATGCAAAAATGAGGTCTCCTCCTCTCTCATCCTCAGTTAATTTGCCATAAATCTGTGGCAAGAGTGCAAGTTCTCACTTCTTTTTACGGGAGGATGGATAGAGATAATGCTTTGTATGGCGGCGTGGCGTTTTAATTTTTCCATCCGTTTAGGAAGTCGTTGGAACGGATAAACAAGAAATGAAATTAAGTTGATAGAAAAAGGAAAATGGAAAACTGGGAAACTGCAACGGGAAATGGTAGACGAAAAAAAAAACTATGTCGAGCGAAAGCAGGAAGAACAATAAATTTTCGTTTTTTTTTCGAAGACATTTTCTGGATTAAATGTTTTTATGGAGGAACGAACAAAATTCCGGGTTGGCTGGTGCAGTAAATGATATTTAATGTTGCAGTTGCCTGTGCTGTGATCAGACAGCGGACACGGAGTTGCTGGTGTCTTTCGGCTGACGATGGATGGGTGGGTGTGAAAACTTCTGTTTTGTTTCAGAGAATGTGAGTGGGTTTCCAACAACAACAACAGAAGCACCACCACCACCATCCAGTGTCAAGTAGTTGTTCCCTCTCATGTGCCATCCATGTCTGATTTGGCTACCGCCGGCGGAATCTACTTTGAAATGTATACAAACACCAGAAGAAGCAGCAGTCAACAATCTCCCAGCCCCAGCCCATACCCATGTCATCCATCTGATGGCATGGATATCTATGGGTTATTTTTAGAAAATGCTGTACTTAAAAATGCATTTATTTTGTGTGATGCATTTTCATTTTTGGTCTTTGTTTATTTTTCCTTTTGCTGGCTGTTCTTTTGCCAAGTGTTTTTTCTTCTTTGGCTTCTTCGGGATAAGCACTACGCTTTCGTGCGTCTGTCTGTCTGTCCGCCGTCCCTTAGTGTAGTTCTTCTTCTCCCCGATCTGGGAGTTGAAGAAGTTCTTTGATAAAGTGGCAGTTTTCATTCACTCATTTCATTCGTGTCTGTCCGGGGTGATGTTAATTTTTTTCCAAGTTTTTTCTTTTGAGCAATTTAATGAAAACAAAAGATTCGTTCGTTATTTAAGTCTCTGTGGAAATTTATGGATTTTTGATGTAAAAAAGAAAGTGTTAATAAACCAAGTGGATTTGAATTTCTAAAGAAACAAGAAAAAAAACGTCAGAATAGTTTATTTTCTCTCTGCGGATTATCGGAATGATTGATGAGTTCCAAAGAATTAAGAGCAGAAATTTTTGAATTTGAAAAAAAAGAAAGAAAAAAGTGCACAACTAACAACTACTCAACTTGGATTGGAATGAAATTAATAATAAATTATGCAAGAAAAATTAGCAGTTTCAGAGTGAAATTTATTGTCAACAGAGCAAGTGACGGAGTCCTAAAATGCACTATTAGGCACTGAAAGAAAAGGCTTTATTGTCCAATAGTCGTTTCATAAAAGAAACGTGCTAATGTTTTTGAGTCAACACAGAGATAGAACGTTAATGCAATGTAAACTGTTTCATTAATTAAAAAACAATCAATAATGTTTCATTAGTGTTAGATTAATGTGACATAACTACAATGAAACATTGTCATTATATTCATTATTTTTTTATTTGTTTTTTATGAATTACAATACAAAATAAATTTATATTATAATTTTGGGTCCAGGGATTGAGCCGGGTGACTAAGACCATTGTAGCTAGTTGTTGCAGCGACAGACCAGAGCCTCTGGTGGGAATCGAACCCACAACCCCACGCTGATAGTCGAGCACGCTACCAACTCGACTACCGGGGCGCTCAATATATCATTATATTAATGAAGCCGGCTAAGTTAAGTTAAAGTAATGAAATGTTTCATTAATTTATCATTGTGCCAGTTAACTAGTCTCATTGCTGTAATAAAATTAATGCATTGATAAATCGCAAATGTTTCATTGCTGCATCAAAAATTATTAATATAAAATGTCACATTAGGCTTAATTGGGTGGGTGTAGACTCTCTTTGTTTAGTTTGTATCAATTATATGGCTTCGCAACCAAAATACTTATGCCAAGTGACCCGCCAAATGAATGAGAAATTTAACATACGCTTTGAATACCACCCAAAAACATACACACACGCACACGCAAAAAATCATGACACAACAATTTTGGCAATGAATTATATAAATATTAGCATTGAAGTCTTTATAAGCGCAACTTATGGTCTCGATTATCGCAACTTCTGTACAAAAGTCGTAATGTTCGTTTTATATTTTCTGGATAGATGAAGATACTTTGAATTAGTAGAACCACGCATTAGTAAGAAACCATATAATCACCCCAGCAGACTAGGATATGTGGACCCTTCAGGCGATATTTACTAGAATTGATGCCATCGAAATGAGTATCATTTCAATTGACATAATCGATATATGGAACATAAAATTATGTATTTTTAGTAGAGATTTGTGCAGGATACCCGATATCCTACATTTTCAAAATACAATCACCTCTATTTCACGAAATGTCGATAGAAATATTGAAAAATATATTTTTAGAGTTTCTGAGAGCTCATTCGAACCCTAATTATCCAGAAACAATTTGCCGACTGCCAAATCTTTCATACCTTTTCAATATGGTGTTAATAAGAGGCTGTAAATCTACTGAGTTTAGTCTGAGATAATTATTCTAAGGCCAATTTGGGGTTTGGTTATAACAACTATTCGGTTATTGCAACAGACATGGACAGCAATTAGTTGCGAACATCGAGTTCGTACTGTATTACATTTCGTTGTTTTGTTTGGGACTAAAAACTATAATACTTAATAAACTCGTCTAAGCAAGTGTTGTGCAGGTTGTTCCATGTAACATCTTCAAGTATCCATGTAACATTTTTAAAATCGGATATAAAAAAACAAAGTAATGATTATTTTTCCAAATTTCTGGTTTTATTGGCAAGGTTGAACTTTGTCATTATATCCTCCACCTCCAGGATGGGGGTATACTAACTTTGTCATTCCATTTGTAACACCTTGAAATATGGACCTGAGACCCTATAAAGTATATATATTCTTGATCGTCATAAAATTCTAAGACGATCTAGCAATGTCCGTCCGTCTGTTGAAAGCACGCTAGCATCTAAGCGAAAGGAGCTAGAACGTTCAATATAGTCGTAGATCGGTTGGGATTGAAATGGGGCGAAATCGGCCCAAAGGACTAACCCATAATAATCCCTAATATTTTAGCATTTTTAAGCATGTTTTTTGAATATGTCTGTTTATATTTGCTTGATATTTGGTATGCGCATTCCCCTTTTAGCAAAAAAGTACATCATAAAGTGATTCTTATTTGTAGGGGGTGAAATGGGACAAAAAAGGGATAAAAATTGTACATATTAAACGACAACAGCTAGAAACACGTAATTCGGTGTGTACATTCCTCTAATTGAGTAGATACATAATATAAAAGTATTTTTTCCAAATTTGTACTTTTAAGGAGTAAAATAGGAATAGAGGGATAAAAATGGTACCAACAAAACGGCTGTACCTAGAATAATGAAATTCGGTGTATACATTCCTCTGATTGCATAGACACGTAAAATAAACGGATTTTTCCAAATTCGTACTTTTTGGGGTTAAAATGAAAAAAGGGGATACAAATAGTACCATTCAAATGACCGCAGCTAGAGTCATGAAATTCGGAGTATACATTCCTCTGACTGCGTAGACACGGAAAATAGACGAATTTTTCGAAATTAGTATTTTTAAGGGATACAGTGGTACAGAGGGATAAAAATAGTACCACCTCAGCTAGAATGATGAAATTATAATTTCGTAGAAACGTCAAGGGGGTGAAAATGGTACCAACCAAATGGGCGCAGCTGGAATCATGGAATTCGGTGTATACATTCCTCTGACTGCTAAGACACGCAGAATATAAAGTTTTTTTTTCCAAATTCGTACTTTTTCTTTTACGGCAAAAATTGGTTGAATCATGAAGTTAGGTTATTTTGCACTATGTACGTCTGCTAATGGATTTTCAAAATTTATACTTTTGGAATTAAAATAGAATGGAAGCACAACCAACTGTAGCAACCACTATCTACCCATATTTATGGCTATGAAAATATAAATATAAGAATATTTATTTTTTGAATTGGCGTATTGGTGGCATTACCTTATAAGCGTGGTTTGAAATAATTAAAATATTATATTTATTTATAAAATTAATTTTTCAATATTTGTATTTGTTTTGGTTTGGCTATATTAAAAAAATATATTTTCCTGTAATATTACTACACTTCTACGAAAACCGACAACCTCTGTGGAATGCAATCCATGGTGGAGGGTATATAAAGTTTGGCCCGGTCGAACTTAACGCCGTTTTTACTTGTTTTATAACGAAACAGTTATTCGTTGCGAATGCATGGACTTCTCAATAGCCACGTGTGGGGTTTCTGAACCCCATATGCGGCAACATTGATTATTGACACAGCCACCAAGATGAAGATGAGCTTCATGAAGGTTGAACGGAAAGCCGATCTATTTTCGAACAATTTCCATGTAAATTTCTTACAGTTTTTCCCCACTTCTATGGAAGTAAGTTTTTCCAATTTTGATTTTTTAGTGGTTTCGTGTTTTTAACTTTGAGATAGGGCTTCAAAACATCTAGATTTTATATAAACTACACTTCATTACATTACAATCCAGTCAAACCTTCTCACTTCATTCAATCATTTTTACATTGTTGGCTTGCTTAAAAGTCAAAATTGTATCATTTTGATTTCTGAACATTTAAGACCGCCTTTTTTCGGCGGCGAGTTCACCTGACAGCAGCATTGGAAGTTTCATCTTTTAAAAAATCGTATAAAAAACTTAAAAAATATATTAAACATTTTGAAAAACACTTTTGTTTTATGTTTTAATAGCTAACATTCTAAAGAAGAAAACCAATGTTTATATGTAAAAGATCGATGGATAATTGAAGAAGTTATAAGGCTCTTTGTAGACGCAAAAGAATTAAGAAAATAGCATTTTTCAATTTTTTGTTTAAATACCAATTAGATAACAGAATGAGCAGTGGAATTTGCGATATTGCATTTAATTTGCCTGTCATGTTCTTATGTATTAAATAAGAAAACTTTGATCTGTTTTAATGAGAAATTATTGATGTTATTACGAAATCCCCAGACAAAGTCAACAAATATTGACGAATCATCGGGAAAATTAAATAAAAGGAATTTTATTTACATCGAATACGTCAGGTCTAATTACACTACATAAAACAGAATATTTATTTTTATTTTTTATAGCCGTTCCCATAAAAAAATTATAAATTTAAAATATCCCGGGTTTGTGCTCAAAACGGTGCTGGTCAAACATTTAAACATTTTTTGATTTGCTTGATTTAACTCCTTAAAATAAGAAAACTAGTTGGGATGTATTGGAGTTTTTTTCTTTTCTATTTTGGAAATGAGGATCGTATGCCTCAGTCAATACACATAAAAACTAAAATTTTATGTCACGGACACAAAACTTTATTTTTTTCTTGTAGAGTGTTATCAATTAATATTTCAATTAATTCATACAATAAATTGTTTAATTGAATTAATGAAAAAAGTTTACTGAATTAATATTTTTTCTGTGAAGTGAAAAATCCATCTCATTTATGAAAGAGTTTTCATAAAATTATTAATTAATAGGATCAGAAAATAGAACGTTTTGGGAATTATAATTATTAACCTTTAATTAATATATTTGCCAACAACAAATAAGTACCAAAAACTGTTCCTATTTAAAAAACTAAAAGGGGTAAATTTACCCCTTGTATTCATATGCTTTACACAGAAAATAGTGCACCTAATAATTAAAAAAAAAAAAAACAAAAAAACTTATTCGAACAAACATTTATTTGAATTATTGCAAATTTTAAGCAAAATTGGAAAGTTTTAAAATACCCAGCAAAAATTTGGTAATGACACCTCATTATTTTTAGCATTACCTAGTAATGACAGCTCGTTACGACCTGCATTATTTTGAAGTATGAAATAATAACTCTCTTATAATGGTTTGAAGAAGTAGATATTGGTAAGTTAAATTTCATAGAACTTCAGACTTTAAAAATTAATTTTCTACATTTTTGTGTTGTGTCAGAAAATAGCAGTGCTTTTGTTATCGCAGCTTAGCTATCCAGGCTTAAAGAAAAACAGCCCTATATTCTGTATTCAGATTGTTAACAAGTCGATACAAAATATATAATTTAATAAAAACGTTGTTTTTATCACTTATTAAGGCCATTATTGATAATACATTATTTGACTTATTTTGTATCTTCCTGAGGTCACGTATGTTACAACTAGTTTAGATGTACTTATTTATTAACTTTTCGTAAGCGTGCGTGGAAGTACTTATTTCTCAACTTATTTCTCAACTTTTTGTAAGCGTGCGTGGAAGTACTTATTTTTTTACAATCCCTTTATAAAAATAATTAGAAACGGATCCGAAAAATAAGTAGTGAAGGTTTTTGGTTTTGCCTTATTCCCCACATTACTTGGTAATGAGAGTTTTTGCTGGGTAGCTGTCAATTAAAAGATTTGACTAAAACTTTAGCCAAAAAAAAACAACGTTTTCTGATTTCACATTTAATTGGAAATTATTTTCTGGCACTTCATGGAATTAACACAATCCCAACGACATGCGCGTCATCGCCTTATATTGAACTTTAACTTAACTGTTGAACTGTAGCCGGGTTCGATACTCGCTTGGCCCAATAGTTAATAAACGAATTTCTTTATCGAGTGAATATGAAAAGTATCCATATTAATATTATAAAACTGTAGTGTTAGTCTGTCTGTTTGTTCAGCAAACGTAAACGGATGAACTGATGTTGAAATTTTCAGTACAGATAGATACAGGCCTAGAAGGAACTATAGGCTATAGGATTTTTAAAAATTTTCTTTGTACAGTGGGGCCGTGGCAAAAGTGTTTTGAGAGCTAGAATGTTGAAAATTGGTATATATATTACTGACCACGAGAAAGATCAATGTGATATAGAATTTTCGTTTTGTGGACGTGGCAATAGAATTTTTTGAGCTAGAAGGCTGAAAATTGGAACGTATATATTGCTGATCATGACAAAGATCAATTTGATGGTTTATTTTGGGTTTTCGTTTTGTGGCCGGAGTAGGCGTGGCAAACGTGCTTTTAGTGCTAGAAGGCTCAAAATTAGCAATATGTATATAAAGAGTGATTTTTTTGAGGTTAGGATTTTCATGCATTAGTATTTGACAGATCACGTGGGATTTCAGACATGGTGTCAAAGAGAAAGATGCTCAGTATGCTTTGACATTTCATCATGAATAGACTTACTAACGAGCAACGCTTGCAAATCATTGAGATGATATCCAACTTTTTTTTGCCCAAAATGGAAGAACTGAACTTGGTTGACATGTGGTTTCAACAAGATGGCGCTACATGCCACACAGCTCGCGATTCTATGGCCATTTTGAGGGAAAACTTCGGAGAACAATTCATCTCAAGAAATGGACCGGTAAGTTGGCCACCAAGATCATGCGATTTGACGCCTTTAGACTATTTTTTGTGGGGCTACGTCAAGTCTAAAGTCTACAGAAATAAGCCAGCAACTATTCCAGCTTTGGAAGACAACATTTCCGAAGAAATTCGGGCTATTCCGGCCGAAATGCTCGAAAAAGTTGCCCAAAATTGGACTTTCCGAATGGACCACCTAAGACGCAGCCGCGGTCAACATTTAAATGAAATTATCTTCAAAAAGTAAATGTCATGGACCAATCTAACGTTTCAAATAAAGAACCGATGAGATTTTGCAAATTTTATGCGTTTTTTTAAAAAAAAAAGTTATCAAGCTCTTAAAAAATCACCCTTTATTACTGACCATGAAAAAGATAAATATGATGCCGGATTTTGGACGGTGGGGGCGTTTTAGTGCCAGAAGGCTGAAAATTGATACATATATATTAACGATCACGATAAAAATCAATATTAAACTTGAATTTATTTGTTTTTCATAATTTTTGAGCCCTAACGAGTCATTTCAATAATCGAAAATCGAAACCTCTTAAGATCATCACATCAAAATGAGTACTGAAATTTAAGTAAATCTCTAAATTGTTCACAGTTTATTTAAATTTCAAAATCAAATGTTAAATAGTTTCCTACTTTTAATTTTTAAATATTGTTGTTATTCTTAAATATTGTCCTTTGGTGGTGGAAGGAAGACCTAAAAGTATAAGTTTTCCACCTCTTACATATCTTGACGTTCACAAGACTTTTTCGATAAGGAAAGCAAAACTTTAACATTTCCGATGGAAATCTCTGCTCTCAATTGGTGTTTTAAGTTGGTAGGCGGCTTTCATGTGGTAGGCTTTCCTGTGCGAACGAACTACTTTGTCCCCATTTCCCATTTCGGAAAAAGTGTTAAAACGAGAATGAAAACCTAAAAGTTTCGTTGCTTTTTGTTGTTGTTTGAGAGTTTTCTTTTGCCACCCACCCGACACCACTTAAAAATCAAATGTTCTCAATGAAGCAAAAAATGCGCTTTTTATGGTTTCAGTTAAAGGGGTTGAGGAGGAGGATGAGGCTGATGGCGTTCTAGTACTCGAGTTGAGGTCTATATAAATGAGTACACGACGACGAATGTCGGTTAGAATGACGGAGTGAATGGATTGGAAAACAAAACCTAAAAAAAACTATGAATGAAAATGCAGCACATAATGGCCTGGCCTGGCCTAGGTATAGGACCCAAAGAAGATGTTGAATACGGAAACGAAGGGGGAGGCCGACCGCTTAGAAAGTGTGCATGAATGAATGGGAGGGAGGGATGCATTAACATAATTTTTGCTGTTTGCTTTTTCCGCCTATAAAACACTCAACACACATGCACACGCGAACACTCACACTCACACCGAACGAACGACATTTCCTTTTTGTGTTCGAACACAGAGTTGGTTGGTTGTTGGCTGGCGGGGAATCAACCACCAGCAGCCCATTATTCTCATGTTGTTGATGAACAACAGGGGACACCACACCACTACACTCACCACTATTTGGGTTAATTGTATTGTTAAAGTGTGGAGGGAGGGAGGAAGGGAGGTAGCGAGCGAAAAATATTATCGAAATGTAAATGCAAATTTTATAGGCTTGTTTTTCTGTGGCCGGAAAGAATCAAGAAATCAGGAAATTTATGCTCCTACAACACTCGCAGAGTGGTTCAAAATCAAAATCCATCGGCCAAAATGCAATAACTTTTGTTCTAGTTGACATTTTTGAGTTCTGTAAAAAAACCAAAATTAGTCAAGGACCCAAGGATAATAACATTAAAAATCGGACAGTCGGATATATTTTAGAAATCGGACCAAAGTTGACTACTTTTCGACTATTGTTCGATTTTAAAGAAAATTATAATTGTTGTTTGTATGTATAGTTGGTCTGTTATGTTGTATGTGTTGTCATTTATTTTGGTTTAAGACCAAAGGTTGTGCTGAAGACTTCAGCAGAACCCAAAATTAGCAAAAAGGCAAAGTGAGACCTTTATTGTTGCAGCTAAAAGTTGACTGCACACTTTCGATGGGTGCTACCCCATCTCGTCAGAACTTTCGCAACGAATGGGTTCAGGGTTCATACTAGTACCAGCGGTCACATATGACAAATGAGAAGCGCTGATAAACAAAATATTCCACCGAACTAAGTCGACACACTAAAAGTCTCACTTTGCCACTTCAATGTTATGCATGTGCTCGCATCGCTCGCAACAATGCAAAGGTTGTTGTTGTACGGTATGTCCCGTCTTCACTGTACCTCGTGTGTATTGTTGTTGTTTGTATGTATAGTTCGTCTGTTATGTTATATGTGTTGTCATTTATTTTGGTTTAAGACCAAAGGTTGTGCTGAAGTCTTCAGCAGAAGCCAAAATTAGCAAAAAGGCAAATTAAAAATTAAAATTTTTATTTTTTTGTTTTTACGTTTTTTATATATATTTTGACGTATTTGGTCATAATGTGAAGAAAAAAATATTTTTTTTTGTATTACGGATATTCACCTTTTTCAGATTTTGAAAATTGAACAAACGTAATTTCTTTTTTTGACTTCGTCGAACAATTTCTCACACATTTTAAGTGATTTTGCACTCAAATTTGAGAAATTATTAGAAATTGTGGTTTCTTAGCTTTATTATGACGCCAAAATTATGTTTGTGCCATATGTAGTTTGTTTGTAATGAATATTTAAAAAAATATCCTTTTTAAACAAATGTCGGACTATGGACCGACACAACTTTTTTCCTTCAAAAGCCTTTACAGAAATAAATCTCTTAAAATGTGTGAGAAACTGTTCGACGAATTCGAAAAAAGAAATTACGTCTTTTCAAAAACGTAAAAATATGTTAAAAAACGTAAAAACAAAAAAATAAACATTTTAATATTCTTTAAAATCGAAAAATACGAAAAGTAGTCAACTTTGGTCCGATTTCTAAAATATATCCGACTATCCAATTTTTAATGTTAATATCTCAAAATAATCCTTGAGCCCTTGACTAATTTTGGTTTTTTAGCCACTGTACACACATTTGGATTGTTCGTATACGTACGAATATTTTTCGTATTTATGATTTTGCGATTTATAGTTAAAAAAATTCCTTTCAAAACCTAAACCAAAACTGTTTGTTTTATTTTCTTTTTGAACATATATTTGAAAATATTTTTAGAATTTCCCACTAAAAATCGCGTGGGTTTATTCCCCTCTTATTAACTGAACCGATAACGAACAACAACAAAAAACACCAATCATTGGCCATAAAGTTGTTGTGTTTAGTTCAGTTCAGTTTCACATCGTTTCCCATTATCCAACCGTTCGTCCGTCCGTCTGGCAGTTCATGTTTATGTTGTTTTTCTTTTTTTTTTCTTAAATGGAATTTTCATTAAATAAATACAAAATATTTTCACCGTTTTTCTTTTTGTTTTCTTCAATAATATAGCCCAGAGCACGCGTCTCAACATTTGCCACATTTCGAATATGTTGACGGGTGAGCGCGCATTTTTTCTCGTTTTTGCCACAATAACCTTGCTTCGTTTGCGTCCCCATCTTATTAAATTAAACACAAAATTATTGTATATATGAATTTTCACAGTTAATTATATGGTGAAAATGTATAACAACAACAACATGAATAAGTGTTCATTGAACCGATGACAGACAGAAACGAAAAATCCCCTCAAAAAAAAAAAACAAATGAACTTGAAAACCGACACAGTCAAGTCAGCTCCATAATCGGTCAAGATCAAATATTACGGCAAGGCAAGGCGGAATGAGATGACAAAAACAGCTGAAAATGTTGGCACAAACTCAGCGTTCCATCTCGCGTCAAATTAAAGTTAAGTCATAATGGTTGAGAATATAATAAAACTGAAAAAAAAAATATTTTCGTCGAGAATACAATCAAAATTGAAAAAATAAAAATTTAAAAATCTCCAAGATAATGATTTTAGTAGACTTATGGGCATGATTTGAAAGTTTGTTTGATATTCGTTTGTAATTCAATTGCCCCGAAAAATCAAACCAAATATTTAGTTCATTGACTTTTGAGAGAAGAAATTAGCCTCATGTTGGGCGCCAATTAAAAGTCAATATTATTTGGGGAAAAATGCTGGTGTTTTATTTAATCATTCGAGGAAGGCACTGTTTATTTAAAAAAATGAAAGATGGAACAGCAGGTGCTGAGAAACTTGATGCACTGTAAACTTATTAAGCATTTTAATAGACTTAGGAAACGTTTTCGAATCTAAAGTGTTATAAAACAAAAGCGTTATAAAATCACAGGACACCATTGTAGGAAAAATTAATATTTTTTCGAAAATAACAAGGTTCTGACAACGGATTTTGATAAAGGTGATTAAAAATATATGCCCAGCAAAATATATCTAGATTTTTGAAGCAGTGATCCGGTTGTAGAGCTACTGAGAGTGCAATATAGCAAACATTGCTGAGACCGAAAATTCGGATAGAGCTCAATCTCTGCATACTTCGGTTGCAATAAAAGAAGCAAAGTGAAAAAAACTGACACTTACACCCACGTCGTGCTTTTAACAAGCAAATGTCGAACTTATGGCATCACTTGTTGTGGTGTATTGGGTAGAGCACGCGACTATAATGAAAAGAGTCCCATGTTCAAATCCCAAGAGAGGCATTTTATTTTTAAACTAAACCATTATCAATTGTAATTCAAAAGAAATTCAAATAATATCAATTGAAATTCAAAAGACATCAGTTGAAATTCAAAACTCGCCATTTGAGATTCAGAAGTCATCAATTGAAATTCAAAAGTTTCCATTCGATATTCAAAAATTATTCCATTTCAAATTCGAAACATTCTATTTGAAATTCAACAAGTAAGGAAAGGCTAAAGTCGGGCGGGGCCGACTATATAATACCCTACACCACTCCCTGCGTATGTACCTCGCATTGATTGCTAAACCCAAATTCATCTTTAGTCATACTTAACGAGTATGGTTAATAATATGGTAATTGATCCAATTATCCGACAGATAAATACAAATTATACAGTAGTAGTAGGATGAATCGGACCGATATTTCAAAAGGGGGCCTATAACAACATTTTGGGCCTGGTCCAAAACATGGGCCTATATATTTCTCATTCACGGTAGATATTCCTAGTTAAAAAATATAAAAATTTGATGAAGATACAATGTAAGATGTAGTTTCTAGAGCTGTAATAGATCAGAATGGGGCCCCATTTGGCTTATACCAAAGTATGGACATATGGGCATCTCCCAAACAAGTAAGGAAAGGCTAACGACGGACGGACTTTCTCATTACAATTCAATTCGGTAAAAAAGTGAAATCGGGAAGGATTTTTGCATCCTGTAAATGTATGTGTTTGACAAAAAATTTTAATCGGAAAGGACATTTGTATGGGGGTATATTGAAACCTGGAACGATGTGACCCGCTTTCACCTTGTCTGTTTATTGGTGAAATATAATATGTAAAGTTTGGCCAAAATCGGATAAACATTCGGGAGCAACACTTGTATGAGGGCTATATTTAAATCTGAACCGATCTTACCCACTTTCACCATAGATGTTTCTAGTTCGATTATAAAATGTTGTGCCAATTTTAAAGAAAATCAGGTACAATATGTAGTTTTTAAAGCGGAAAAAGTGAAATGGGGAGCGTCATTTGTATAGGGGCTATATCTAAATCTGAACCGATCTTACCCAAATTCTGCATAGGTGTTTCAAGTTGGATTATAAGATTTTATTTTATTTATTTATTATGAATTACAATACAAAGTAAATTTATATTCTAATTTTGTGTCCAGGGATTGAGCCGTGGTGACTAAGACCATTGTAGCTAGATATTGCAGCGACAGACCAGAGCCTCTGGTGGGAATCAAACCCGCAACCCCCAAGCTGATAGCCGGGCACGCTACCAACTCGACTACCGGGGCGCTCAGGATTATAAGATGTTGTACCAAATTTAAAGAAAATCGGGTAAAATATGTGGTTTCTAAGGCGGAAAAAGTCAAATCGGGAGCGACATTTGTATGGAGGCTATATCTAAATCTGAACCGATCTTACCCAAATTCCACATAGGTGTTTCCAGTTGGATTATAAGATGTTGTGCCAAATTTAAAGAAAATTGGGTACAAGACATGGATTTTAGAGCGGAAAAAGTCAAATCGGGGCGACATTTGTATGGGGGCTATATCTAAATCTGAACCGATATTACCCACTATCACCGTAGGTGCTTCTAGTTGGATTATAAGATGTTTTACCAAATTTAAAGAAAATCGGGTACAATATGTGGATTTTAGAGCGGAAAAAGTCAAATCGGGAGCGACATTTGTATGGGGGCTATATCTAAATCTGAACCGATCTTACCCAAATTCTGCATAGGTGTTTCTAGTTGGATTATAAGATGTTGTACCAAATTTAAAGAAAATCGGGTAAAATATGTGGTTTCTAAAGCGAAAAAAGTCAAATCGGGAGCGACATTAGTATGGAGGCTATATCTAAATCTGAACCGATATTACCCACTTTCACCGTAGGTGTTTCTAGTTGGATTATAAGATATTTTACCAAATTTAAAGAAAATCGGGTGCACGATGTGGATTTTAGAGCGGAAAAAGTCAAATCGGGAGCGACATTTGTATGGGGGCTATATCTAAATCTGAACCGATTTCCTCCAAATTCAATACCGATGGTCCTTGGCCAGAAAAAATAACTTCTGCCAAGTTTCATGACAATCGGACACCAAATGCGACCTGTAGAGTGCGAACAAGCTTAGATGGACAGCAGACGGACGGACAGACGGACGGACAGACGGACGGACAGACGGACAGACAGACATCGTTAAATCGACTCAGCTGGTGATTCGAAGCCGATCCGTATACTTAAAGGTGGGTCTAGCTCAATTATTTTTTGGTGTTACAAACATTTGGCGGGAAACTAACATATAATACCCTAGGCCACGAAGTGGTGTAGGGTATAAAAATGTAAACAAAACTATTTAAGCAAAATATACATTACACCATTTTTTTATTTCTGAATTTTAGATTTAGCCGTTTGTTTTGTACCACTTCTTTCCCCTTTTCCCGATTTCGACCACAAAAAGTAATATTTTTGCACAAGTATTTTTTGACCAAATGGTGGTGTTTGAATTTCAAATGACGAGTTTTGAATTTCAAATGATGTCTTTTGAATTTCAAATAAAACCTTTTAAAATTCAATTGACGAGTTTTGAATTTCAAAAGATGTCTTTTGAATTTCAAATGAAGTCTTTTGAATTACAAATGATGAGTTTTGATTTTCAATGGACATTTGGAAATTTCAAGTGATTCCTTTTGAATTACAATTGAAAATGATGTAGACATGCCATTATTGCAACCCAGTAATTGCTCTTATTCGAGACATCCCTCACAAAAATCAGCGCTTAATCTGCAGATTAGTAAGCGAGAGGTGCTGCATCTCTCCCTTACCAATCTGCTGAAAACGGTCACTGATGAAGTTCCCCACAGAGCCAACACTTTGGTGAAGTGTCGTTCTTTTCATTTTCACTACCAAACAAAAAATCCTTCGTAAGATCAAAAATATTGATCGAAATAGCTACAGTTCGTATGTAGTAGATTAAAAAAACATCTAATTCTTGTTTGTTCAAGACAAGAATTAGGTATTTTATAATTTTGAATAAAAGCATTTTAATATCTTTTTAATATATACTTTAATATCTAACGATGCCATATATAATTATGAATAAAGATTGCAAACCACTTGGCAGAGCTGAAGTTATTGTCAAAGTTTTTAAAAAGACCACTCAAGTTCGATGACCAAACAACGAATGTATTAAATTAAAGACAGGAAAATATATAACTCTATAGGATCGATTTTTTTTCTAGGGAAGCGGAGAAAAGGGGAATATATTCCATTTTCCAATTGTTTTCTATAAAATTAATTTTATTTTTCTATAAAATTTAATATGGATTAGAATAAACTTTATATTTAGCAGAGGAAAATATTTTTAAAGTTATCTCCTTTCTGATTGAGATAGATGGTCTTTAACGTCCGTCCTTTTATTGATCTTCTTACCACTTATATTTCGTTTTTTTTCCTTCCTTCTCTCCTCCATCTATTCGTTATACAAAAAAAAAACATTGTAATACTATAAAGCAATACTTTTTTTAAAAATTCTGAGAATGTTATCATAAATGCAAATGCAGAAAAAACAGTAACAATTCCAGGAGAATGATAGACTTCAATCAAAAATAAAAAACGCCCTAAAATATTATGAAATATCACTAATTGGCTCAAACTTGAAAACCTTTACTCCGCGCAGCCGACTTTGCATGACCCAAGGAGAAAATCATTTAGTCCGGCCGAAGGTCTGCCACTCACAAAAAAACTTTACAATGTGTAGTCGACTTTCGAAATACCCCAGAGAAGAAACATTTACTCTTCGTAGCCAGGTTTGGACATGATGAGATATTTTTGGAGCGATTTTTGGGTCATTTTTAATTTTTGGGCCATTTTTATTATTATTTTTTGGTCGATTTTTCAAGTCGCCATCAACAAATTTATTGTACTAAATAAAAATTTCTTAAGGATTGTGACATATGTATGTAATAACCAGAAGCATATTTGAGTAATGAAAGGGTTATCTTAATTATATTGATTTGCTTTACGAAAGGTTTCATAATATGATAAATTGATTGTAAGTGTGTCGACTTTATGAAATTGAGTACTCTACTACTAGAAATTCTCATCTCTCCAATGTCTAAGCTGACATAAGTATGTACTCAAAGACACAGTCGTTACAAAGGTTCTACCAATAATGACATTAAATGTGACCAGTCTACCAATATTCGCAAGTAAAAAATTAGACTTTTTTGATTTTTGTTTCTACTGGAAACTACAGTTTTAATTTACAAGTGCTTCATGAAAAGTGTGTCGCACTTTATTTGGTTACTTTTATTGCCATTATTATACAGAGGTTGTGATGAAATAAAAGTACTATGATAATTTGATTTTTAGTGCGACGACTTTATTGATTTGTGTACTTTACTTCTAGCAATTCCCATCTCTCCAATGTGTATGCTGACATAAGTACGTGCCCAAAGATATATTCTATTATGATTATTTTAATTTACAAGTGCTTCATATATTTTATGAAAAGCTTTTTGTGTAGTTTTTATTACTGAGCTTATGACTAAATCATAAATATAACGATGATTGTCCTTTTTGCAGTTTACTACTCTGCTTTTTTTGTTGCAATTTCGTTTTTGTCTTTTAAACTTTTTCAAAACTAAATTTCTCTGTCGAATGTTGTTGCCGCAAAACACCTTGGAATTCTTTAATTTCCCTACATTCGTCCTCCAAAATTGTGTCCAACCATCATAAATTCCAATCACCTTCACTGCAGCCTAAATTTCAAAGTGCTATCAACGCCCTCTTTTCAGTTGTCTGCCAAAAATACCATTAGATAAAGCATTTGACAAATTTATAGAATATACATATATCAAACTATTGAGGAGCCCCCGACCATACAATAGTCGCGTTTTATTTTGTTAGCTGCATTAATTTTTTGATTGGGAAAATACAAAATAGCAAAAATGCTATTAAACCGCGAATATTGTGGGTCACAAGTGTATGCGTGATCACTCATTTCAAGTTTTAGCCTAAAATTTCGAATATAAATTGGCAAAGATTTCGCGTGACAGCCACAAATATTTTTTTCGACAACCCTAAATATATCAACTACTTGATCGACGACATTTAAACGAATAATGTCGTCACTGGTTATTTAACATTTTCGTGATACATATTTAGAACCAAGTGAACCAATTGAATTGAAAGTGAACCCTCCCGGCCAAAATGCCAATTCACAGCACTTCACACAACAAAAGAAAAACCTGAATCAATCTACTCCAAATCCCACAAACAAGCGAGCGAGTGCTACATATAAATTAAAACCGTAGCAGCGTTCGAATTCATATTTAATTATAATATATAAAAAGCAGCAACGTCAAGACAAGTTTCAATTTCGCGCTAAAATTGAATTATAGTCAATTAAACGAAAACAGCAACGACAACAATTCATTCATTCAATTCATTCATCAGTCAAACATCTCACACGGCATGAATGAATGAATCGAGGGAAGCAAATCCGCAACAGATAGAAATTAAGATATTTATGCGTCACTTTGTTGACACGGTGAACCCCCCGCCCAACAACAACGCACACAACAAATTCACCAGAATTATGTCTGAGAGTGTTGCGTTGTGAAAAGAAAAAAAATAAATAAATAAAAAACGGGGCCATATGAATGATCACGATTAATAAATTATGACTTTTTGACAAATTAATATTGAATTATTTCAAGAAAGAGAAAAAACATTGAAAGATTTTTTTTTAACTAAAACCCAACGACAAAAGCCACATTTTGTGGACGTACTGATAAGAAAAGCCGCAGTTTTTAATCATGGAATTCGAAAACTTAACTCCTCTCTCCTTCCTCTCTTCCACTAGGGGAGCAGTGTTTTTATCGCAGTTTTGTTTTTTTTTTCGTTTCAAATACACATTCATTCGTTTTATTATCCAAAACACCCTCTATTCAAATCCACATTATACGGCTGAGTGATTTCCCAGTGTGACAACACAACTTGTGAACAGGAAGTTTTGAGAAACAAGAAAAAAATACTGAAATTCAAAAAACCGTTGACCGCTTTATCAACGGTTTTTTTGCCTACAAGGCTGCACTGGTTTCAAAACCAGATAGCTTTTTTCTGAGAAATTAAATACGCTTCAGAGTTTAGCGAAATCAAAAGGCGATAAAATCACTAACTAGCTACTGGCTATTTAAAGTTCCGAGCAAATAGGCGGCAGCAGAGCAAATGTTGCCAATGTTGCCAGCAAACATCAAATGTTGCCAACGCTTCTGACTCTGGGTGATTCATGATATTAGGGCTTGAATGAAATCAAGTAAACAATCACTTAAATGCCATTTGGAATTGTTAAGATAGCGGAAATTAGTCATGATTTATGGAAAAATTAGAAGAACACCTCCACTGGTACATCCTCTTATCCTGACACGATATCTGATTATTATATATGAT
Source organism: Polietes domitor (assembly GCA_947397865.1). Taxonomy (NCBI): domain Eukaryota; kingdom Metazoa; phylum Arthropoda; class Insecta; order Diptera; family Muscidae; genus Polietes; species Polietes domitor. The sequence continues at coordinate 135,460,050 of OX377619.1, forward strand.
ATAATTATTTATTATAATTGAAGTATGGACTTTGTTACTAAATAGTCTGAGTAAAATCCATACTCCAATTTAGTTCAATAAAATTTCATAAATAAATAAACCATACTGTAGCGCTTTGTCGTTTCCTTCATATACTAAATGTACTCTGGTTTAATTTAAATTTTCTTAAAGGAAGGATAATAAACCAAGAAAAGTTTCATTATTTAAAAAACATAGTAAATAGTTAATTTACTAAAAATATAGTAGAAATTGTAGTTAGAAGAAATCTTATAATCGAGTCACATAATTGAGATTTAAAAAAACTCTGAAAATTGTTTATATAAAAAAACATTTAGGAAGTTCGAATAATTTTCTAAAATATTTTAAGTTCTTTTTATATTCAAGTATTAATATATATTGTCCTCGCTTTAATCGTGGGGTAATAGCTCGACTATTTATGACAGAAGTATCATGGAACGTTTAAGAATTATTACGTATTGTAATTTTTTATATGAATTTTTTCAAAGAAAAGTTAGAAATTGATATAAGGTAAACTTTAAACTTCGAACAGCTAAAAATATAGTGAATCGCTGACTTTATGTCATTTTTTCATAGTGGAGAAGACCTAATTGAGTTGAAGAAATATTCCTAGATTTAAAAAAAAAATAAAAATTGTTTATATAAAAAACTTTTAGGAAGTTGGAGCAAATTCAATATTTAATATTTAAAGTTCTTTATATATTCAAACATTAATGGCTCATATATTGCCTCCGCTTTAATCCTGCAGTAATAGCTCAACTATTTATGGCAGAAACATCGTGAAACGTTTGAGAATTATTTCATGTTGTAATTTTTTATATGAATTTTGGCATAAACCGGAGCAAAATTCATTCAATTGAACTAATTTTTTCCTAAGTTTAAGAAAAATTTTTGCAACAATTTCCTCAGATTGAGGCTCAATTTACTTAGTTTTAGGAAAGTTTTAACTAGAATAGAAATTTAAAGTATGTCCCAATTTCAAGGAAAAGTTTGATTGATTGATATAAGGAAATATTGAAATTTCGAACAGTTACAAATATAATTCCAATTATATAGCTGGCTTTGTGCTATTTTGGTCCATGCACCCTCTCCTATTGGAAGAGAGGATCATGTTCATATTGATGACACAAGGGACTACACTACGCAACAAAAATGGAAGATTTAAAAAATAAGGAAATTATAAAAAAATGTTTACTAAAATTTAAATTTTCGGCGATGGTACCTTAAATAATTTTACTCTCATTTTCGAAACGTAAGCCCGATAATACCCGGTTATATGTTAAGTAGTGGTTAGGGAACAGTCTTCAAAAAATTGGGAAAAAATTCATTTTTTTTTTTAAATCAATTTTTGCTGGCACGAAAAAATTATAAAAATATAGAAAAAAAGTTGGAAAAAGGGTATTTTGTTTTATTTTTAATAGCTAACATTATAACTCAAAAAAAATCAATCAAATAAATTTGTAGACGCAAAAGATTTTTTAAATCATGATTATTTTAATTTTTGTTTGTATAGCACGACAATCCCACTACAAATTATATAGAACAGATCTGTAAAAATTTAAGTTGGACAAGCAACCAAGGAATATTTCGAGATAATAACATACAAGATTGGGCAATCGAATATATAGGGTGGGTCATTTAAAATTTGAATTGCCGATTAACTTTGTTTTTGAAAGATAGAATACATTAATTTTTATTTTCAGATTTATGTTTGACATTTGCTAAAAGGACGCGATTCGCTCTAACAAAATTGGAAAATATTAAAAACTTACTTCCAAAGTAGTGAGTCTTTAACTGTAAGAAATTTAAGTGTAAAATTTTTGTGTTTTCAGATGAAGCTCATTTTCATCTTGATGGCTATGTCAATAAGCAAAATTGACGCATATGAGGTTCAGAGAACCCACACGTGACTATTTTTAAATTTTTATTTTTTGTAAAAAAATATTTTCAAAAATTTTATTTTAAAATATAGTTTTTTTTTATTTTTTTAAGTTTATATTAAAAACCAATAATTCTTCTGCAAAACAATTGTCTCAATATCTTTTCATAGCAGAATATATGCCAAACTTCAATGTTACAGGGTAGCCATAGTTTTCAAAATTTAAAATTTTATCACAACCGAAAGACCTTAGAAAATGTATGAAAGAACGCCTACCTTGGTATGGAAGTTGTGACATGTTTGGAAGTCGGCACGCTTTTCCTTGGTTCTCTAAGAGCATCAAACTTTATTTACGATTTACGAGAGTATACATTGATAAAGAAAAACTTTTATTTTCGGACACCCTAATAATAAATATACATAAGTTTTCACATGAATAAAGATAAAATAATTCATATGAGTTAAAAAAGTTATTAGATTTCCTTAATGTAGCAACATTTATCAACCACCCTGTATATATTAATATAATTTGTCAGTTGGACTAATATAAATTAATGGTGTAGTGTAGGCTAGATTGTTATAAAATTTAGCATGAGGATAAAGAAAATTTTCTCATCTTTTTATCAGCGTACCTACTTTTCAGAAGTTAATGGGAGAAAAATGAGGAAACTGCGCTTTGGAACTAAAAAATGTGACTCTTTGCACTAAATGTATCCTTTCTTCCAAGGGTGCAATTTCGTGCAGACAAAAGTTGCCCTACAAAAACGGAGAACCCTTCAACCTTTTCAAATATGTATATATTTCGTTAAAGGCTTTTAAAGGGAAAAAAGTTGTTTTGGTCCAGAGTCAGCCATTTGTTCTAAAAGGATATTTTTTACAATATTCATTACAACCAAACTACATTTGACACAAACATAGTTGTGGCGGCATAATAAAGCTAAGAAACCACAATTTCTAATAAAAACAAATTGAGTGCAAAATCTCCTAAAATGTGTGAGAAACGGTTCGACAAAGTCAAAAAATACGTTTTTCAATTTTCAAAATCTGAAAAAAATCTGTAATACAAAAAATTATTTTTTTTCTTTTCATTATGAACAAATGCGTAAAATTATGTTAAAAAGCATAAAAACAAAAAAATAAAAATTTCAATTTTCTTTAAAATCGAAAAATAAGTAAAGAAGTCAACTTTGGGCCGATTTCTGATATCTATCCGATTTCCCAATTTTTAGTGTTAATATCTCAAAATAATCCTGGGTCCTTGTTTAATTTTGCTTATTTACAGAACTCAAAAATGTTTACTAGAACAAAAGTTATTAAATTTTGGCCGATGGATTTTGATTCTGAGCCACTGTGCGGGCGAGCGATCGAAAATCACTCAACTATTACTTGAATTATATAAAACGCAGATAAGAAATATTTTACCTACGAGCTCTTAAGATGTTTTTCTCCAGAAACAACGAATTAAAGAATCATGTGACAATAGCCTTGTCGCACTGCATGCGAAATCTAGCAGAAATGACATAAGATCGATTTTCAAGTGTCAAATTTGTATGGGATCTGACATTAGTAAATCGGTGCAGTTTGACAAGGCTATTATAAATTTCTCGTAGTAATTGAGTGGTTTTGATCAAATGAATATAAGTTCCAAATAAATGTTGGTTAAGAGGATTTTGTATCATAATTTTCACACTTCGTCAACAAACACTGCCCGCATCCGAAATATGTAGTCTGGCGTCTGTGTTTGTTGACTTTTGACCACCACTATATTTTCATGGGGTGTTATATTCAATTTTTTTGCTACAAAAAAACCCTACAGCTATCATGGGATTTGAGGATATTTTTAAACTCAATATGTTGTGTTTTTATCTGGGCATAATAAGTATGTATTTTTGGCACACAGACAGACAGACAGACAATATGTAAAACAAAAACAAAAAAATGTTGCGTCGTTGGTCTTTGTTTCGAGAGTTTGGTTGGTTGTGCCCAATTAAAGGCACCATATGTTAAATATGCATATTTAAAACAAAAACAAAAAAAGAATCACTAAAACAGATCCTAATAAAATTGAGGATATTTTTAGTAAATTCCCATGCAAACACACACACACACACGATTCTCTGACTCGGATTAAAATTAGTTTTCCGCAGCCACACATGGTGAAGGAAACTGCACACAAAATGGAAAACAAAACTAAATATTCAAATTGAATTTGTCCAACTTTTAGAGGATAAGGATTTAAGGATAAACGAAGTGCCAGTGCCATCATAACTTAGGAGTTTTTTGGTTTTTAATTTTCCTTTTTTAAGACTCAGCAGCAGCAGCAACATCTTGTTCGCTTGTCCTTTTGTTGCAACCAGACCTTTTTACTTAGTTCGTTGGTTGGTTGGTTGGCGGGCGGGTGTGCTGGATGCCTGTTTGACATTTATTTTGTGATGTTTTTACGTCATTTTAACGTCACTTTTTTGTATTAACCATAAAAAGTTGGTTCCTTTTTGTTGTGTTGCGCGTTGTGGTGTCAGTCTGTGTTTTTTTTGGTGTGTGCGTATGTTTATTTAATGGAAAAAATCTATTTTTTTTTTCGTTTAATTTCCTCACATATGTTTTACATTTTCTTCTCTTCTCTGTGGCGTGTTTCTTTGTATACCTTTCATTGAGAATTTTCTTTTAAAGCAGGCAACGAGATGTCTTTATTTGACATCAGTGAATGGATATGTTAAATAGCATTAACGATGACATTTATTGTGTCAAGAAATTAACAGAGCTCCCCCGACCCGCGGATAAATGACAGAATATGACTTTTGAGATTTATTCACACAGCGTTTTATTAATGGACTTATTAAGTAACACCCAAAAAAATATGAGTCACATTGTGGAATGTATTTATTTTTAACTTCCAGTCCATTTGTGATTTATATTTTCTGCCATACAATGTGATGGCAACATATCGTAGAAGGGAATTGGTGTCGCAGTTAAAGTTTATATCATCGGTTAGGATTGGAATAAAGATTCCGATTGTGTCGAAATCGGAATTAAAATCTGGATTTGTTGCCGAACTCAAGCGGAATTTTTTTATTTATCGGAAGTGTGTACCTATTCCAATATAAATTGACGTCATGAAATCGTATTGTGTTCTCCTTGTTTTAAGCCCGACGCACAGTGTTTCAGAATCATAATCCATCGGCCATAATCCATCAATAACTTTTGTTCTAGTAGACATTTTTTTCTGCAAAAAGCCAAAATTAGACTAGGACCCAAGGAATATTACTCATCTTTTTATCTGCGTACCTACTTTTCAGAAGTTAATGGGAGAAAAATGAGGAAATTGCGCTTTAGAACTAAAAAAATCTGACTTTTTGCACTAAATTTATCCTATCTTCCGAGGGTGCAATTTTGTGCAGGCAAAGATTACCCTGAAAACGAAAACAGGGAACCCTTCAACCATTCGGAGTATGTATATATTAAAGGCTTTTGAAGGAAAAAAGTTGTGTTGGTCCAAATTCAGACATTTGTTCAAATTATATTTTTAAAATATTTATTACAAACAAACTATATTTGGCACAAACATAGTTTTGACGTCATTTGAGGGCAAAATCCCTTAAAATGTGTGAGAAACAGTTCGTCAAAGTCGAAAAAGAAATTTCGTTTTTTTCAATTTTCAAAATCTTAAAAACGTTAAAATCTGTAATACATACAAAAAAAATTAAAATTTTTCTTCGCATTATGAACAAACTCGTAAAAATATTCAAAAAAAAAAATAAAAATTTTAATTTTCTTTAAAATCGAAAAATACGAAATGTCATCCTTAGTTAGGTCCGTGTCTAATTTAGGTTTTTTACAGAACTCAAAAATGTCTACTAGAACAAAAGTTATTGAAGTTTGGCCGATGGATTTTGATTCTGAACCACGTCAATTTTAATTCCGATTCCGAAAACAATCGTATTTTATGACACCCCTGAGGGTCTCGGCTACAATTCGTGATTTATTTCATTGCCCCATCTTCCTTATAGGAATTTCAGGATAAATATATATTTTATTTTATATAAAATATATAATATATAATATCTTAGGTAGAATTGAAAAATTGGGTCTTGTACATATATTGTGATATAGTTCCTTGTCTAAAATTGCGAAGTTCAAGGTTAAGTTAGCTTTGGTAATTGAAATGTCATCCCCTTGCCTTAAACTAAGCCCTAGCTAAAATGAAGTCATGAAGGCTGAAATAAGATAGTGTCTCGACTGCAATTACGATAATGTCTATGCTAGAATCGAGATAAAGTCTCTGCTATAGTTGATATAGTGTGTCGGCAGGAATTAAGATTGTATCACGGCTATAACTTTCGTTGGCTAGAAAAGAGACTTACGAGAAGGATATTGATATTGATAGAATTTTTAAATAAGAATATCATGAAAAAATGAAATAGATCCTTTGTCCGAACTAAAATTGATTCTTCGATAAAATTCAGATTATTTGTTGGATAGAAATGGGAGTTCTTTCAATTGAATTACTAAATAGAGATTTTATCATGATTTTATTATTTTGAGTAATGTTTGAAGCACTTAAGAAGAAAGTCTTGGCAAGCAACGAGAACTGCTGCTTAGATAACTATTCAAGTATTTTTCTAAACACACTGAATCATTTTTATAAGTTCACTAATACCTGAATGTGTGAAGACCTTGGAATAAACATATTTTTATTTGTATATATACCACATAAATATTTTTTGAGTATATGTAACATTTCTTCTGGCTTTGAAATAAGGGAACTGTAATAATATCTACTCGTAAGGAAATTTTAACTAAAAAAATAAAATTTTTAAACTAAATTGGAGTATGGATTTTACTCAGAATTAAGAATGCTATTTTCCTGAGTATAGATTTGAGATAATGTTCGAAATGTTTGCGAATATTCTAATTGACGAGGTATTTAGACGACTACTGTCACGAGATCGAACATTTAGTAAACTTTACACATACAATATTACAACTAAGATTGAGCAGCGATCGACAAGAACTATCAATCTGGCATACGTTGACACAGTTGTTAAATCAATTGGTGTAAACTTATGGCGATACCGGAGAGCCTCTCTTGTGGGGGTTTTTGCCCGTGCCTGAGATTGAGTCTTCTCGGATAGATTGAAGAGAATTTGCAGAAATTTTCTTTAGGTTAAATTGTGATTGACTCTCTTCAGATGACTAGGCTTTTCCTGTGTTAAATTTGTGTTAAAAGAATTTGCGAAGTCAGAGAGCCTGTCTTTCTTGCCAATGCCTAAGATAGAGTCTCCGTGTATAGAGTTAATTAAATTGAGAAAGCGAGAACTGAGAGCACATTGTCTTTAGTTTAAAATTGAGATTGAGAGACTAGTCAAAAGTCGAGGCTTACTCAGTGCTTAAATCAGTTGATGTGAACTTATGGCAATTTCAGAGAGTCTCTCTTGTGGGGGTTTTTCCGATGCCTGAGATAGAATCTCCGCGGATAGAGTTAAGTAAATTTGACATATTATTTTTAGGTAAAATTGACTCTCGTCGTCGAGCCGACTGGGTATGTCAAATCAATTGGCGTGAACTTATGGCAATTCCAGAGAGCCTCTCTTGAGGGGGTTTTGCCGATGCCTGAGATAGAATCTCCACGGATTGAGTTAATTCATTTAATTCAACCGATAACTAAGGGCATATTTTGCTATATTAGAAATTCTCCTTAGTTTAAAATGAGATTGAGTCTCGTCGAGACGATAAATGTAAGTGTTATACCTAAAATTGAGGCCGTGCCTGTGCAAAACGGGTATTTAATATTTATTCCACTTTTACTTAGCGTAAATCTCCTATGTATGGAATTTCAAATATTTTAATCTTAATATTGTCCCTCTAAACTAATTTTGGCGATGAATAATTCATGACAACAAACAGCTTACAGCAAAAAGCAGGCAGCAGTCTTTTATATGGCCAACAACTGAAAAATTAGGCCTCAACAAATTTGTTGTTGGCTTATAAAACGTAAATCATAAAACACAAAATACCAACGAAACGAAAGAAGATGAGGAAAAAAAAGAGAAGAAATGAAACAAACCAAAAATAAATCTGATCAAACACAAATGTGATACCAAGAAAATAAACAAAACACGAATTTATGGCCAAGAGAAGATGGCTGGCTGGCTGGCTAGTAAAACAGCCAACTGACAGTCTCAACAGGAACATTAACGAAAACAAAAATCAAAAGATGAGGAGAAAAAGAAATATAAAGCCAAGATGTAGATGTAAAAATAGAAGATATTGGTTACCGAGGTACATTAACATATGCCCCATGTATAAATTATTCGTGACTACTTTGAAATATGTGTTTACGAGTTTACAGCAGGAGGAGAGGGATGGATTGGATTCTGCTGCTATTGACAGGTTGTTATTTTATGGCCATTGGAAATAGGGTTTCAAACTGAAGTTTACAAGTTCTGTTCCTTTGTTGTGTGTGTGATGAAGTTGAATTATAAACTTCTACTTCTGCTTCTTTGGCAAGTGTGGGAGTGGCGTTTTGCCGTTGCCGCTGAAGATGACATTCATGTCAGTCAGTCAGCCAGCCAGTCAGTCAGTTTAGTATGCAAAACATGTTTGACTTTTTGAAGTTCGGAATGAAAAAGAAAAACCCAAATTGAAGTCGCTTTGTTCTTTCTCTCCTCTCCTCCCCACCTCACCCCCACATCTCACTCGACATTCGTCCCAAGACGTGTGTAATAAGAATGTGGCTGACTTCATCTTCCAAATATTCCATGAACATGTCGCGGTGGTACTCTTCAAGTATCGAATTGTCAATTGGAACGCAAACGTTCTACGACAACTAGAACCTGACACAATCTCAACAGCAACAACAACAACAACAATGACATTTTCATGTTAAGGTAATTAAAAACAAATTCGTAATGAATGTCAAAGCAGAGAAAGAGACGCACAACCTGAACCTAGCCCAGACACTTCCACTTCCACACATTCCCATCCACATCTCCATTCCCCAGTCACACTTGTTCTGTTCACGTTCTGTTCTTTTGAAATGAAAACGAAAAGTATTCCGAAAATGCTGCGGCATTACATACATTAAACTTTGGGAATTTCAATGAGGCTTAACGTAAAAACCGCCAACAACTACAACAACAAAAATCCCAAATATGGTTAAGAATTTGAAAAAGTTTTTGTTTGTTTGTCTCGGTTGGTTCTATGCCTTCATAGACCAGAATGAGGATGGCGGCAAAGGCAACGACAATTTACATAAAATGTAATAAAATTTAGTTCAACACAACACTTGGTGCGATGACGACTACAACGATATGTCGGTAGGTCGGTTTTAATGCAAAAAAAAAAAACAAAACGAAACAAGAAATCCCAACAATAACAATCCCAACGTTATTAACATTTTAAAGCTATAAAAATGGTCGTTAATTTAAATCAAAGTTAAGGGCTTGCAAAGTAATTTCGATAGAAAAAAACAACAACAACCAGCCATGGGACCTAAAACTTTAGAATTTGTTCCCACCGGGCGGGCGCGTACACATGGGCACATGTGTGTTAAATGTGTATTTAGACAGGATGATGCAAGAGGAGGTAACATTTTTTTGAAGGAAGTCGAAAAAGTACGTGTGGCTAGGAAATACATTTTACGTCGTAATAATAAATAAAGAATAAATAAAAGAGGCCTGTGAACACTTGATTCCGAAGTGTCCGTTGCCTTAATTTACTTTAATTAACCAAATAACAGAAATTCTTGTAGATACTTTTTCCAGCCGTGAGAATCTTGATCTGCATATTTGAATTTTGAAATATGTTTCAAACGACTTTTATACGACATAGTTTGCTCATTTTCTGTAGTATTTTAATTTTGTGTTCTTATGCGAGAAAATCTGTGATATTGTCTGAGCCATAAGAGAAAAGAATTATTGTTCTGGGATTATTTTATTTTTTACAAGTCGAATCAATAAAATCTGTAATTCGTTAATTGAAAATTGCTAATATTTTGCAGTGAAATTTAAATAAGCAAAAACGTTCGACCGAAGCACTAGTCTTTATACTATTTTTTCTGGAACAACAGACTTTGTTTGCTAAAACAACAGACTTTGTTTGTTGTAACAACAGACTTTGTTTGCTGAACGACTAGACTTTGATTGCTGAAACAGAAGGATTTGTTTGATGAAACATCATTTTCTTTTTGCTGCAACAGCAGACTTTGTTAAGTAGAACAGCAGACTTTGTTTGCTGAAACAACAGAAATTGTTGCTTGAAAAACCGTGCTTTTTTGCTGAAACAGCAGACTTTGTTTGCTGAAATATCAGAGTTTGTTTGCTGAAACAGCAGACTATGCTTGCAGAAATAGAAGACTTTGTTTGCTGAAGCAGCATACTATGTTTGCTGAAACAGCAGACTGTGTTTGCTGAAACAGCAGACTGTGTTTGCTGAAACAGCAGACTCTGTTTACTGAAATAGCAGACTTTGTTTGCTGAAACATCACTTTGTTTGCTGAAACCGCAGACTTTGTTTGCTGAAACAGCAGACTTTGTTTGATGAAACAACAGATTTTTTTGCTGAAGTATGGAACATTTTTCGTTTAAACAGAATACATTGTTCGCTAAAGTACATCATACTTTGTGCTTTTAACCAGCGGAAATGCATTGTTATTTACTGAAATAGCAAATTTGGTTTTTGGAAATAACAGACCACAACAGCAGACTTGATTTGCTGAAATAACAGATTTTGTTTGTTGAAACAGCAGGCTTTGTTGGCTAAAAGAAACTGTGTTATCAAATATTTTTTTGTGTTTCGAAGGCAACTAATAAATGAAAAGGTGTGTGTTAAAATTGTCTTCTTGAAAATTACACTGTGGAACAAAAAGTCACAAAGTTCTGACAACGGATTATGCTATAGCGCGTAAAAAGGAATATAGTTTCTCAATGTAGGTAGGTAAACACCAAACAGGGTCAAACATTGTACAAAAATATTTACCATAAAATTCTACTTCTTCTACTCAATTTAAATGCCAGAAATAAGTCTGAACTTAAAATTCATTTTCCGAATTGTTGATAAACTGTTCCATAAACCAGATTTTTAGGGGTGGTGTGAATGGAAAAAATATTCTTCAATAATTCGTCAAATTTCAGTATAAGTCACCGAACAAAGGAGAGTTGTAGATATAATAATAAATAAAATATCAGTACCACGTTGGGTATTTAAACAACAAATTACACTGTCCAACAAATTAAGACTTTTTGATTGGAACAGACTAGCGACCATATAATTGTGACATGACCATATAAAGGACATGATGAGTAGACCATTCTTGTAGAATACATTTATAATCCAGATTGTTTGAATGTCTGTAATGTTGAATTTATAGCCAATATATAACCTATCATTTTTATTTTAGCCTGATAATTTGGGAGGCAAAATGTTATAGTATTTCTCCGATATTAATATTTTGGACGGCTGCGAACATGCCAAGAAATGAAGGGCTGTAAGGCGAGTACAATATCTAATATCAACCGCTGGTTGCCAACCTAATGAAAAAAAATGGTGTGGTAAAAACATTGTTAAATGTTTGAATGGAACGTTCTTGGTCTTCGATCAGTTGATGGCTTTTTAAAGTAAATGTTAACATTTCATCATACAAATATAAACAACAATTAAAATATAATATGTATTTTAGCTCAATGCTTAGTAATTGAAGTTGTTATGCATAATTTTAAAAGAAACAAAGATTAATTAAAAAATATAATTAACGAAATTATACATAAGTTTCTAATTAAGGAAGCATATATAGTTAATTGCATAAGATATAATGTTGATTCTGCAATTAAAAAAAATGAATAAATTTGAATAAATAAAAGTGGAAATTAAAATTCCACGTTCAGATTTACTCGTGTAAATTGAATTTTTAAAACTATTTCAAAAAAAATATGAGAAAAGGAGAAAGAAAATATGAGAAAAGAAGTATCAAACAAACTGGTTAAATTTAACAAGTAAAAAGGCGTTAAGTTCGGCCTGGCCGAATCTTATATACCCTCCACCACGGAGTGCATTCCATAGAATTACCTGTGGATTACCGCCTGTCGACTTTACAAAGAAGTAAGCTGTTGTTGACCTTAAAGTACGATTTGGGAGAAATACTCATATTGTGCGTGTCTACGAAGACAGACGAGTATAACCACTGAATTTCATTATTCTGGCTACCAATTTTATCCCGTTTTTATCCTAATAGTACGAATATCGAAAGATATCTTTATTTTTCGTGTCTACACAGTCACAGCAATATACACACCGAATTTCACTATTCTAACTGCAACCGTTTAATTGGTACCATTTTTATCCCTATCCCCCCCTTTTCCGCCTAAAAGTACAATTTTCGAACAAATCCTTTATGGTTCACGTCTACACAGTCATATACATACACCGAATTTCATGATGAGGGTTGGTACCATTTTTATCCCCCTTTACCAATTGTATCCCTTAAAAGTAGAAATTTCAAAAAATCTTTATATTTTACTTGTCTACGTAATTATAGGAACATACACACCGAATTTCATGTTTCCAGCTGTTGTCGTATCAAAGGTACTATTTTTATCCCTTTTGTCCCATTTAATTCACTAAATCTTTTATGTACTTTTTTGTGATTACACGTTACTGGAAGAAGGTACGAAACAAATTTCAAGTGTATAAAATTGGAAATTTTCAAAAAAATTGTCTAAATATTAGGGGTATTTTCAGTCCTTGTTTGGGAAAAATGTTTCCCTCTTGGCCGATTTTGGCCGGTTTCAATCCCAACCGATCTGCAATCATAAGACATATTTAGGGAAAATTTGAACCTCCTAGCTCATTTCGTTCGGCCTCTATCGTGCTTTCAACAGACAGACAGACGGACATGTCTAAATCGACTCAGAATTTTACCAGGATACAGAATATATACTTTATGGGGTCTTCGTGGAATATTTCAAGGTGTTACAAACGGAATGACAAAGTGAATATACCCTCATCCTGGAGGTGGAGGGTATAAAAACGTATAATTACCCAATTTTATTTGTACAAAACCATTGGGCAGATTAGTAGTAGAGTTCATTGATTCCATATAGTTTCATGACTCTTCGGTGTGAAGACTGTCTAACCATACATGTACACAATTTTTTGATGCCGGCGTAAATACTTAAATAAGTCTTGGCGTTTTTCTTAGCATTGACTATTTTGAGCTTGAATTTACATGAAGCTATTACAATATTAGACCGATTTTTTCCTGTGTAAATGTCTCACAAGAAATATTTTTCCCTTTATTTTGTTAACCTAGTCAGAACAATTTTAAATTGGTCTTTAGTATTTTTTTCTTTTATGCCAAACTGTGTATAGTCTGCAACAAAATAGCAAACAATTTGTTGTTATGACAGAAAATTTGCTGCAATAGCAGTCAAATGTTTGCTGTTCGTAGAAATACTATTTTATTTGACTAGGCAAACAAAAACTGCCAATAGAATTTTTTACCTCCCATTGCATCACCCTTCTTGTGCTATCTACGTATAAGGTATTGCTGGGTACGTGCGTGTGTGGCTAGTAGTACGCAATTTCATTTTAGCCAGCAATACAAAAGAAAAGAACAACAAAACAATTTGATTTTATTTTCGCGCTCGCCCGTTTTCCCAATTTGGCATTTAAAGAGGTTTACGTCATTTTTATGTCTCATCCTAAAACCAGAAAAAATGCTAATTTTTTCGGTGCTATTTCTCAGCTGAAAACCCCCGAACAATTTCATTTAAGTTAGATTAGTTTTTTTCGCCCTCCCCCTCCCTCTTCCCACAATTTTAGCTTATTTTTCACACATTTGCATAGTTGGCGGCGTTTTCTACAGCTGCTGCAGTGCGCTTTGTTTTCCTTTTCAATTCAATTCAATTTTGAATTTCGTTTCTAGCAAATCTCTGACATAGTTTTAGAGGCCGTTTTGCGAAACTTTGTGTTAATGATGTGATGTGTGAGCGCGGCGGCGGCGAGTGTGTGTTTTGTTTTTCAAAATTATTTTTGTTGTTTTTTTTAGATGAATACATATGGGCATGTGAATGGCCTTTATGGATGTTCGTTTAGATTTTTTTTATAATATGCACAGTAAACGTGTATAGAAATTGTTGATTTTTTTTATTTATTTTTTCAAATAAGGCTGGAGAAATTGAAAGTATTTTTTAATTAATTTTCCTTTTTCAAATTAATTTGTGGGCTGAGATTTTGAAAGAATGAACAAAACACACAATCGTATTATTAAAATAAACGTTACATTCAATATGACGCTATCGAAGCATGTTAAATGAATGCGATCAACAAAACATGATATCATTTGTAAAACTATCAAAATAATTTAGAAGATGACAAAAAAGTATCAATCAATCATCCATTAATCAGTCAGTCAGTCATTGAAATTACTGAATTAAGCAATTTGTCAATGAATCTGTCAATAAATCAGCTATAGTTCAATTGTTATTCGGCTTATGAAGAAGCATTCAATTACTCGCTGACCTTCCAAAATACGTCAATTGATCTACATATATGTTATTGGAACAGCTAAGCATAGCCAGACTTTAACAATCTCCAAGACAAGACAATATCGCATATTGGAAATACAAGACTTTCTTTGCTGAAACATCAAACTTAGCTTTCTTCTTTGTTCCCGGAAACAAAACTTTTTTGCAGAAACAGCAGACTTCTTTGACTTAAAACTTTGTATGCTGAAGCAGCAGGCCTTGCTTGATATAAAACTGACATTTTTCTGGCACAGCTGACTATGTTTGGTGAAACTGCAGACGTTGTTTCCTGAAATGGTATTTTTTTTTTGCTGAAATTGCTGATTTTGTTTGATGAAATAGCAGACTTTGTTTGCTTGAACGGCACTTTGTTTGCCGAAACAACAAACTTTGTTTGCTGCAACAGCAGACTTTATATGTTGAAACAACAGACTGTTTGCTGAAATAACCGAAAAAAAGTGGACAATGTTATTTGTACAGGGTTTTCCAACAAGAGGTGTAATTTTGGTATTCAAAGAAAAATTCAATTTTTTTTAGATAAATGATCGGATGTTTATTTCATAATAAAGAGGAAGGTATGCCGTTAATAACGAAAAACAACATCAGCCAAATTGGCCACCACGACCACGCTTACAGGACTATATCCCTTTCATGAAATTTGCCATAACCAAATCGCAAAGTGGCTGCCCTATGTCCTCGATAGCCTCACAAATTCTATCTTTGAGGTCATGAATCGACGCTGGGCTGTTGGCCCCAAAGAAAGAAGTCGCAAGGTGTTAAATCACAAGATCTCGGTGGCCAATTGCAATCAGCTCTTCGAGAAATAACACGGTCCGGAAAATTTTCCCGTAAAAGAGCAATGGTTTCGTTGCTTGTGTGGCACGTAGCGCCGTCTTGTTGAAAGTAGACGTTGTCCAGATCAACTAAACTTCGACCATAAAAAATCTTTAATCATCTCTCGATAGCGCAATCCATTCACCGTAACTGTTGATCCAACTTCATTTTCGAAAAAGTAAGGTCCAATGACCCCGCCGGACCATAAACTGCACCTAACATTCACAAGATGAGGATGGAGAGGCTTCTCAACAATAACTCATGGGTTTTTCGAGCCCCAGATGAGACAATTGAGCCACCGAGGTGGAAATCAGTCAAGGTGATTTTTCGATGGAATCCGGATCATTTTCATTCATGACTTTTAATAATTGCAATGCGTTGTTGAAGCGTGTATCGTACCATTTTTAGTAATGGCGTAGTTTCTACTTGTCAAATGTCAAAGAATAAAAGCTTTAAAAGTGACAGCTACCGAAATACCGGGTGATTCAAAATAACACCTCTTGTTTGAAGAACCTGTAGTTATATTCTAAGTAAGTGTTTATCCCTCTGTTTAGAAATAACTCGAAGGCTATTTCGAAATGAATAATTTTGCAATGATATTAGATAATGATTATTGCTTAGTCTAAAAGTCTGGTATAACTATAGAAAATAGCCCCCTCAAAAAAAAAAAAAAACAAGCGGAAATGTGTCCGAACCTTTGTGCCATAGTACAAAGTCCCCCCGTTTGCAAAGAGCAATCAACCAAATCAATTTGGATGTTTCTCGAGCCTCAATTGAAGCGTGAAATGATTCAACTCGTATGAATGAAGGAATGATGAACACGACAGCGACAACAACAACGACAACGACAACTCAACAACAACTGACCTATGACAATTGAACTGAAATTAATGCCGTCGTCATCAATTGATGGCGCGATCGCGCAGCCACCCAATTCCGACGACTTTCTTAGAGGCGATGAAAACAACACGAAAAACAAATAACAATTCAACAATAAATTTATTTGTAAATAAAAGATGGAAAACGAAGGCAATGGCAACGGCAACAAAAGCCATTTGTTTTCTTTAAAATGAAATGTCAATTTGGCCCCCCTCCCACCTCCCCTTCCACGGAGCTGTGAAAACAAGCACCGTGTACCAAGCATTTAATTTATAGATGATAGCTAACTAACGAACAACAAGAACAACAACAATAAATAAATAATAGAAACAGCGGGGCAAATAGTGCATTAAATTGTAGTTCATGCCTGCTCTTTAAAAGGCCTTTCTACAGCATCTCCCCTTTTCCCTTTCCCCTTTTGGTGGAAAACGGGGTACAGGGTTTTCTCAAGTGGATCCACACAAGCAACTGGCAGAACGTCACTTGCAAGTGGATATGGAAGCGTGTATTCTCTCTCTCTCTCTCCCTCATTTATGGTGCAATTGTGATCTATCGAATGGCTGGTGGTGCTTGAATGACACATCGAAGAACACGGGAAGAAGGCAAGCGGTCTCTTGGAGATAATGGCCCGGGCATACAACAACACATAGACATAATAAAATACAATTGAATGAAAATGTCATTTATTACTCATAGACGTTGTGAATCAGAAAAGATTCCCGGTGTACTTGCCCGTGTACGCACAACGAAAACGTGAGTTAACCCACCGTCATTATCGGGCGGCGTACACTCTACTACACTGCAAATAGAGAACGAGGATGGTGTGAGTAATTTATTGGAATCAATTTCTTATCTAATAAAGCACCTCAAACATCCATAACATATTTGGGATAGAATTGAAATGTCCACAACGTCGCAAGGAGATCCTAAGGCCAGACATCACTGAAAATCTTTATGAAATGGCAAATTGATGTGGAAAAATATATGGTGGTGTTCTGAGTTTCACTTTAAGTAAGTGTAAGTGAAGTGAATACGCAGTCACAGTGACGCGAATATAACTGATAGAGGTCTATTTTTTATATCTATATACTCGTATCAGCGAAGCTAACCGATTTCCGAAACATTTCCAAAAAATCGAAAAAAATAGTAATTCATATAAAGTTTCATCAAAAATCAAGTGAGGTGAGATTCAGAACAGCCCCGAATAAAATTACATATAAATAAAAATTGCATAAAATGAAATAAAAACCGCAGATGTCGAACCTTCTGGACATCTGAGAAGATCACAGCATTAAATATTATCGAAAAACCAATTTTTGGGCAGAAATATATTAAAGAATACGTTTTTAACTGATATTTTATTGTAAAGGGTGTCCCAAGAAGAACGCAATTTTTAAATCTGGCAACATTCGAAGTGTCATTGTTTGACATTTGAACAATTGTTGCTGTTTGTTAGTAGAAGGTACGAGGTTAGTAAAAATGGAGCGCTACACGAATGAACAACGCATTCTCATTGTGAAATTGTTTTACCGAAATGGTGAAAGTTTTGCGGCTACAGTTCGCAAATTGCGATCAATTTGGGGTCACAATAATGCTCCAAAAGAGTCAACTGTAAAGAGATTAATGGATAAATTTGCCGAAACTGGGTCTGTTAGTGATGTAAAGACAACAACGCGCCATCGACCAGGTCGATCGACCGAAAATGTCGCAGCTGTACGTGATGATGTCGCTCAAACTCCATCCACCTCAATTCGATACCAAGCTCAGCAAATTGGTGTCTCCAAATCTACTTTGCAGCGAATTTTGACGAAAGATTTGCATCTTCATGCATACAAAGTTCAATTGACTCAGGAACTGAAGCCAACTGACCATGGACAGCGAAGGGAGTTCGTTAATTGGGTATTGGAGAGACAACATGAAAATGCTGATTTTGCCGATAAAATCATCTTCAGTGACGAGGCCCATTTTCATCTTGATGGCTTCGTCAATAGGCAGAATTGTCGCATTTGGGGTGCGGAAAATCCTCGAGTGATTCACGAGAAGCAAATGCATCCTCAACGTGTCACTGTGTGGTGTGGTTTTTGGGCTGGAGGAATCATTGGACCTTTTTTATGAAAATGAGGCAGGTCAAGCGCAAACAGTCAATGGTGTTCGGTATCGTGAAATGATAACCATTTTTTTCTTGCCTAGAATTGAAGAAATGAATGTGGAGGGCATGTGGTTCCAACAAGACGGCGCCACATGTCATACAGCCAGAGAAACAATTCAATTGCTGCATCAGTCATTTCCCGGTCGTGTTATTTCGCGTTTTGGAGATCAGAATTGGCCGCCTAGATCGTGCGATTTAACACCATTAGATTTTTTTCTTTGGGGTTTTTTGAAGTCGATGGTTTACGCGAATAAGCCGACGACGACTCAAGCCTTAAAAGAAATTGGACGCTGCATTAATGAAATACCGGAGCATTCATGCAAAACGGTCATTGAAAATTTCATTAAAAGATCGCGTGCATGCCAGCAAAGCCGCGGCGGCCATCTGCACGATATATTGTTCCATACATAACCTCATTCTCTCTACTTTACGATATAATAAAGTTTCACGATTTTTTTTTAAATATCTGTGTTTTATTTAAAATTAAAAAAATTGCGCTCTTCTTGGGACACCCTTTATATATTTACACCTTCCTTTTTTCGGTGGCATACAGTGAAATTTGATGTAGAACATGTTTACCCTTCATAACAGCAAGCTTTTGTTTACTATGACAGCAGACTTTGTTTGCTAAAACAGCAGGTTTTGTTTGCTGAACTAACAGTAAGCAATAAAACATCAGACTAAAAGAGCAGACTATGTTGATGTATTTTAATTTAATTTATTTTAAGTATTATCGTGTAGTCTGTAAGGAATATGAGTCATTCCATGTCAAAAGGTAGGGGTTTTCACCTCGATAGCTGCGATTATTTTAAAAGTGTATGTATTCTTCTGATAAGAAAAGTATACGTATTTTTGAAAAAAATAGAATTTTTTCACAAATTATAACCAAGAGTGAAAAAAAAATAATTTTTTTTTTTCAAAAAAAAAATCTTTGATTTTTCATTGATTTTAAACATTGTGCTAATAAAATACTGAAAAAATAATCATTGTGAAAATTTTTCAATCAAATTCGGGTTGAATTTGTAAGAAAAAAATCGTAAAAAATAAAAGCCATCATTTCACCACTTCCAAACTCGCAAAAATCGACATCTAAGAACACTACTTTAATGTTTCCAAAAAATGAATTAATGTAATCATATCGAAAATCAAAATAAAATAAATAAAATTTTAAAAACTTTAAAAATATTTCAGGAGTTACAGGAGATTGAATGAACATTCCTTTTTGAAAAAAAAAATATTTTTTGTACTCCAAAAATACGTATATACACAAACTTTCAAAATAATCGCAGCTATCGAGGTCAAAAACCGAACCGCTTGACATGGAATGACTCAAATGGAAGTTATGATCTATACTCTAAAAATTGACTAATTTATATCCCAAGTAAATTAATATTTTGATGTCTTTTGATATTCAATCGATATCTTTTGAATTTCAATTTATATTTTTAATTAAAAATGAAAATTTTGAATTACAATTGAAAAAGGTTTAGATTAGACCCCAAATTTCCCAGTTTGTTTATGTTTAACAAACTTATTATACGACTCTCTTCACGTATACTTATGTGATTACACTCACTTACATGTGGCCGTCGCATCGATGAGTTATGACTCCCATTTTGCGCGCGCAAAAATTGTCAACTATTCGTGGCGTCTGGTGGAGCTGCGACAAAGAAAGGTCGTTAACATGCGTGAAACGCGTACGTTTTATGCAAAAAAAAAAGCACATCCAAAGACAAACACCACCACAACGTATCGACGACGACATCAATTAAGAAGAGTTCTTCATTGACAACTTTATCAGCGAGTAAGAGATCATCGCAAAAGGTCAAATGATTCGTCATTTATGTCCACAATGCGTTCCCGAAAAGGCGTTGTCCCCTCCCCTCCTCTCTCCGTCTCATGAATTGAGAGAAAAGACAGACTGTAATTTGCATATGATTGCCGCCGACGCGTTGTTCGCACTCGGTCTGTTGTTAATAGAGAAAATATTGGTATGACGCCCAAAAAATAAATGCCAGGATAATATTTACATTGTAACGAAAGGATACAACATTTTAACGAAATTAAAGCCTATAGCCTAGGCTAGAGCTGTTAAGACACACACACACACATCTGAAAACATCTGCTGATTGTCTAGTTTCCGTTTCACCCACCTCCATCCTCCACCATCCACCATAATGGTGTGTTGAATGGCCCGTTAAAAACATCCCTTATGGCTGTGTTTCATGGGTCGGGAGGATACTTTTGTGCCGCCAGCCACTGACCTGTGCGTGTCTTATAGTTTAGCACTTAATGAAACGACGTGAGGGATTTAAAGTGGCCATAAATGGCATTGATAGTTTTTAGGCAATTAGCAAAAGATATTGACATTTGACCTCTGCCGACAGCCGGTCATTTCAATTCGAAATCCATCCGAAACGCTTCTCCTTTTAGGTATTTTCCGCTTTAATAATTCGCCTTTTTTATGGGAAATAAATTATGGTTATTATGGTGGAATCCGATTGTTGTTGTAATTGGAATTAAATCAGTTCGACAAAGTCAAAAAATTTTCTTTCTTATTGAGCTAGCTATATATCTATCGAAATCTCGAGGTTTTTTCATTTTAAATCCGATGAGAAAGTGAAAATCATTTGATAACCAACAGGCTTATAAGCGTACAAAGGTACGAGAAACGGGGTTGTCTGGGAAAATTCAAATACAGATTCTTGTTCTTCTGTTCGACATTAAATACAACAAAAATAATAACACTTCCCAGAGGTTTCTACTTCATGCTTTCTACAATTTAAAGCCATCTCCGCCGACGCCTTTTTGCAGAAGCCAACGCATTAATAGTTGACAGCGAAGCAGAATAAAGTGACCTGACCTTTACCCTTAAATCTTCGTTTACCAAAAAACAATCGATTTTCCAGCTCTGAAGGGGTTTGTAACCTTTCTCCTGTTTATTTTCCTCCCTCCCTTTTTGTATCCCGTATCGTATGTCTTACCAGGTTAGGTTTCTTTTTATCTGTTTGTTTATTTTTTGAAATATTATAAACTCAATGATATTTGATATTTTTTTATGTGGCCATCATCAGTTCACATTTGGTCCCAGGATAACATTCACCTAAACACACTTACACGCATGCATAGAGCCCCTTGACTTTAATTGCCTCTTACCGCCACCACCACCCGTACAACACTCAATCATTGCTCTCCCTGTGTCGGTGAGTGAATGGCCATTGATGGCAGCTTGAGCGTTATGAAATAACAAATATTTTAGAAAAACACGCAATTACTTTACGGAAAAGTCATATTGCTTTCCTCTCCCCACCCTCCCCTCACATCACAGCAACTGTTTTTTTAATGGGCCCAGCCAATTGGCTGAGTATGGGCAAATTAAATGAAAATTTGTTTCCGCCTGGACACATGAAAAGAATGCATGGAGGGAGGGTGTGGAGGAGAGGAGAAAAATCTATCATAATTCCGGTAAATCCCCGGGCCGGCTATTCTTTTCCCTAAGCGTACAATGAATTGTAGGGGGTGAGGCAACTAACCCTACTATAAAATATTTGAAAAGTTTTGGATGGGACAAATCGCAAACAATCACACTGGAGACACCCGAAAAGGGTGTAGATTCCGGCGAAACAATGACCTTTTCCCGGCCATCTCATCTCTTACCTCCTCTGCCGTCGTCCTCAAAAGGAAGGAAACCAAGCCGGGAGGTATTAAATAGACAATAAAAACACCCACCAAAAGAATGCCTTAGTTAAAGTTGCCGTTGTTGCTGTGCGTTTAATTTAAGGATCTGTCTTTGTTTATCCTGGGTTTTGTGTAACTTTTTTCGCCTTTTCCTTTTTTGGGGACTTTGACTCGTCGTGTCATGCGGCAGGCGCATGTCTTTGGGGCATTTGTTGTATGCTTTGCTACGGTGCTTTGCTATGCTCTGCTCCTATTACCCCCCCACAACCCTATTACACCTATCTCTCACTCCCACTCTCTCTCTCACGACATCACCCCAACCCCAATCACAATTCACCTCTCTGAGAGAGGGAGGCAGCCACCAACATCTGTGCTTGGGCGTGCGTGTGTTTGTTATAAATGATTATTGTTGCCTTGCTGTTTTTCTTCACAGTGTGTGTGTGTGGGTGGGTGTGTGTGCGTGTGCAGTACTTTCATTTTCACTTTCCTTTTTTGCAAAACTTTTTTCTTCTCTATTTGGAATCCACTCTGACTTTTTAGCCATTTGTGTTTTGAGAATAGAAGTGTGTGTACGTGTGCATGCCGGTGTGTGACTGCCTGGCCGGCTCTGTGTGTGTGTTTGTGTGCTCGGCGTTGAAACGTGTCTGAAAGCCATTAAATTAATTGTTCTACATGTTGTTGGCGATGATGGTGTTTGTTTAAGCGATTTATGTACAATCTTCTCTGCCACGAGTAACTAGCGGGAACGTCAACGACAATGACTATGACTATGAAACGTCAACAACAACTAAATAGTATGTGCCTGTGTACATTGTGCAGACATCCTCATACAGAATTCATGTCTGTATGAACGTCATGTGCTAGAGCACTAGGGACGTTAACGTCATCATCGTCTGACAATGAGACTAGGTTTTGCGCGCCCGGGAAATGGTAGTGGTGGTGAGACCCTCTCAACCACCACCACCTTATGGATATTCCATTTGTTGTATTATTAACTAAAAAATATATATGTACATATGTATATGGTTAATTGCCATTGATTGATGCAATAGCTATAAATTAGAATTATGACATGATTAAATATTCTTTAGTTTTTCTCTTCTCGTTCTTCTTCTTCTCTTTATCTTTTGTTTGAAAAGCAGCTGCAACAACAACAACAAACAACATTTATATTATTAGTAGCAATTAGTCTTCGTAATGAATGTTTGACTTGTCCATTATGGACAAACGGCAACAAATTGTTGATGGGATGAACTGAAACTGAAGGAACGCTTTGTTCAATATGTTGCAAATCGCCTTCAAATAATACGGATCATTTTACTCAGATGAAGGAACCAATATATGCAGAAAATTCATCACTTAAACTCATTCTTAAGAAAAAAATATGGAACAGGAAACCAAGCCATGTACTCATTTGCATGTGCGAAGCCAGTAAAAGTAATATACAAATATAGGCATATTCTTTTATATATTTTATTAAAAATTAATCAAACAATTAAAATATATACTTTATGAAAAAATATTTGTTTAATAAA
This sequence comes from Polietes domitor, assembly GCA_947397865.1. Classification (NCBI taxonomy): domain Eukaryota; kingdom Metazoa; phylum Arthropoda; class Insecta; order Diptera; family Muscidae; genus Polietes; species Polietes domitor. Next base: position 135,483,543 of record OX377619.1, read on the forward strand.
ATATGTTATTATTAGAGACAGACAGTAAAAGAATTGTATATTTTTTACCAAAAATAATTAAAAACAGTATTATTTTTGTAAAAAAATACATTGAGAATTTCAAAAAATAAAAAATTGTAATAAAATAAATTAAAGAAATATATAAAATAAAAAATATCCCAGTTCAAATCAAATAAAAATATAAATTAAAAAATTAGTAAGAAAATAAAGCAATAAAATATATGTATTTCCAAAAAATATTATTTTGCTGATCAAAACATAATTAAATTGTCATAAATTAACTTATATTTTCACAAAGTTACTAGAACTTTGATGAAAACCCCTTTTCGTTGAAAAAAAAAATAAAATTTTGAATAAAAAATATTGTTTTTGTAATGTTGTTGAAAAGTCGCTGTGAAGCCACCTGACGAAACCTTTCACAGGGTGGAAATCATGATAGTGGTAGTCTGCTGCCAAGTAATAATGTCATTTGTAAATAAATTTGCATTCTATAAAATATAGACACAAAATGGTCTTGAGCCATACATATTTACACATATTTTTTTCAATGAAAACACCAATCTGAACTCAATCAGATCAATCTAAGATTAAAAATATAAATTTTACGAGAAATGTTTTTGTTCAGAACGTTTAGAAAAGGTTATTATTAGCGACAAATAAAGAATTAAACATAAAAAATATTTTGCGAATTAAAAAAAAATAAAAAGATTTAAATAAATAAAATTTAAATAATAAATAAATTAAGAACAAAACCAACATGATCTCGAACCTGAGTACAAAGTTACAACAAAACTATTCAATAATATAAAAAAATGTTTTACCAAAAATATTTTTATTTTATTTATATTATTTTCTTTATCAAAACATAAATAAATTCTGGAAAAAAATGTTTTTTTTAAAGCATAATATTTTTATTTTTATAATTTCTTTAATTGAAATAAATAATATTTATTTTTTAATTAAATATTATTTTGCAAAAAAAACAATTTTTTCACAACTAGTAACAATATTTTTATTTTTGTAGTTTTTGTTGTAACTCTTACTCATTTTTTTCTTTAAAAAATATGCAATTTTACGAAAAAGTAAAATGTACATTAGGCTGGGAGTCTTATATGTCACATGTTTGACCATTTTTTTTAATTAATGGACCCTTGAAAACACTTTAAATATAAATGTTTACTCTTGTCTTAGAATAACTCATTGGCCGTATTATTGGACTTTTAATAATTTGTTATGAAAACTAAAATCTTGCCAACTTCCCTCGTGTAAAACAATAATAAAAACATTGTCAAATATCAAGTCATAGTGTACTTCAAACTAGTAGTGAACATTTTCAAATATCAAATTCCAATTGATATCGACTATGTGCATGGAAGTCATTCTTGTAATGTCATTCATTTCCGAAACTGAACTGAGTTTGGGTAAAAAATATGAAAGGCACAGTTTGAATGAATTCGTAACAGCTCTCGTTATATTTTTTTCTACAAAATCCGGCTAAATTAAAATATCACATTTTTTAGTCCATGTAGAAAACCGACGAGACGAAAGATTTAAATTTGATTCTGTATTTAAACTTCTAACTAGACTCTATGGACTCTATTTCAAGATAATCAAGTACAAAAAATTATTTCGAAATTAAAAAGCGGATAACAGAAGACTAAGATAACGATTTGAATTTGAAGATAATTTTGTTATTTTCTGCAGTTAAATCAATTAAATCGTCATAAACTAGCGTTATCACTAAACATATATGTATATGCTTAATTTATTCCTGAAGTGACGTATATTGACCTAAATGCCGTATATAAAATTACCCTTATCTTTTTTTTTGCATGACGACTTATTTACGGCAGTAATGACAATAACGAAGATATGCGCTAATTTAGGAACCCCCGAAATTTACGTAAATACAAAACTCATTGAAAGATGCAATCAAATTTAATATAAAAATATCATTGAATGAACGGAATCTTTGCAAAAAATTATTCTCTTTAGAAATACATTAACGGAGATGATAATGTTACATTCAAAGACTTGGATTGTTAGACATTAGATTGTTCGTATTTATTAAAACCTGAAATTTTGTTTATTTTTCGAATTTCGGAACTTGGTGATTCCATTTACTACAATCAAATATGCCAAATAAGTTGTTTTTATTTGTTACAACATTCAAAAATAATTAATTTTTATTAATAAATCACTTTAACATTTCAGTTAACATAGCTGTTATTCTAATGTTATTCTAAATTTAACATGATAAGGGATAGTTTACACTCTCCACTGTAGATTCTTTCTATATGTACCCAGAGTTGTGGGAAAACAGCGAATGTTAATTTTGCAGACACATTTTACATTTTAAAGCAAAACAAGTAAAAACTACTTTATATTCACTCCACCATGGATTGCATTCCACAGAGGCTGTCGATTTTCGTAGAAGTGTAGTAACATTACAGGGAAATGTAATTTTTTTAATGTAGCCAAACCAAAACAAGTAAAAATATTGAAAAAATAAACCACGCTTAGAAGGCAAGAAGGCCAATATGTTTGAACTATATATATGAAAATAATATTTTAGTCATCCAAAAAGTAAATATAAGGCAGCAATCTTCAAAAAAGTTTAAATACCATAAATATTGGTAGATAGTTGGTGCTACAGCTGGTTGTACTTCCATTCTATTTTAATTCCAAATTTTCAAAATCCATTATCTCTCACGTACACAGTGCAAGATAATTTAACTTCATGATTCAACCAAATTTTGTCGTAAAAGTAAAAAGTACGAATTTGGAAAAACTTTCTAAACTCTCTTTATTTTACGTGTCTACGCAATTAGAGGGATGTACACATCAAATGTCGTCATTCTAGCAGTAGCCATGTAGTTGGTACCTTTTTTATCCCTCTGTTCCCATTGTATTCTTTGAAAGTACGAATTTGGAAAATAACTTCTTATTTTCGTGTCTACGCTGTCATAGTAATGTATACTCCGAATTTCATAACTCTAGCTGCGATAAATTGGTTGGTACAATTTGTATCCCCCCCTTTTCCACTTTAACCCGAAAAAGTATGAATTTCGAAAAATCCCTTTATTTTACGCGTCTTCGCAATCAGAGTAATGTATACACCGAATTTTATTATTTTATGTGCAGCTTTTTGATTGGTACCATTTTTGTGCCTCTATTTCCATTTTACGCCTTAAAATTACGAATTTGGAAAAATAATTTTATATTACATATGTATCTACTCAATTAGAGGAATGTGCACATCGAATTTCGTGTTTCGAACTGTTGTCGTTTGATAGTTACTACTTTTATCCCTTTTAGTCCCATTTCAAACCCTACGAATAAGAAGCACTTTATGGAGCTCGTTTTTGTTATAGGAGGAATGCGCATACCCAATATCAAGTAAGTATAAGCAGAAATGTTGAAAAAACATGCTTAAATATTCTAAAATATTAGCGATTATTATGGGTATTTTCAGTCCTTGTGACGGGAAAAATTTTTCCCTTTGGTCCGATTTCGCCCCGTTTCAATCCCAACCGATCTACGACTATAAGACGTATTTATGGAAAATTTGAACGTTCTAGCTGCTTTCGTTTAGATGCTAGCGTGCTTTCAACAGACGGACGGACGGACATGGCTAGACCATCTTAGAATTTTATGACGATCAAGAATATATATACTTTATAGGGTCTCAGGTCGATATTTCAAGGTGTTACTAACGGAATGACAAAGTTAGTATACCAACATCGTGGATGTGGAGGGTCTAAAAAAGAAAATATGAACAACAATGGATGCACACAAAAATATACATCAGAGCGAAATAATTGCTAAACAGACAATAACAACAGAAACATGTTATTTACATAAACAACTGTTACTCCTAGCTAACATTTCTGCAAGTTAACATGAAAAGAGCGAAAAATGTCTCCTCTTACGCTTTAAATTTCCAAATGTTATCCCGAATGAATAGAAAACATACACTCGAAATTATTTTAAAATTTAATTGAATAATGTTATGTTAACATTTGATGTTAGAGCATTTTTTTACATTTAATTGAATGAAAAAAATTAAAAAAAACTGCAACGCAATTTAGGCAATATTAAATATTTAGAATATTTAAAATTTTCTAATATTTTTATAAAGCACTAGAATGCATCAAGTGAGTGTCTGTGATAAAAGAACGCAATGACTGACACTGTTAACAGTGTCGTATTAATTACATACTCAGACCACCACCGACTTCTATAAATACCTATGTATGTGCATACATATGAGTGATTCCATTGGAACGGGTGTGACACTTTTGCTTCAATATCTTTAAATATCTCCCATATTCATTGACTGAGATTTTTACTATATTGCCAATTGAAAACGTGAAGTTAATCGGATATTATCGGATATGCAAATATAAATATGTTAAATATAGGAGATATACTACAATCTAGAGCGTCACGGGTGTGACCTTAGCTTTGAAGATAATCTTGAAGTTTTTTATTATTTTCTTGAATTATTCTTCCTCTACATGACTTTATTCATTTTCGCAAATCAAAATTATTGACATCTCTTTGTGAATTTAGGAAATATAGGACATTTAAATTGTAAAGGGCGTGACATTTTGACGAACATTCTATCACGACATCAGCCTATATCTGGAAAAGGAAATAATTAGACATATTTTGGTCATTATTTTTCTTAAATATAATCAAAAATATGTATTATGAGATTAGAAATTATAAATTGATTTTTAAATTTCCTCGAAAAAAGACCACTTTACGTGGAATCCCCCATATGTATGTGATGCATGTAAAACACACACGCAAACATACTAAATTGACATTTATTACATTACATTTACACGAGTACAGACATCGCTTAAGGTCAATGAAGTTATAAAAATGCAATTGTTTACCACAATGTAAAAAAAACTAATTTCCCCTCAGACAGCAACAGCGAGCGCCACAAACGGCAGCAACAGCCAGAACCCTAAAAGTTTATAGTCAGCAACACAGCAACACCAGCAGCAACAAAAACAAACGACAAAAGAGACAAGGCGTCACTGCCATAAAAGCGGCAAAAAATCGCAATATTTAATTTCTTTTCTTTTTTGTTGTTGCTGTTTTGTTTTACTCTGTTTCATTATTACAAAAGCAAAAAAAAGGAAAATGAAAAACAAAGGCCATCACTCCGTGTGTGGATGGACGACGGAAAACATAAAAGTGAACAGTGGCTGTCTCACCACAGATGGCAGAGGGGCAGAGAAAGAGCTGCTGCTCTCATCTAAAAATAGTTAAAGAGACCGCCCGCCCTTGTCCCGCGTACTTGAGTTGTGGCGTGTAAAAAAGAATCCCCAGAGGAGGACGAAAGATAAAGAAGGCATTTATGCATATTTAAATGTTAAATATTAAATTAAGAACAAAAAGTTGGCATTTTGTGCAGCCACACAGAAACATAATATGTATTTACATATTTTCTTCCTTTAATATCCTTAGTTGGTCCTTGAGTTTGCTGTCACTGAGCAACAACAATTATCCTCAGGAAGTGTGTAAATCGTGGTCGTTAAGAAAGTTGAAATCATCTCATCATTACCAAGAGAGGCCGTGTAACAGCAACTTTTTTACGATGTGTGCATGTGTAAAGACGACCAGGATGGAGGGCATACACTGTGAGTGAGTGAATGAGTGGCAAAAATATCGATAACATGTTACAGATAACAACAACAAAATGATAACTTAAATGATGCAAACTCAGACTGAACATGAAGGAAAATCTACAAAGACTCAGCATTTATACCGCCCTTCTCATAGTTCGTAGGAAAGAGCCTGGCTGCCTGCCTTCTACGCACTTAACTCAATAGAACAATGCTTTGCCATATATAAAATAAAATATTTTTTAGAGTTTCGCATACTATGACAGACAAAAACTACGTAAAAATCATTACCTTGTGGAAAAGTCTCATTACCCTTAAAATTATATGTAATTTATGACTCAATAATGACTTACTAGACATAGCTTCAATGACATTTCATATATGTATATAATAAATAAAGCGAAGTGCATTTCGGTGGTGTGGACTTGGAGTGAATCCGGCAAAACTTAGCTTGTTTTCTTTGCGAGGAGGAAAAATTTACTTTACATGAACACTTTCACAATAAACGGCTTAGGAAAGCGTTACTTCAGGAAAAATATAATGGAGGAGAGTGAAGAAAACTAACATCGCCCTATATACCTTAGAATGACTATCGAAGCCCGCTAGGGACTCTCACCAAAAATACTTCACTGGATATATGCAGCGCACAGAGGTTCAGAATCAAAATCCAACGGCCAAAATTCAATAACTTTTGTTCTAGTAGACATTTTTGAGTTCTGTAAAAAAACCAAAATTAAACAAGGACCCAAGGATTATTGTCTGCAAAATCAGGTATTATTTTGGATTTTTACACATATTTGTGGCAAATGAACTCCGATTGTTATAAAATTTACCATGAGGCTAAAGGAAATTTACTCATCTTTTTATCTGCGTACCTACTTTTCAGACGTCAATGAGACGAAAATGACTAAATTGCGTTTTGGAACTAAAAAATCTGACTTTTTGCACTAAATGTGTCCTATTACCCAAGGGTACAATTTCGTGCTGGCAAAAGTTACCCTACAAAACGGGGAACCTTTCCAAATATGTATATATTTCGTTAAGGGCTTTTGAAGGGAAAAAGTTGTGTTTGCCCAAAGTCACAGAGTTACAAGCCGACCCATAATTATCGGCGGCGGCGGCGCTGTCCAAAATGTGTCGGAGGCGGCGGCTTTCGGCTGATTTGCCGGAATTTGACAGAACGACATTGGATCGCCCCTATATATTTGACAATTTTGGGAAAATCGAGGAAACAATTTGTATTTGTTTTTAACACCCTTTCTTTTATTTTGTGGCAAGTAGTTCAATATTCGTTAATATTAGCCAATGTTCCCATAATTTAATATTACAATTATTTTTCGGGAGTGGGAATCCATTCCCAAAATTTATAATATGGATGAATTTAATAAATATTTTTGCAATTACAGCTTTTCATGAGAGGCATATTTGACCAGACATCTTGAATATCATAATCCTTCCAAAGAATGATAATACTTTGACACTCTAAAGAAGCACATGGCCACGCGTACAGGAATTGACTTATTTAAATGCGACGTTCAAATCAAAAGACAATCATCATATAGCGGGATACCAAATTCAAAGAAAGATCAATATATTTCACAGTAGTAGGTTGTCTAAGTCGACAGTTATATTTTCTTCTGTAATTTTAAGTGGTTTGTCTTTTTTGGTGGTAAGATTTGACTGAGTTAGAACTCCGTCAAATCTCGGCGGCGTGGTTGAAGTCGATATAAGTCGATGAAATCGGCGGCGTGGTTGAAGTCGATTTGAGCCGATGAAATCGGCGGCGTGGTTGAAGTCGATTTGAGCCGATGAAATCGGCGGCGGCGCGGCCCTTGCAGAAACAAGCGGCGGCGGCGGCTTAAAATCGGTCGGCTTGTATCTCTGCAAAGTCAGACATTTGTTCAAAAAGGATATTTTTGCAATATTCATTACAATCAAACTATAGAAAGTTCAAGAAAGCCGAAGATCCACTTTTTTACCGAAAAATTGTGTTCAACGACGAAGCTCATTTTTGGCTCAATGGGTACGTAAATAGGCAGAATTGTCGATTTTGGAGTGAATATCAGCCAGAAGCATTACAAGAGTTACCAATGCATCCAGAAAAAGTCACAGTTTGGTGCGGTTTATGGGCTGGTGGCATCATTGGACCGTACTTCTTCAAAGATGATGCGAATCGTAACGTAACTGTGAATGGTGAGCGCTACCGTGAGATGATATCCAACTTTTTTTGCCCAAAATGCAAGAGCTTGACTTGCATGACATGTGGTTTCAACAAGACGGTGCCGCATGCCACACAGCACGCACAACAATGGAATTATTTAGAGGCGAGTTCGGTGAACATTTCATTTCAGGTGCGGGACCGGTCAATTGGCCGCCTAGATCGTGCGATTTAACGCCTTTAGACTATTTTTTGTAGGGCTATGTTAAAGCTCATGTCTATACAGGCAAGCCCGCTTCAATTGACGCATTGGAAGACAACATTGAAGCATTTATTCGTGAGATACCGGCCGAAATGTTGGAAAGAGTATGCCAAAAATTGGACTAAGCGGATGGACCATTTGAGGCGCAGTCAAGGTCAACATTTGCATGAAATAATCTTCAAACAATAAATTATGTTTACCGTACAATTATGGACCGTACTATCGATTCAAATAAAGATTTCATGCCTTTTACTTAATTTTATGTGTTTTTTTAACTTTCCTATAGCTTTTAAAAAATCACCCTTTAGAAGGCAAATATGGCGCAACTGGGTTGGCAATTAGACTCAATTGCTTTTCCCTTTGGACCAATACGGACATAGCTCATATGAGAATTTCTCATCACTGGCCATCGTTGTCACATAGAGTGGACTACACCATCATGCTCAGTTCGACAAGAACTATAGCATACACGTCCCAGCTAGGGATGAATGGCCGGGTGGAATTATAACTTTACACAGGTGGCTCCAAACGTGATGGCAGAGTGGCTTGTACCAAGCCGAAGTTATGGCTATTGAAGAAGTTGTGCAGTGGTTGCGTTGCAATGTTGCGACGAACAGACGTCGCCATTATCAGATCCTTGGACTTAGTGACCCCAAAATTCCAGAAAAGGCCATGACTGCCGCCGCATCTCTTCATGAGTTTGCCAAGCACTTCGATATTCACCTTATGTGAGTGACATGGGAAAAAGAAATCCCAGAATTATATTCAAAATATGTCATTATCATTAAAAGGCGCCAAAGAAGCACTTCATAAAATGTATGAAACATGTTTCATAAAACACAAATCAATCGTAGAATTTCTGAAACATTTGTTAGAACTGTGGAACGAAGTTCTGCATTCAAGAAAATTATATTTTATATAATTATATTTTATTTATATTATTTTAAATTTCGACTTATTTCTGGCATTTGAGCTGAGTTTGGGGTTTTTAGAGACTTATTGTAGAATATTATGGAAATTATTTTTGTAGAACATATTAAACCCCTGTTTTAGGGATGTTTTTTATCCTTTTGCGCCGAAAGGACCAAAAAGAACCCTAGAGGGTTAAAATGTTCCTCGTAGTGTTTTAAGTAATATTCCTGAATACATCCCATACTTAAAATATCCCATCCTATGCCAATTCACCATAAGAATGTGCAAAGGGGGGAATATTGACTCTCCTCTAAAATGGCTATCATAGGCAAACTTTCAAAACGCTGATACACGTTTATTCTTTTTAACCCCCTCTATCAGAACGTTGTAATCGAACCAATTATCGGCTAAGTTCCAGAATTTGGAATCATTTCAATAGAACAAATGTTATTCCAACTACATGGTATGTTAATAATTAAGATTTCGTCGTTAAGATGTTATATTTGTTTCAATGACCATTGAACGTAAACAGTCCTTGTAGGCAATCTTGATAAGAAGAATGATGGAAACGTAATATTTGACCCTCCATTATGATGATATGATGGAAATATGTATTCCCTCGTAAAACAAACAACAATGAACCAAGAATTTGAAAGAAATTACAATAATGGCCACATCCTCCCTGAGAGATGGATGTATGCAGCAGTCTGTCCCAAGGATATGGGCAAAGGTATTTTGGTTTCGTTACCAACAAGTGCAGCACAATTAACACTTGTTTAGCAGCGTCCTTCCCTCCACCAGGAGAGGCACATAAATAAGCGAGGAGGCATACTACTGGCAGTCACAGTTGAAGGCACTTGTTGTAAACTTTTTATGGCCGCCACACATCATAATAGCTGCAAGAAAAACAACAACAATAACAACAACTACTACTACAAAATGCATAATTGTTTGGATAGCTCATTGTTTGGAGAAGGGGCTCAGGAGGCTAAACACTAGAGAGCAAACTGAATGCAAACAAATGTCTTGGGTAGGCTAGGCTGTTGCAAAGAAAGCACCAGAAGGGAGGCAGCAATTGTTGCATGAAGCAAGGCGATGCATAATTTACAGCAAATAAAACACGGGGTACGGCACGGCCACTTGTTGATGCAGCTTGTTGTTCCTTGTTAAGCGTTTAAAAGAAAGCCTCGGGTTTATGGCGCTCTTTTTGTTTTTCTTGAAAATATTGACTCAAAACTAAGAATAACAACAACAACAACAATAAGAATTCTACTTAATTTTCAGTGAGTCATAACAGCTTAACTTATATATTCTAATTAGCATAATATAAAAAAGACCTAACATATATTTTTTGAGAAATCGATTTATACCCTCCACCCTCCATGGTGGGGGGTATACCAACTTTGTCATTCCGTTAGTAACACTTGAAATATCGACCTGGGACCCTTTAAAGTATATCGTTACCCCAAAATATTAAAAAGACTCAACTAACATTTTTTTCCAAATCGATATTTTTGTTTATTATGAGCGAAGTTGTTGAGTTTTGTTAAAATAACCAAAAATCTTAATTTGAAAAAAAATGCTAGTTGAGAAATTCTTCTATTTTGGTAACAATATATATTCTTGATCGTGATAAAATTCTAAGACGATCTAGCCATGTCCGTATGTCCGTCCGTCTGTTTAAAGCACGCTAGCATCTAAACGAAAGGAGCTAGGACGTCCAAAATTTCCATAAATGTCCAAAATGTCGTAGATCGGTTGGGATTGAAACTGGGCGAAATCGGCCCAAAGTGAAAAAAATTTCCCTCACAAGGACTAAACATACCCATAATAACCCCAAATATTTTATTTTTAAGCATTTTTTCAATATGTCTACTTGTACATACTTGATATTGGCTATGCGCTCCCCCTATAACAAAACCTAAAGGGTGATTTTTTAAGAGCTTGATAACTTTTTTTTTAAAAAAAACGCATAAAATTTGCTAAATCTCATCGGTTCTTTATTTGAAACGTTAGATTGGTCCATGACATTTACTTTTTGAAGATAATTTCATTTAAATGTTGACCGCGGCTGCGCCTCAAGTGGTCCATCCGCTTAGTCCAATTTTGGCATTTCCACGTTTTTGAGTAACAGAGACCCAATTGGTGCGAACGGCGACGAATCGAAAATTGGTGGTCATCATTAACACTGGCCGATACAGCTGCGATATTTTCTTCAGTTCGCACTCTACGTAAGCGTGTTGGTGGTTTAATGTCCAACAATGTAAATTTGGTGCGAAATTTAGTCACAATAGCCCGAATAGCCGCTTCAGTGGGTCGATTAAACTGACCATAAAATGGAAGCGCGCAATGAACTTTCTTAACAGAGCACGCATTTTGATAATAAAATTCAATAATTTGCAAGCGTTGTTCGTTTGTAAGACGATTCATGATGAAATGTCAAAGCATACTGAGCATCTTTCTCTTTGACACCAAGTCTGAAATCCCACGTGATCTGTCAAATACTAATACATGAAAATCCTAACCTCAAAAAAATCACTCTTTATAACAAAATCACAAAAAATTTATTTTAATTCTTAGGGGGTGAAATGGGGCAAAAAGGGATAAAAATGGTACATACAGTGCAATAGCTAGAAGCACGAAATTCGGTGTGTACATTCCTCTAATTGAGTAGATACATAATATAAAAGTATTTTTTTCAAATTCGTACTTTTAAGGGGTAAATGGGAGTAGAGGGATAAAAATGGTACCAACCAAACGGCTGCACCTAGAATAATGAAATTCGGTGTATAAAGTCTTCTGATTGCGTAGATACGTAAAATAAAGTGATTTTTCGAAATTTGTATTTTTTGGGGTTAAAATGGAAAAAGGGGATAAAAATAGTACCAACCAAAAAAACCGCAGCTAGTGTCATGAAATTCAGAGTATACATTCCTCTGACTGCGTAGACACGAAAAATAACAGATTTTTTTCCAAATTTGTACTTTCAAGGGATACAATGGGTATAGAGGGATACAAATAGTACCATCTAAACGACAACAGCTAGAATGATAAAATTCGGTTTGTATACCCCCCCCCTCTAATTTCGTAGACACGTAAAATAAAGTGATTTGAGAAAGTCTTACTCTTATGCTATGTAGGTCAATGTTTTGGAATAGCCCCCATACAAATGGGCCTCCAGTTTACACTATTATCGCTCTAGAACCCACATCTTCTAGAACCCACATCATCATGTTATATTTCAATAAAGAATACCTACTTTGAAAATGATCTAAAAATGGTCCATTTTTTAATGTGACGCCCTTTCAAGTGGGCCCCATTAGAATTATTACCTCTATATACATTTTGCAGATTATATTATATTCATATTTCATACTAAGAATACCTTTTTTGTAAGGTATCTATATGGGCCCACTTTTTAATGTAGCGCCCTTAAAAGTGGCCCCCATTTTTATTATTACCCCTCTAGGACCCACTATTTACATCGGAAGTTTATCAAGTTTTGCATTTTGCATTATATTTCCACTAAAAAGACATACATGAAAGTCAAATATATGGGTCCATATTTTAGTATAACTCCCGTACAAATTGGGCATCCATTCTTCTCTATTACATCTCTAGATCTCGGTATGATTTTGCATATCATGTCATATTTCAACTAAGAATACCTACTTTGAAAGTGATCTATAAGGAACCACTTTTTAATGTAAAGTCATAAATAGCCCCATTTTTATTTTTACTCCTCAAGAACGCAAATTTTACATCGGATTTTATTTTCAAATTTTGCAGATTATATTATATTTCAACTAAGAATACAAAGTCAAATATATGTGTCCATACTTTGGAATAACTCAAATGGGGCCCCATTCTACTCTAATATAGCTCTAGAAACTGCGCTTACATCGGATCATGATATATTTCACCTATGAATACTTACCGTGAATGAGAAATATATTGGCCCATGTTTTGGACCAGGCCCCATGTGTTGTTATAGGCCGCCTTTCAAATGTCGGTCGATTTATCCTATTACTACTGTATAATTTGTATTTGTCTGCCGGAAAATTGGAAAAAGGGGATGCAATGGTACCAACCAAATGGCCGCAGCTAGAATCATGGAATTCGGTATATACATTCATCTGACTGTTTAGACTAGCAAAATATAAATATTTTTCGAAATTCGTACTTTTTTACTTTTACGGCAAAAATTGGTTGAATCATGAAGTTGGGTTATTTTGCACTATGTACGTTAGGCTGGGTCACGAAAAAAAATTGCAGCGCTCACCCCTCAGAAATGAAGATTGGATTGTTTAATGATGATCTGCAAAATATTTCGTCACTGGTTCAAGCCATCTGTGAGCTAAACGCTCCTGAAAACACCTCTAAAAATCATATTTTTCACGTGTAATTTTTTTATGTTGCATTTTTGCCCAAAATAGTTTTCTGAATAAATAGACCCACTTTAAATAAAGAATTTTATTCTAGTCTTAGAATAACTCAATGGTAAAATTATTGGGCGTATACAGCTAACGACAGCTGTACAGCTAGCGACAGCTAAAAACTGATATTTCTTGGAAACAATTTGTAAGAGGTGTAATGAAAAATAAATAGGAGGAATTAATAACTTTCGCATGATGCCTAAGTGATGAATAACGGACAAAAAATTACGTCACTGACTCCATTTTTGTGAAATAATTTAATACGGAAGATGGCTTTTCAGAGCCAAAATGTTCAAACACTTTTTTTACTAAAATGAGCGCTGCGGCGTCAATTTCATTCCGATGTTCATCATTTAGGCATCATTCGAAAGGTATTGACTGCAGCTATTTATTTTTTATAAAATACTGACACCAAATACGAAAAAGTTTTCAGTAGTCACTGTGAAAATCCACAAAAAATTACTATAATCGTCCCATAATTCGATCAATAAGTTACTGTAAGACAATAATCAAAATTTATATTTAAAGTGTTTTGAAGGATCTATTATTTCAGGAAAAAAAATTGGAAAAAAAATGTAACACAAGCAAATTACACCGGAAAAATAAGATTTTTAGGGTTATTTTCAGGAGCGTTTAGCTCACAGATGGCTTGATCTAGGAACGAAATATTTTGCAAATCATCATTAAACAATCCAAAATCTATTTTCGTGGGGTGACTGGAACTTGTTTTCATTTGTAAGGACTGCGACCCAGCCTAATGTACGTGAGATAATGGATTTTCAAATTTTTTAGTTTTGGAATTAACCTAGAACCACCCAACTGTTGCACTCACTATCTACCAATATTTATGGTATTTTAGATTTTTTGAAAATATAAATATAAGCATATTTATTTTTTGAATTGACGTATTGGTAGTAGCCTTGTCTTATAAGCGTGGTTTGAAATAATTGAAATATATTATTTATTTATAAAATTATTTTTTTAATATTTGTATTTGTTTTGTTTAGGCTATATTAAAAAATTTATATTTTCCTGTAATTTTACTGCACTTCTACGGAAATCGACAGCCTCAGTGGAATGCAATCTATGGTGGAGGGTATAAAAAGTTCGGCCGTTTTTACTTGTTTTTTTTTTTTAATTATGGCCGTGTTTTGTTAAAATAACCAAAAATCTTGATTTGCAAAAAAAATATGAGTTAGGTCTTTTTTATATTAGACCAACGATATATAGGGAATTAGATATGTGCTGATATGTGGCTAAGTGTGGATAAATGTGAAGCCCAGGCAAAGGCTAGAGAAACGAAACGAAGACGTTTCGTGCCAGAATGCTTGTCAAAATGTAGCTGGCATTTGAGAAGGTTCTGTAAACATCGTTTAAAAATAATAATAAAAAAAAAACATAATAGAAAACAAAATTTAATTTATGGCCTGCAGCAGCAGTAAATAAATACGAGGAGTATATACAGAGGCAGCAGCAGCAGCAGTAGCTGTAGCAGTCAAGTGATGGCATGATGTGGTGGCAGGCAGGCGGGCAGGAACATTGCCTCGCCATAGCCCCATAGCCCGAGTCATATGATACGGTTGTATTCTGGTCTTGTGCAATTCTGCCACACTGGCATATCTACGATTATGCAGCAGTATTTAAACAACAGCAACAACAAAAACCGCATGTGTAGTAACAACAATAACAAGATGCAAATTATTTATTATTAAAGATACGCTTAAAAATATGAGAGCAACTAAAACAACACGGAGATACGAGATAGATGGAAGTAGGGACGGACGGACGGACGGACAGGCACAGCAACTGGCATTCGTCTAAATGGAAAAGCAGGCTGCCTGCCAGCCAGTAGCACACAACTCTTTGCTTCAGTTTTGCGCCTTTATCAGGTCGCAAGTATCTGCATTCATGTGGAAATGATGGAGTGCTACAGATTCTGTCAGATTTTCCATTCTACGACCAGCAAGTCATCCAACCAACCGACATCATCCAGACATACTCCTTCTCCTCCTCCCTCGTTGTTGCTGTTTCGCACAAATGATTGCTTGTAATGCATTCGAGTGTTATTTAGTGTTTGTATTTGTTGTATTAGTGTTGCTATTGTTTTACGATAGGCGGGCACACAGAGAGATTATTTTCCAATGTTAATTACTAATTTTACCATATCGTAGAAAATTGATGAACTTTTTGCTGGCAGGGGCGATTTCCTCTTCCTCCCACCATAGAGGAGTGTGTTAGAAACCATGACGAATTTAATCATAGATTTATCCAAAGATACACAGAAAGGCCGGCATAGGCAGAGAAAATGAGATCAGAGTTCAACTCGTCAATGGAAATGGAAATTTATCAAATGTGTGTTCTATCAAAACTAATAAGGAACGGATATTAACCCATTAAAATATGAGGCACATTTAAAGGAATGTTGGCAGGAGAAATTCATTCACAAATATGTTAATAGTGTAAATTCAATGGACATGAGAGTTACTAGCCTCTAAGAAAAGATATTAAAAATATATGGGCGTAAAATTGAAAAATATAAAATTAAACAAGTAAAAAACGGCGTTAAGTTCGGCCGAGCCGAACTTAATATACCTTCCACCGTGGATTGCATTCCAAAGAGCCTGTCGATTTACGTACAAGTGCAGTACTATTACAGGAAAATATAATTTTTTAATACAGCCAAACCAAAACAAATAAAAATATTGATAAAATAATTTTTTAAATAAATATATTTCAAAGCACGCTTACACCGCAAGGCTACCAATACGTTTATACTATATGCAGTAATATTACAGGAAAATAAAATTTTTGTATATAGCCAAATCAAAACAAATACAAATATTAAAAATATATTAATAAATATAATATTTTAATTATTTCAAACCACGCCTATAAGGCAAGGCTACCAATACGTCAATTCAAAAAATAAATATTCTTCTATAAATATTTTCAAAAAGCTTAAATACCATAAATATTGGTATATAGTGGGTGCTACAGTTGGTTGTATTTCCATTCTATTTTAATTCCAAAAGTCTAAATTTTGAAAATCCATTATCAGACGTACATAGTGCAAAATAACCTAACTTCATGATTCAACCAATTTCTGCCGTAAAAGAAAAAGCAAAAATTTGAAAAAAAAACTTTTTATTTGGCGTGTTTATGCAGTCAGAGGAATGTATACATCGAATTCCATGATTCCAGCTGAGGCCATTTGGTTGGTACCATTTTTACCCCCTTAAGAGTACGACTATCTAAAATCTCTTTATTTGACGTTTCTACCCAATTAGAATTTCATCATTCTAGCCGTAGTCGTTTAGTTAGTACTATTTTTATCTCTCTGTACCATTATATACCTTGAAAGTACGAATTTCGAAAAATCCATTTATTTGCCGTGTCTACGCATTCAGAGGAATGTATTCACCGAATTTCTTTATTCTAGGTGTAGCCGTTTAGATGGTACCATTTTTATTCCTCTGTACCCATTGTATCCCTTGAAAGTAAAAATTTGGAAAAAGCCTTTTATTTTCCATGTATACGTAGCCAAAGGAATGTATACACCTAATTTCATGACTCTAGCTGCGGTCATTAGGTTGGTACTATTTTTATCCCCTTTTTTCATTTTAACCCCAAAAAGTACGAATTTCGAAAAATCCCTTTATTTTCCGTGTCTACACACTCAGAGGAATGTATACTCCGAATTTCATGATTCTAGCTGCGGTCATTAGATTGGTACTATTTTTATCCCCTTTTTTCATTTTAACCCCAAAAAGTACGAATTTTGAAAAATCCATGTATTTTACTTATCTATGCAATCAGAGGAATGTATACACCGACTTTGATTATTCTAGGTACAGCCGTTTGGTTGGTACCATTTTTATCCCTCTATTCCTATTTTACCCCTTAAAAGTACGAATTTGGAAAAAATACTTTTATATTATGTATCTACTCAATTAGAGGAAAGTACACACCGAATTTCGTGTTTCTAGCTGTTGTCGTTTAATATGTACCATTTTTATCCCTTTTTTGCCCCATTTCACCCCCTACAAATAATAATCACTTTATGGTGCACGTTTTTGCTATAAGGGGAATGCGCATACCAAATATCAAGCTAATATAAACAGACCTATTCAAAAAACATGCTTAAATACGCTAAAATATTAGGGATTATTATGGGTATTTTTAGTCCTTGTGAGGGAAATTTTTTTCCATTTTGGGCCGATTTTGCCCCCTTTCAATCCCAACCGATCTACGACTATAAGACGCATTTATGGAAAATTTGAACGTTCTAGCTCCTTTCGTTTAGATGCTAGCGTGCTTTCAACAGACGGACGGACGGACATGGCTAGATCGTCTTAGAATTTTATGACGATCCAGAATATATATACTTTATAGGGTCTCAGGTGGATATTTCAAGATGTTACAAACGGAATGACAAAGTTAGTATACCCCCATCCTGGAGGTGGAGGGTATAAAAAGTACGAATTTCGAAAAATCCGTTTATTTTACGTGTCTACGCAATCAGTATACACCGAATTTCATATTATATTCTAGGTGCAGCCGTTTGGTACCATTTTCAACCCTCTATTCCCAGTTTACCAATTAATAAAGGGTGTTTTTATTGGGGTATAGAACTTCGAATTGAATTTGATAAATATACTTTTTTACACCGAATATCGTGTCTCTAGCTGTTGTCGTTCGATAGGTACAATTTGCCCCCATTTCACCCTCTACAAATATAAATCACCTTATTGTGCTCGTTTTTGCTGTAAGAGGAATGCGCACATCGAATATCAAACAAATATAAGCATATATATTGAAAATACATGATGAACTACTCTAAATATTATGGGAACTTTCAGTTCTTGTGAGGGAAAAATGTTTCTCTTTGGGCCGATTTCGCCCAGTTGCAATCCCTACCAATCTACGACTATAAGATCCAATCCAATCTACGACTATAAGACGCATTTATGGCAAATTTGGACGTCCTAGCTCTGGTCGTTTTGATGATAGCGTGCTTTCAACAGACGGACGGCCGGACGGAGATGGCTAGATCTTCTTAGAATTTTGTGACGATCAAGAATATATATTATTCATTCCATGTAAAGCGGTACGGGGTTTGACCTCGATAGCTGCGATTGTTTTGAAAGTTTTTGTATGTATTATTCTCATAAAAATAGTGTACACGTATTTTTGGAAAAAAAAATATTGAAAATTTCTTTTTACGAGTTATGACCAATTCAACAGTGAAAAATACTAATTTTTTTTCAAAAGGTGTTTTCATTCAATCGCTTGTAACTCCTAAAAGACATTATCGATTTTAATGTATTATATCTCGTTTTGAAGGTAATTTCAATTACTTTTATAAATGTTATAGCAGATTAGATTAGATTAGATTAGATTTTTTTAAGTTTTTGTCGCTTAAGAATAGACCTAAGCTCACTACTTTTAAATTTCAAGAAAATGGATTGGTGTAATCATTTCGAAAATCAAAATAAAATAATTAAAATTGTAAAAGCTTTAAAAGATCTAACCCTGCTATAACACAACACCATACTATTTTAATAGTAATGAAATCGTAATAGATAAAAGCAATATATTTTTACTTTCCGGACATGCCATTATTTGCTTGAAAACGAGCTCTATGATTTTCTGCCAAAGTGTAAACTCGTGCTAATTGCCTTTGACACCACTTCGCAGAGCAAGTAATGTTTGTAAAGCATACATTTCGATTAATTCAAATCGCATTTTATTTTGTGGCACTTTCACGTGAGTTTTCCTCTTTTTGATTGTTCCCATTTAGTTTACATGCCAGTGAAACATTTCGCAATTTCCATGTTCAAATAATCTTGAAATAAAGTTTTATTGTATTTAACAAAATTTGTTACCTTCATGAGGAACAATTTATATTTATATTTATTTTACATGTCATTTCATTAGGGCTACGTTACAAATTGAATGGAGTACTTAACATTAACGTACATTTTAATGGTATTACGACGAGGACGACGACGTCGGCGACGTGATGTGAAGCAAAACATGTGATAATTGGGTTATAGTACATTATTCTTTCTTTATTCGTTCCATCTATATAGACAGCCCACAGCCTCATTACAAATGTTAAGAAGGTTTCATTACGGATGTGAAGGTCTCAACAGCTGGTATTAAGGTTCTGCTGAAGAATAAGATGACTATTCAATGAAATAAATTAGACTATCTGCCTACTGAAATCCCTGTGTTTTTTTCCAATGAAATAAATTTACGAAAATCAAATTAAAGTTAGAAAATTAATTAAAAAATGAAATAATGCAAATGTGGAACATTTGCCAACATTAATTGCGAATAATCTATTTGATGAATAACTTTTAGTTATTTAAGGCTTTAATCCAGTAAAAGTGGATTTTATGGTCAAGCCCAAAATTGTCAAGCATAAAATCATTTTTTGCTGAAAATTCCTTTTAATATAAACTTTGTTATAGGGTGTGCCAATTAACATTAACTTTTGTTTTTATTTCCAGGTTTATGCTCGAACAAAATTGGGAAATATTAAAAAAGTACCTCCAAAGTAGTGAGTCTTTAACGCAAACTGTAAGAATGTCCTAGGAAAATTTTCATGTATTCGGATGAAGCTCACTTTCTTCTCAGTGGCTATGTTTATAAGTAAAATTGCCGCATAAGGGGCAAAGAGAATCCACACGTGACTATTGAGAAGCCAATGCATCGACAAGGAGTCACTGTTCGGTGTGGCCATGTACTGACAAATTGGGCTGATCGGATGAGGTACTGCCGAGCTAGTCGTGGTATTAGTAAATGACAAAGTTCAACCATTCCAATAAAATCAGAAATTTTAAAAAATTACCAATACTTTTTTATAGCCGATTCTAATTTAAAATATATATATATATATAATGGGCGATTTTTTAACAAATATAGGAAAGTTTTTCTAAAAAACACATAAAATTCAGAAAAATGCATGAAATCTTTATTTGAATCGATAGTACGGTCCATATAATTTAATGTTTGAAGATTATTTCATGCAAATGTTGACTTTGACTGCACCTCAAATGGTCCATCCGCTTAGTCCAATTTTGGCATTTCCACGTTTTTGAGTAACAGAGGCCCAATTGCTGCGAACGGCAACGAATCGATAATTGATGGTCATCATTAACGCTGGCCGATGCAGCTGCGATATTTTCTTCAGTTCGCACTCTACGTAAGCGTGTCCAACAATTTCAATTTGGTGCGAAATTTAGTCACAATAGCCCGAATAGCCGCTTCAGTGGGTCGATTGAACTGACCATAAAATGGAAGCGCGCGATGAACTTTCTTAACAGAGCACGCATTTTGATAATAAAATTCAATAATTTGCAAGCGTTGTTCGTTTGTAAGACGATTCATGGTTAAATTATAGACCAAACTGAAGATGTTTCACAGTGAAACAAAACACGAAACGTGCCTCAGCTGTTTAAACCAGTGTTGCCAAAAAGATAATAGCTAAAAAATCACCCTTTACAATGAAAAAATAATTTTATGTAAAAGAGAAGTCTCTGCTGCAGGGGCAATGTCGTGAATTCCAGTCAATAAAAGTTGAAATTGAAAATCAGAAATGCAAATTGAAAATGAGAAATGCAAATTGAAAATGAGAAATGCAAATTGAAAATGAGAAACTTAAATTGAAATTGCGAAATGTAAATTGAAAATGAGAAAAGTAAAGTGAAATTCAGAAATGAAAATTGAAATTGACAAAATGCTAATTGAAATTCAGAAATGAAAATTGTAATTGAGAATAAACAAATTGATATTCAAAAATGAAAATTAAAATTGAAAAATACGAGATGAAATTCAGAAATATGAATAGAAATTGAGAAAATGCAAATTGAAATTCAGAAATGCAAATTGAAATTGGGAAAATGAAAATTTAAATTGAGAATACATAAATTGTTATTAAGAAATCTGATTTTAATTTGTATGTTCAATTGTTTATTTCTCAATATCAAATTGTTTATTCTCAATTTCAATTTACATTTCTGAATTTCAAATTGTTTTTTCTCAAATTCAATTTGTTTTTTCTCAATTTCAATTTGCATTTATATTTTCAATTTGTATTTATACACTCCACGAGAGTATTATGTCTTTGTGCATTTGTTTGTAACACCCAAAAGGAAGGGAGATAGACCCACTGTTAATTATACCGATCGACTTAGAATCACTTTCTGAGTCGATTTAGCAATGTCCGTGTGTCCGTCTGTCCATCTATTGTTGTAATCAAATTACAGGTCGCCGTTATAGTCGGATCTTAACAAAAATTGGCACAAGTAAGTTTTGAGCATCAAGGACGAACGCTATTTAATTTGAGGCATATCGGTCCAGATTTAGATATAGCTCCCATACAAATGTCGCTCCCGATTTGACATTTTCCGATCTAGAAACCACATAATGTACCCGATTTTCTTTAAATTTGGCACAACATCTTATAATCCAACTAGAAACACCTATGCTGAAATTGGTTAAGATCGGTTTAGATTTATATATAACCCCCATACAAATGCTCCTCCCGATTTGACATTTTCCGCTCTAGAATCGACATATTGACTCGATTTTCTTTAAATTTGGCACAACATCTTACAATCAAACTAGAAACACCTATGCAGAAGTGAAAGTAATATCGGTTCAGATTAAGATATAGCCTCCATACAAATGTCGCTCCCGATTTGACTTTTGCCGCTCTAGAAACCACATATTCTACCCGATTTTCTTTAAATTTGGCACAACATCTTATGTTCCAACTAGAAGCACATATGCAGAAAGTGGGTAAGATCGGTTCATATTTAGATATAGCCCAAATACAAACGTTGCTCCCAAATGTTTAACCGATTTTGGCCAAACTATATGTATTATATGTCACATATTTCGTTCCAGGTTTCAATATAACCCCATATAAATGTCCTTTCTGCTTTAACATTTTTTGTCAAACACATATATTTACAGGATACAAAAAAAACTCCCGTTTTCACTTTTTCATCGAATTGAATTGTATTCGGATAGAAAGTGGAGTGTATCATATAGTCGGCCCCGCCCGACTTTAACCTTTCCTTACTTGTTTTTAATTTTCAATTTAAATTTCTGAAATTCAATTTGTATTTTCCCAATTTAATTGGCATTTCTCAATTTCAATTTGTATTTTCTCAATATGATGTTGTATTTTTTCAATTTCCATTAAGAATGGTTTCTCCACCATTCACCGCTTATTATGTAATTAGAATATGCAGTGTTTTTATACCCTCCACTTCCAGGATGGGGGTATACTAAGTTTGTCATTCCGTTTGTAACACCTTGAAATATCGACCTGAGACCCTATAAAGTACATATATTCTGGATCGTTATAAAATTCTAAGACGATCTAGTCCGTCCGTCTGTTCAAAGTACGCTAGCATCTAAACGAAAGGAGCAATGACGTCCAAATTTTCCCAGATGATAGTTGGGATTGAAAGTGGACGAAATCGGTACAGAGGGAAACAAATTTCCCTCACAAGGGCTGAAAATACCTCTAATATTTCGAGTATTTATGCATGTTTTTGAATATGTTTGCTTGATATTTCGTATGTGCATTCCCGGGACTGTAGCAAAAACGTGATTTAGATTTTTGCTTTAATTTCCAAGAATAAGGAAATTCCTCTGATTGCGTAGACACGTAAAATAAATGGATTTTTTGAAATTCGTTCTTTTAGGGGGTAAAGTGGTAAAAAGGTAAAGTAAAGGTCACGAAATTCAGAGTTTACTCTGACTGCGTAGACACCAAAAATAAAAAGTTTTTTTTTTCTTCAATTTCGCACTTTCAAGGGATACTATGGGAACAGAGGGATAAAATAGGTACCAAATAAATGGCCGAACTTAAAGCCTTTTTACATGTTTCAATTTCTATTGAAAAATTAGAAAATGTAGTAATTTTGACGAAGGCTTCACATTCACATATTTTAATTTTTTTCTTTTAATTTCCCGAAATTCAATAAATGTTTGTTCGAATGCTGTTATTTTAATGTAATTTTTTGTTTAAATTTTCATTTGCACTTTAATTTCTTTTGTTGTTAGGCATTGTTTAATTTATCAATACCTGTCACATAACCCTCACAATTGCATTTCAATTAAATTATTACATAAAACTAAAGTACCTACAACAATAGACATATCAACAGCAACAACAATAATAGTGCCTACCTATTACTTATTTTAATTGCTAAAACAAATGAAATATCATCACATATATAATATTGATTGTTTAAATAATGACAACAACTACGCCGCCTCGCTGCGGCGATCCCGATCCCTTAGGGCTGGCTAAAGCATTTATAAAATCGTACTTTCAAATCAAATTCAATGAACAATAATTACAATTTTCTTATATTATAAAACAATGCAGTCGCCAATCATCGTCATCACAATATTGAATGATTATGGTGGTGGAGGGTATCGGCAGGCAGCCGCCAACAGGCATTGTGTTGTGTGTGGAAGCCGCCGCCTCTATTGTTTCCGTTTCAAAACAATTGCGAAAAAAATAATAATAATACCGAGTATGGACTGACTGATTAGAAAAGAAGAACAATTTTCCTAAGGAGGCGCGCAGAACACACAAAACAAAGGCAATCACATTTCAATGCAAAAATAATGAAAATGCGCAATTTTGTAATGATTTTCTGGCGAAAAGTCCGACCAGAGAGAGAGAGAGAGACACAGCCACCACATCGAGGGTGATGGCGAGGGCTATGGCGCACCGCAAATTGATGATGACGACGACGACTAAATAAGACATTTAAAGCCATAAAATGTCAAAATAGATGCCGAAACAAATCAAATAAAAACAAACAGAAAACCCCACACAAATATTGATGATGATGATAATAAATAGAAATTGAACAAACAAAACAATACACGCTGTGTAAACAAATAAGGGGAAATTTTGAAAAGTTTAATGGAAATATGGAATTTTCAGAAAATACTTTGAAAGACCATTTAACTGTAGAACTGTCCTAATTGAAAATATGAGAATTGACGCAAATGCTCAGAAATAGAAAAAAAGAAAACAATAAACTCTAAGTAAACAAATAAGGGGAAATTTGTGAAAAGTTTAAATAAAAAGGCGAATTTTCAAGACATGACAATCTAATGTACAGCTGTCCGAAGTCAAAATATGAGAACTGACGCAAATGCTCACTTCGTTCGAAAAGGCCTTTTTAGACACACAAAATATGTGCAGAGAAACGTGTTATTCGAAATGCGTGGCAAAGACAATTTTAAACACACAAAATAATTGCACAAACGTCGTATATTATATTGTCTCAAATTTTGTGTAACAAGATGAAGATGCCTCAGAAAAACAAAATGTCTACAAAATCTTTAAGGCCATTTTAGAAACACAAAATATATGCCAATTAACATAAAATTTTGTATTTGCGCAAAACGCCGCTTTGCATAAAATTTTGTATTTGTGCCGAGTATGTAAATCATATTATCTCGCATTTTGCGTAACACATTTTTGGCATATATTTTGTGTTTCTAAAATGGCCTTAAAGATTTTGTAGACACACCAAATATTTACACAAAAACCTGTTACTCAAAATGCGATTTTGGGTCATTTTAAGCACACCAAATATTTGCGCAAAACGCTGCTTTGCACAATATTGTATATTTGTACGGCATCACATTTTTGCGCCAATATTTTGTGTGTCTAAATCCCCTATAAAAAGTGACATTTTGCGCAAATATTTTGTGTGTTTAAAATGACCTTAGGGATTTTTAAAACATACACAATATTTGCACAAAAAAGTGTTACTCAAAATTTTAAATACACAAAATAATTGCGCAAAACGCAGATTTGCACAAATTTTTTTATTTTTCGGCCAACTGCCAACTACGTAAATCTTGCAATTTGCGTAACACATTTTTGCTCAAATATTTCGTGTGTCTAAATATCCCCCTCCAGAAAATATAAAAAGCATTATAGGGGATTTAGGCACACAAAGTATTTGCGCAAGAAAGTGTTGCACAAAAAGCGACGTAAAGGCCTCTAAACACACAAAATAATTGCGTAAAACGTCGCTTTGCACAAAATTATATATTTGTGGTGTAACTGCCCATAATACATTTTTGTGCAAATATTTTGTATGTCTAAATCTTCTATAATGCTTTTTATATATTCTGGAGAACTTCTGAATACAAAAAAAATTTGTGGAAGTTGAAATTTTGCGCATATATTTTGTGTGTTTAAAGTGGCAATAGACACACAAAATATTTGCTCATCACGTGCTACTCAAAGTGTGAGATTATACGTTTACATATTCTGGCAAAGCCACAGAAAAACAAAATTTTGTGCAAAGCGGGATTTTGCGCAGATATTTTGTGTTTCTAAAATGGCTGTAAGGATTTCTTAAAAACACAAAATATTTGCACAAAAATCTGTTACTAAAAATGCGAGAAGGTTATGTTAAACAAAATAATTAGGCAAAACGTTACTTTGCACAAAATTTTATATTTGTGGGGCTTCCCCGGAATATGTAAAAAGTATTATAAGGGGATGTAGTCACACAAAATCTTTGCGCAAAAATGTGTTACGCAAAATGCGAGACTATGATTTACATACTCGGCAGGCTATGATTTACATACTTGGCAGTTGCCCCACAAATACAAAATTCTGTGCAAAGTGGCGTTTTGCGCAAATATTTTGTGTTTAAAATGTACATTAGCTATTTCGTTAGCTGAAATGCGCCATCTACGGCCAACTTCTGTACTACTTACGGTACGAACTCAAATTGTCTTTGGCAAACTATTAACAATTCTATTCCACTTTTTTCTATCAAGTTATGTTAATAAACTTACAATAGACTCGATCTACGTTCTATATTCAAACAAGCAAGCAATGTATTGAAAGTTGACAATGTAATTATTCTATTGACGCGGGTCATGTAAAACTAAAACGGAAACCTTTCCGTTGCGATAGACCGACAAATTGTAACAAGCAAACCGTTGGACGGACAACTTGACTGATGACTCCGATTAATAAAGTGTTGTTTAATGTTAATTGTGGCATTTAATTGCGGCTGTGTAAAGTTTTACATCATAAAAAAGACGATATAAAAGTTGCTAAAGAATAATTTTGAAAACACATCGAGATAAGGTCGTGATGAGTTTCTTTAGAACGGGGTGCCGGGGGGTTGTAAAAATAATAATGAGGGGCATTAAAGTTTTCATTGGTCTATGAGTGCTGAGCAGACCACTTAGTCTGTGTGAATTGAATTTCTCTAAATGTTATTTGCATTTAATTGATGATTTAAATTCCCAAAGTGGGGAAAATGTGTTCCAATAGTGGGGATTTTTTATTAAGAAAGAAAACCTGGTTCTTTACCTGCAGCTCAAGATTTTGGGGGTGTCTGGCAAATTTCAAATACAGATTCTTGATCTACTTGACAACAACTAGCAGAAAAATAATATCACCTCGCAGATTTTTCGGACTGTCGCCCAGTATTATCTTTATAATGTTATAGGCTACCATTTGAGAATGGGTTGTAGTGACATCAGCTGTTTCTTTATGAATAGCAGCTGATTTATTAACAGCAACAGCTGATAAATCTGTTCTTTAAATCTGCCAACATCTACAAATGCCTATAACAATTTCCGTTAATATTTACTGTCTACAACATCAGCTAATGTTATAGTCGATTTATTAAAACGCCAAACGTAGATTATTTAACATCGGCAACTCACTTGATAATAGAAGCGAATAGATAACATTAACGGCATCATATGTTAACCTTATCATTTATTATGCTAAGCAAATCTTGCCAATAATGATTTCAGCTGATTTGTTACATCAACAAATGATTATATGAATCGTAACATCATCAGCTGATTTATTAATATAAGATAATTTTTTGACAGCTACACCATCTGACTGATTCTTAACCATCATCAGCTGATTTATCACTAACAGATTATTAGTTGACGGCTCCGGCTGATTCCTTACGTTACCAAGATCAACTGACACATTAGCAAAACCATTTGATTTATTTGACATGATCAGCATATATCAGAGGATTTGTTAACAACAACAGCGGATTCAGTAGCTGACACCGTATCATCTAATGACTCAGTGGAATGGAGTGACTCTTCACTCTCTTTAATTTACAAAGTCAAACGAAAATCAGTCACTGACATTCGGCAACAATTTTGTTTCTCAAAGATTCGTTCAGTCGTTTGCCTGACTTTACGTCGTGAGAGCAAAGAGAAGAGATAGATAAACTAAAATGTCTCCCTGAATAATCGATGACGTTTTTGTTTGACTTGTCTTTCGTATGATAGTTAGTGAAACCAAAATCAGCAAAGCATACATTCGATATCGTGAAAATAGGCATTAGACAAGATCGGCTTACATGGTAGTGAATAGTATCGCAAACCAATCAATTACATATGTGACAATAAATAGTCTGAGTTTTTTAATTCCGACCTTCCGTAGGCAACAGAAGGCGTGACAATTACGTTCATCTTCGAATTTTAACTATGTTTGGGCTAAAGGTTGGAATAAATTCCTTATATTCCTTTCGAAAACACCAGCCAAACAGACTGGGAGAATGTGGCTAAAATTCTGTAAAATCCACAAAAATGCTTTGGTTGAGATTTGGAATGAATGCAGATAACATTTGCAAAAATATCAGCGATTTCTTAATTTTAAACTCAAGATCAAAATTATGGAATATATTAATCACAGATATGTATTTTCGCACTGTGATGTGCGGAGTAATTGTTAGCTCTGCCTCAGAAAGCTTATACATACTGAGAGTCGAAATTTCTCCTTTAGCCTGCTAAGTTATATGGAGCAACATTATATTGTTAATAGTTCGTTTTCAATAAGTCGTGAAATTTCTAAATATTACGATTTTATTTATTTATTTCAGTCTATGGACATTATATTCCTTATAGACTAGCTTAAATCTAAGAGTAAAATAAATCTAGTATTTCCTTAAAATTTGGCAACGGCAACTTATTCACTTCACACCAAGTCAAAACACGACCAATGTCACCCTGAAGTGATATGGAATCATGAAGACTAGAAATCCCAGCAAACAATTTAATGTCATCAGCATATAGGAGAAAATTGCAAAACTAGAAACATGATCACATATCAGTAATGAATAAGCTGAGAAGAAGCGGACCTAGAATACTAACCTGAGGAACCCCAGAGATAGCGACATAGAAATCTGAGTTGCAATTATAAATTGAAACAAAAGAGCACCTGTAAGATAAGTTGGAACTAATTCAATTCAATAAATAAGAGTGAATTCCAATTCTAGAAGGTTTCTCAACAATGAGAAACTCTATTGAAAGCCTTACTTGGACACCAAATTCAAAATTAGTAATACAATAATTTGTAAATACTAGAAGATTAGTGACCGTTGACCGATTCTTGATAAAAAAACATGTTTCGCTTCAAATAGAAATGGATACAGGGAGTAAAACAGTTTATGATATAAAAATATGCTCAAGTAATTTTGAAACATTAGTTAATTTCTAAATCGGTCTATAATTGCGGACATTACTTCTACTACCCGACTTAAAAGTGGGCATAACTGAAGCCACCTTCGAAACATCCACAAAGACGCCCATCTTCAATGAAAGATTGAATATAGTTTTAATGGAGTACAAATTGACGAAACGCATTTTTTAAGGAAATTGGCTGATAAGCCAACCAAGTCTAACCTAGTAGATTCACTAAGTTGAGATAAACCCAAAAGAATGTCGCCCTCCGAGAAATGCATTGCTCCCAAATCAATGGCAGCCTTAACATTTTTCAAGAGACTTAATTCAAATAAATGATCATTGGAAATGAAATTGGACTTAAACAAAATCAGCAGATAAATTCACCAGATCCTGCGCAGAATTTGGTTGTGTCTCATCGCAATTCATTGATGATGGGAAATCACTGGAAGATTTCCGGGATTTAGTAAAGTGCCAAAATGACTTCGGCTTGTTATTAATTTTATTCTCAAAATCTAAAGTGTACTGTCTATTCAGCAAAGAAAAAAATACCCTTGCATAGTGGTCATACTATTGTTTGCTTTCCAAAGAATTGGAGTATTTGTAGAGCTTGTAAAATTTGTTTCACAAATTTTTGAGTTTCTTCAAACCTCCTGGTTTGAATCAGGGTAATTTGAACTTTTGGCGGCAATCGTCCTACTTGTGTATCACAAATGTTTAATATATTATTAATAAAGATAAAATAACAATTATCTAAGGATGTTTTCCTAAACAAATTCAACCAATCAATATTTGAAATACAATCATCCATTACATTAAAATCACAGCGACTATAATCAAAAGCATTGTTACGAAAAGTATAGAATTAAACATTTAGACTAACAGCAATATGATGCATATCAGGAATACTGACTGATTGGATGTGATCACATTTGTGAAAAAAAAAATAAATTTTACGTATTAAAACTAGATCTACAAAGCTTTTTAAAGTGTCGGAAAAGGGATTTATTTGCACTAAATTCAAACTACTAATCATATCCACAAAATTACCTTCCTGAGACTCATTTACATTATTGGCATACAAAAATAGGGGAATTGGACAAATTAGACCAAATTAACTTATTAAAATTGAAGTCACCAAAAAATATGCAACCATCAGTATCATAATCCGGAGCTACTGTAGTAAGATTTACTACAATCATCACTTGGTAAATAAGTTGTTTTTATTTATTACAAAATCCGAAAATAATAATTTTTTATCAATTAATCACATCAAATATTTCAGTTTACGTTGCTGTTATACTGATTTTGCTTGAAAACTAACATGTTAAGAGAGAAGTTTAAACTTTGGGTATGTATAAGCTCTATGTACTTCGTATTCAATAAAAAGTGATTTTTGTTACGAATTTCTGAGCTTTCTGTAGCGATTTATGATTACTTTTATTTGTCGCAACATCCATAAATTATTAATTTTCAATAATTAATCACATTAATATTTCAGTTTACATCGCTGTTATACTAATATTGCTTTAAATTTAACACGATAAGAGAGAGATTTCCATTATCTCTGTTAGCAGCATCAACTGTAATTTTAACATCATCTGCTGTTATTTTTACAGCATCAACTGTTATTTTAGCATAATCAGATCTTATTTTAACAGAATCAGCTGATTATTTAACAGAATCAGTTAATCGTTTAAAAGAATCAGCATTTGTTAATAGCTTTGACTATTAAATTAACATCTTCAGCATTTTCTTTAAAGAAAAAACTGTTTTTGCATAAATACAAAGTCCATGTGGCAAGATATCATCGTATTTCAATAGTCTAGCCAACTTACTAATATATTTTTAATGGAATGACTTTAATGAGATTCTCAATTCTTTTTGTGCATTTACAATACCACCAAAATCCTAACAAATCAAAGTGGCCAACTAATCTAGCCATTAACAGCATAAAATGTTATTTTAACAGCAACAGCAGTTATTTTAGCAGCATCAGCTGTTACTTTTACAGAATCAGCTGACCACTATTGACTACGTTGACTATTAATTAATCATCTGCAAGCTGCAGATGTTATATTATTCAGCTATGTGATCTCTCATATACTCGATGTGTAAAGAAAAACTTGATTTTGCATAAATACAAAGTATATGTGGCGAGATATCATGTGATTTCTGTAGTCTAACCAACTTGCTAATATATTTTTAATGGGATAATTTTATTTTTTTTTTAATTTAATTTACAACAACAACAATTTTAATTTACAATACCACCACAAACACAATAAATCAAAGTGGCCACCTAATCTAGCCATTAACAGCATTAGATGATTTTGTTAACATAATTTAACTGAGGTTTCTTTATGATGTTGGTGCGTGCGGTAACCCAGGGTAAAATTCAAATATCCAATATTAGGAATCATTAATTCATCTTCAAATATGGCATGTGCCATCTATTACTAGACCATAATTAAATGTCCACAACAACTTTTGCTTTCACGGCTAATGAAAGCTTGCAGATAGATGCCACGAGCAGAAAAAGTTAATTGGCGAGCTTAAATAACAATTATTTGAATAGCGGAAAAACAAAACAAATTACGGAAGCTAAGGAGAAACTTAAAAGCTATTATGAGTCTCGCTCTGATGCTGGGGGGATTTCAAATATTAGGGGATTTTTTTCTTGTGATGTAAGATTGTGATTTGGAGAGCTTGGAAATTTCTATACAATTCTTAAGACTTGCATCTTTTTTCTCTCCTTGTTCCCAACCTCGTCCATGTGATTGTTCTCCCTTCTTTAACTTCATGATATTTGCCAGAAGTTAAAAAAGAAGTCCAGCCTATAAAAACCCGACAGCCGGAAATGGCAATTAAACAAAATTTAATTAAAATTAAACAGCATCGAACGAACCATAACTGACTGGAAAAAAGGGCTCCCCACACACAAACGAAACCAAAGCCACAACACAATTGTAATCATCATTTTACGCTTTTTACTCTTTCGTGGTTTTGGGGTTTTTCGTCATTCGGTTAAAAATTTATTTGTTTTAAATAAACACACAAATTCTTTTGTTATGGTTACACTTTGGCATTTGTCGTCCGTGTTTTTTTTTATTCTTTCGATTTTTTTTCACTTTTGTCTCGTTTTTTTTTAAGTGGTTGGCAACACACACCACACATTTATGTTGTATTCAAACACATTTTGTAATTATCTCGCAACATGCACACATCTCTTCTTGGGCCTTGTCAGTCAAGTAGCCAGCCTGCCTGGCAGAGCCCCAATCAACATGTGCAATTGTTTTATTTTTAGAATAAATATTCCACAACAACAACAACAGCAGACAAACAAAACAATTACATTTTGAGAAAAAAATGTTTTAATTTGCTTCTTTGACAAGAGATATATTATGTGGCTGGCCGCCATCCAGTTTTCCTTTTTAAAGCAGCGAAGGGTTGATATGAAATGCTTCCCTTAACAGGATAGACAAGTAACCCCCTTCTGTGTGTGTTTGGGAAACAAACCCCTTATTTTCTTGTTTGTTGGTCTTTTGACGGGACTGTTAATGAATATGAATATTGTCTCGCCGTCTTTTGGTTTTCCCCCTTCTTCTTTGTTTTTATGACATAATTTTTGAAAAAATTGTTAATAACGAAACATGAAACTTTAATTGGCTCTTGCAAGGTGCAGTTGGGCAGCCGGCGGCTAATTGCAGCCAGCGGACATTAAGGGTATTCGCATGTGACGGGTGAGTAAATATAACACGGAACTGGTTCTGATGATGAATGTTGAACTAATGGTGTTTGTCGTAATGGGGAAGAAATTGGTAGCCCGCTGTTGCCACCCGTTGATACGATGGAGGGCAAAACATGATTTTTGTTTTTAAAAAATTTTCAATAACAATTTGGTAAAATAAGTGAATATCTTTTTATAGAAAGATTTCCCTTTTTAGGTGATAAAATCAAGAAGAAAGTTGTATGTTAAAGGTCAGAATTTTGTTTTTAAATTTGAATGTAAAAGCAACCCCTTTTTTGTTAAAAAAATCTTGTAGATTATTTGAATTTTCCTTAGAGGTGGAGTATTGATAGATTTTCATGGCTATTCGATCCTTTTTTGTATCAGAAGCGGTGTTTTCAAATAGGAGCAGTGTTATTGGCTGGTTGCCATGGCCAGCTCTCAGCTATTTCTTTAATCCTTTTCTGGATTTCTTTAATCCATTAGAACATGAAGTTCCTTGCCAATCGTTTTCAAAAAATGTATTAGCATACACAAATGGGTTAAAGGCACCAGCTGTTACTTTAACAATGTCAGCTGTTACTGTAACAACATCAAATATTCTTTAGCAACACAAACTGTTATTTTAACAGCATCAGATGTTACTTTAACAGCATCAACTATTCATTAACAGCCTAAACTGTTATTTTAACAGCATCAGATGTTACTTTAACAGCATTAACTATTCATTAACAGCCTAAGTGTTATTTTAACAGCATCAACTATTCATTAACAGCATAAACTGTTTTTTTAAACATCAGCTGTAACTTTAACATCATTAACTATTCATTAACAGCATAAATTGTTATATTAACAGCATCAACTATTCATTAAACGCATAAACTGTTATTTTAACAGAAATTTACATCCTCAGCTTTTTATTTATAGCCAGTATTATCCAGTATTCAGCTATGTGATTTCTCATATATTCGATGTGTAAAGAGAAATTAGCTTTGCTTAAATACAAAGTACGTGCGCCGATATATCAACGTACTTTAGCAGTCCGGCCAAGTTGCTAATATATTTTTAATGGAATGACTTTTTCTAAATATCAAAATTTTTTAATTTTTTTTTTCATTTTTAACTTGTCCGAAGAAAACTGGATATTTGGATGGATAACACTCTGCGACAGTCCAAAAGCTCTGGGAAGTGATATTATTTTTCTGGTAGGTATTATCGAGTAGAACAAGAATTTGCATTTGAAATTTACCAGACACCTCCAAAATCTTCAGTTACGGATAAAAAATCGGTTTTTTTTCGTACCTTTGCACGCTTATAAGCCTGTTACTTAGTTGGTTATCAACCGATTTTTACCTTTTCATCAGATAATAAGAAATCGGATTGGAAAATAAAAAATCTGAAGCTTTCGATCGATATATTTAACAACACTTAAGAAATTTGTGTGCGCTTTTTGTCCAGCACGCATATTTTTAAACATTTTTTAACTTTGACAATTTTTTTTGCACATTATATTGTTTGGTAGCCTTACCAATTGTAAATTTATTTATATAACAAATTTAGTAAAGAGTAAAAAGAGTAAAAAATTTAGTAAAGAGAAAAAATTGTTGCAAAAATATTAGTTTTGGTCATTCCAGTTAAAATCTCACATAATTTTAGGCACTGAAGACCAAAAAATACTTAAAATTCGATAATAGATAAAAACGATGGAAAAATACTAGATTTTCATTTAAAAAAAAAAATACCCGAATTCCTAAAGTGGGGAAAATTTGTTCCTTTTTTACATTTTTCATATTTTGATGAACTTTTTGGTATTTTCATTGGACTTTAATTCGTAAAATAATGAGAGATGTTGACTGAAATGAACAAAACTTGTACTTTTGCAAAATTTAGTATTAATAAAAATTTCAATAACTCAGACTACTAAGGAATTTTTAAAAACAATGTTGCGTTTTACTACTTATTAAATGAGCTCTTTACAAGTTATAAGGTTATCAAACAAAATAATGAGCAAAAACATTGTCAAATTAAAAAAACAGAATATACTGATAGCTGTCTGTATTACAGCACTAATCGGTGATACCTCGAGAGAGGATTTCACACAGCGATGAATGGTTAAATCAATTGGCGTGATCTTATGCCGAAGTGAGAGAAGTTCTCGCGTTTGGGGTCTAGTAGATCTCTTTATTACAGTATCAGAGAGTAATGAGTCTCTCAAACACAATGTTACTAACACTAGGAGCTAATGTTATATTGAGTTCATCTCATCGTTTATCACATCCACATCGTTTATCACATCCATCGGCCATCAGAGATTATTTAGATCTACAATCTCTTTTACAAAATTTCCATTATTTTAACGCACACTTTAATTTACCTTGATTCATTTATTTTACAGTAAAATAATCATATTTTCATTCGGCATACCTATGAAAGAAAAAGAGAAGATCAAAAAACAAATATAAATTAATAATTTCAATAAACACACCAAAACAATGGCAAAAAAAGGAAATACTCTTCTTAAAACATGGTCCATCATTGCCCAATGACACGAAAATAAAATAAATTTCCAAAACAAAACTATTGCCATGACTCAAAGCCAATGGCATTTGTGACTGGCTCGGCTTTGCTCAGCTGGAGGGTCCAACACGACACGACAATCATATAAATTTTGAAATTTATTGAAAAACAAAATTATCAATTTTTGTGCAAATCATAGATAGGTCCGGTCCACGTACGTTCATATACAATAGAGAAGTGACAACCAATTGAGGGGATAGACGAGGAGATAGGGTAAGAACAATTGTACAACAACAAGAAAAACAACACAGGAAAATAGCAATTTGCATTCGAATGTTGCTGAGGTGCTTGTGCTGATTTGCTCTAATGTTTGCACACAGACAACAGGGGGAAAAACGCGAAAAACGGAAAATCGTACTCAAGAGCTGGAAACAAATAGTCGTACCGTGGACCCACTTCACTCTCTACTGTTGTTGCTGTTGATGATGATGTTGTTGACTTTCAAAATTGTTTGCATTTGGTTGTTCACCGGTTATCTGTTTGTTTCTGTTTTGCTCAGAACACAGATGAACACAGTGTTTGAAAACCGAAAAATCGAAAATTTTGCTCACCCTCTACAGTGGGGGCTATGAAAAATCGACCCCAAAAAAATTAAAAATATCACAAAAAACCACAAAATCGTGCGATTATTCATATAAATCCCCCAAAATGGACATAATTTGTGGACAATATTTTATATTTGGTTTTGGGCGATTTTTTATATTGAAAAAGGAGACCTGAGGAGAAAATCTTAAGCCCGGCAACGTTGAAGACTGGCTTTGGGCAATCCCCAGAGGAGAAAAGAAGTGCCCAAAACATATTTTGGACGGTTTGATATTTTTAGTCATTTTGGCAATTCTTCATTATGAACCAATGTCTAAATATTTAAAAATGTCAAATCGCCCAAAATGATTGAACAACAATCGCTCAATTTATTTTGCAACAACTATTTTGGGTCATTATTCTTACAGCCATTTGGACATACCCCAAGATATATTTTTGGGCGATTTTTTTTTTTTCATATTAAAAATTACTAATATTTTTGGATGAAGTTTATGTAAAAAATAACCCAATTTTTGGACGAATTTTCATTTGGGTGATTTTGATGATTTTTTTTATTTTTGATCTATTTTATGACTTAGGTCATTTTTATGTTTGGACGACTTTTCATGTCGCCCCACTTTCACAAGTTTTTCACTTTCATAATTTATTTTGGACTTGGATATGGATATTTTTTTAATTTTTATTTTTTGTTTCTTTTATTTCATCATTATTTGAACTGTTATATTGACCTGGCTCAAGTTCACTTTGAATCTATATTTTACATCATATAGATGCAAAATGGTTTTGAGCCAGGACGATATCTAATAAAATATTTTTATATCCTCCACCTACAGGATGAAATATCGACCTGAGACCCTATAAGGTATATATATTCTTGATCTTCATACAATTCTAAGACGATTTAGCCATGTCCGTCCGTCTGTTGAAAGCACGCTAGCATCTAAACGAAAGAAGCTAGGACGTCCAAATTGTCCATAAATGTGTTTTATAGTCGTAGATCGGTTGGGCTTGGAACTGGGCGAAATTGGTCCAAAGGGAAACTTTTTTTAGAGTATTTAAGCATATTTTTTCAGTATATCTGCTCGAAAATCGATAGATTCTGTGGAATGCAATCCATGGTGGAGGGTATATAAAGTTCGGCACGGCCGAACTTATCTCCATTTTTACTTGTTTTAATTTTCTTTTTTATGCGAAATTGTGTTCATTGATTGTTTTACTCAAGTAATGGTAAACCATTAAACACAAAAAATTAAGGAAAATTATAATCGGCTATAACCTCCATTTTAATCCATGGAATTTCTTCAAATTAAAATGGGCGTCCTTCCTCTTTAAAGAATAAGCTGAAAGCTGTATGTGCAAAATATAAGATATAAACACTTTTTTCTAATTTTTTCCTGAATTGTTTGCATTTCAAATTTAAAAAGGACCGACTGCAGCTAAACTACTGAATCGATTGCAAACTGATTTAGGACAATTTGTAGCCCACATTGGAAATTTGTTTGGAATTTCAAAACTTTCATTCTAGGGACCGGTTTTCAGAAGACGAAAAAGTCTGAGAGAGGAAGGCGTGACTATATGAGCTTTGTCAATCGCAGGAGTTTATTCTTGTTGACTCGCAATAGAAAAGTACGAAAGGAACGCATCTCATGAGTTTTAGAAGCTTACTTAGTCATGTGCGTTCTTAAACGTTTTTCGTTTGCCATAATCGCAAATGAAAATCTTTTCATAAAAGAACTTTCATGCACGGCAACAGAAACTTCGTTTACGATAAACGTTTTCATTTGCGGGAAATGTTTCAACCACTTTTTTCATATTTTTTCCTGAGTTGTTTGCATTTCAAATGACCGACTGCAGCTAAACTGCTGAATCGATTGGAAACTGATTTAGGAAACTTCGTTTACGATAAACGTTTTCATTTGCGGGAAATGTTTCAAATATTATGGTAAAAGTACATTTTTTGAGACAAATAAACTTTGTTTGCGATAAACGTTAATCTAAAAGTTTTTTCTTTGTGTGAAACAAACCCACCTCGACCGTACATTTTAATAAGAACCTTTTCAAAACACTTAATGTTATAATACAAAAACAAATACAATAAAAAAACATTTTCTCTCTTTAAATTGAAATTACATTACTGACGTGATTTGCAAATTATTCTCAAAACATTTTTGAGATAATCGACTTCCAAATGTTTTATTCTTTACATGAAACAAGTCCATCTCGCCCGTAAATTTATAATCAAAAATGTTATGTTATAATCCAAAAAATCCAATGGAAAAAAATACATATTCTGACCTTAAATTGCAATTACATTTTGGTATTACCTATCGCAATTTCCAAATTATTCTCAGAATATTCTTTGTGTTTTTTCAAAGAAAATCTTTCTCTGACTTTAAAAGTGTGTCTATGAACTACTGTGCAACAGCGGTGTGTGTATGCAATTTACGAATTGACACTACACTCCCCATTGTTGTTATAAACCTAACTACTTACACTGTGCATGCATGGGTCTG
The DNA here is from genome assembly GCA_947397865.1 of Polietes domitor. Classification (NCBI taxonomy): domain Eukaryota; kingdom Metazoa; phylum Arthropoda; class Insecta; order Diptera; family Muscidae; genus Polietes; species Polietes domitor. The sequence goes on from OX377619.1 coordinate 135,521,838, forward strand.
CGCGTGTATGTGACATTTGTGGCACAGTGTGTCGTGTGCGTGTGTTGCACTTTTGAGTTTATCTCGATTTTTATACGATCTAAGCAAATTACAGTTTATGCACTTTTGTAATATGCCACACGAACAACAGCAACAGCAACAACAATAAAAAGATATGAGGTGCATGCATATCCACATTCGACACACAAGTCGACAACATACATTCAGCGGCAACTTTTACATACATTCACGCATCGATAGTTTTTCACACACCCTCGAGAGAACGAACATTGGCATTCACACCATTCAACATTCACCCACCCAACGCTGCGCCATTGTCGCCTATAAATATTTTATTTACAAGCAACCGCGCGACAGGCAAAACCTTTAACAACCGATATCTGTGTGTTGTAACTGGAAACCTATAATGAAAATCCATAGATACACGGTCGTTCGGTCGCTCGCCAGCCTGCCTGCCAGCTAGCACTCATACACAATGTTTGCACGTGAATACGCATTGCCAGCGCAGCAGCACTTAGTGCAGAATACAAAATACGAGTTGGCTGGCGGGTGTTAGAATGTCGTACCAGCCAAACAATGGACATTCATGCATACACAGTGACTTGTTCCAAATGCCACTCATACCTACATTTTTTAGGCTAAACTCGAAGAAAAATGTCGCTACCAATATTGAAATTTGCAGTTCTGAAATGTCGATAATAGTACATCATTCTCTAAATCATATTCTTGATAAACATATTTTGCATTTTTAACATTATGTTGAATATATTCTGTTTAAGAAGCTCTTTGGCCTTTTTTATTAAAACCTTGTTTATGTTTGTAAATGAACGCCGAATTCCTGTAGCCTATCTCCAGGTGATGGCTCCAATGATGAACGAATGTACATAATGTTTGTCAAATACAACTTTAGCCAAAACATTCCGTCATTACCATTCACATTACCATGTAATGACATCGCCTTACACTTTCGATTACTTACATTCAATTAAGTAAATCAATGCATTGGTGAATTTTAATTGTTATTAATTGTTCTAAGCTCAATATTCTAATGAAATTTTCATAAAACACTTATGTCCATTGAGTAGTAGTAGGATAATGTATGTTCTAACACCGAGAATTGAAATTTCTCACATGTCCTGTAAAACGGCTTCGGGGACTTAGAAATAAGATGAACTATATATGTACATAAAACGACCAATAAAGAACTGTATTAAAAAAAATCTTGGCAACGAGATCGGATTGGAACAGTTCGTTTTCATTGAAAATTTTCTCAATGAACCCTCCGAGTATACATTTTTTTGTAATACATGGTCACTATTGGGAGAAGAGTTTGAGTTACGCAAAATAACTGCAAAGCAAAATCGCTTTTCAGGCTTTGCTTAATAAATCTGTTGTCTTTAATATTGCTGCTATTAATTTCTTGTTTTTAATTTTTATTGACAAATCAGTTTAGAAAATTTATATTTTCGAAATTCAGCTGGTCATAATTGGTACTTGTTAGTACTTGAAAGTTAAAAATCGCTGTTATACTAATGTTGCAACTAATCAGTGTTAACGTTGTGCTGCCAAAGTTGTAATTTGTAGCCTTTTGCGACTTTAAGTGTGAATCATAAGCAACATCTAGTATTGCCTCTTTTTTAACTTTGTGAGACTTTTCCCCTTTTTCAAGACCAAAATTTCAGTTTTATATACATTGCACATATATTTGAAATTTCGTGTTTCTGATAAAGACAAATTTCGTATCTCTAAAAGACACAAATTTGATCAAAATTCTTACCGTAAGTACACATTTATAATGAGTATAAACGACGGAGTCCATATTTTCTTAGTTACGGGCCCAGAATATAGAATTTCTTCAACGGGCAAGGTTGATATTGATATCAATAGAGAGCTTATCGCACTGATACACATATCAGTTAGTACGATAGTGGTGTAAAAATCCAAAAAAATCGAGATATGCTAATTTAAGGATGTTACTTTTTGATTTTTTAAACAATGTATCGTCACAATGACATTTCTTGTTGTATGCACTCCAAAATTGTTTTTGTTGTAGTTTGAAAGTGGTCTAAGTCACACAGGTGCGTGTTGATTTAAACCCACATTTTTTATTTACAATGCAAATTTTAAGCGATTCAGATAATTTGAATAGAATAAAATTATATATAGAATAAAATTATTTTAGAAGTAATAATTAATAATTTCTATATAAAGTTTGTAGAAGAACATCCTGTAAATATAAGATATATTTGTTGTTTGTATGTATAGTTGGTCTGTTATGTTGTTTGCGTTGTCATTTTTTTGTTTAAGACCAAAGGTTGTGCCGGTCTTCAGCAGAACTCAAAATAGCAAAAATGTAAGTGTGACCTTTATTTGTTGCAGCTAAAAGTTGACGATGGCCGCTACACCATCTCGTTAGAACTTTTGCAACGAATATGTCCTTAACATAAATGGGGATTCATACTAGTACCAGCGTTTACATTGTACAAATGAGAATCACTGATAAACAAAGTATACCACTGAGTTAAGTCGACAGTTAAATAAAATAAAACATTTTCTTCTTTCTTTCAACCTATGTGAGTAAATATTACTTTTTCGAAGCAGAATAAAATATTTTTTGGTTTTATATAGATAAGCATTTTCAATAGTTTATTTTTTCAATTTTAAGGAGAATGAACGTGGCTCAAGTCAGTACATCCTCTGAAAGTAGTAGTTCCCTTAGATGTACCAACGAAGTCGATTTTTATTAAAGATAGATATATCAGTAAAATATTCGGTGGAAAAATATTTTTTAATTGACTCAAACGCCTCTTAATCATACGAAAAATTGGGGTTACAATTTTATTCTCCATAGAAAAATTAACAGAAAAAATATTCATTTCGTCTGGTCATTTCTATCATATTTGTTAAATCAATCAATCTACAACGAAAAATAAATTAAGTAAACGGTCATGAGTAAAAAAATGTGCTCTAAATTTGGTAGTTACCGAAATAGGAAACTGGAATACCAGAAAAAAACAGAAACGAAGTTTAAAAAAATTAATTTTAAAATTTATTAAAAAATATATAAAATTTTTACAATAAATATATAAAATTTATACAAAAAATATATAAAATTTGTACAAAAAATATATAAAATTTATACAAAGAATATATAAAATTTATACAAAAAATATATAAAATTTATACAAAAAATATATAAAATTTATACAAAAAATATATAAAACTTATACAAAAAATATATAAAATTTATACAAAAAATATATAAAATTTATACAAAAAATATATAAAATTTATACAAAAAATATATAAAATTTATACAAAAAATATATAAAATTTATACAAAAAATATATAAAATTTATACAAAAAATATATAAAATTTATACAAAAAATATATAAAATTTATACAATAAATATATAAAATTTATACAATAAATATATAAAATTTATACAAAATTTATACAAAAAATATATAAAATTTATACAAAAAATATATAAAATTTATACAAAAAATATATAAAATTTATACAAAAAATATATAAAATTTATACAAAAAATATATAAAATTTATACAAAAAATATATAAAATTTATACAAAAAATATATAAAATTTATACAAAAAATATATAAAATTTATACAAAAAATATATAAAATTTATACAAAAAAATATTTAAAATTTATACAAAAAATATATAAAATTTATACAAAAAATTTATAAAATTTATAGAAAAAATATATAAAATTTATACAAAAAATATATAAAATTTATACAAAAAATTTATAAAATTTATACAAAAAATATATAAATATTATAATAAAAAAATAAAGTTAGCGTTCACCAATTTTGTGCAACTTTTTCAAAGATCTCGGCGGAAACCCTGCTGCTAATCCAACATGAGAAGAGAGAAAGAGTTACCCACATGGTCGTATATCTTTACTGTATTTGGTTGAGAATATACATTACCCAACTACTGATTTCAAATAAGAACGGTTGAGCCAAAACAATAACAACATGATATCTAGAATAATTTCACTTCACATAGCTTTAAAGAAATATTGTTGTTCCTAATTGTGACTCAGCCGATAAAGACTTGGGGGCGATTTCCAAACAAACGAATCGCCTTCCTTCTTCTGTGGCATATAATATTTACTCTGAAGCATTTTTTCCACAGGAATACATTGTCATTAGACTGTCATGTATGTTTGAAAATGAATTATAATCCAATTAAAAATCTATCGGAATCTATGAATAATCACAACTGATTCCATCCGCTATACTTGGATTTTTCATGGAAAACATTTAAATATTTCATTTTTCTTCGAGTGAAATCCATTTGGTGTGAAAAATTCATTTCATTTACGGTCATTGAGTTACATGGAAAATGCAAAAGATGGATAATACACACGACAACCATAAAGGCGACTGCGACTGGAAAAAGGTGTAAAACTATACATGAAACATGGCGAATTTGTTAACTTGCCCCGCGCGCGCGCCACGGTAGCGACAGCAGCAAATGACCCCAAAGTATATACGAGAGGGGGCGGGTGCGGCTAATGATTAGAGCCAGTTAGATCTTGTTAGGCAATCAGGTGATGCTGGAGGAAAATTATTAAATTGTGAAAAATATGAGTCAAGTGAATATGATATGTGCGAGTATAGGAATTTTTTTATTGTGAAAAATGATCAGTGAGTCATGGACGACGATTACAAAGAATAATAAAAAAATTTCACAGAGAGATGATTCAGGTGAAAATTTGTCGCGCAAATACGGAAGCTGAAATGACACCATCACATCCTAATTTTGAGGAAATATATATTTATGATTTATAGGGAATCAGAAATGAAAAGATTTTTAATTTCTTTGACACTTAAAAACATGGATTTTTTTCACAAGTTAAGCGTTTTTCTAGTGAAGTGAAAAGAAAGAAATTCCACTGAAAAAAAATGTTATACTGAAGCATACTCAATTTAAGTTCATTTGTAGTTGAAATGAGTAAATAAAACTCATTTGGAATAAATTTTACTTGATTTGAGTACGTACGTGCAACATTCAAATAAAAAAATAAACTTAAATTGGGTAAATACATACTGGGTGCCAAACAGATGCCAATAATTTCCTTAATTTTAGTAAATTTTTACTGAATTTTAGTACACTTTTTTTGAGTGTCAGTGATTTACATGAACCACATTGCATTTTGCGAGTTTTTTGAAACATAATTTCATGTTAATTTGTGTTCTGAGTATCCTTCCCCTACTCTTTAAGTTTGCTTCATGCCAACAACAAATATACTTTTCATTGAAAATATTAAGATTCTGACTAAGAAGGCCTACTCTCGTTGTCCTTAACGAGGTAGAGGACATGTTTTGTTGAACATCTTTTCAGTCAACATTGATTATACCTGTGCAATATCAATTTATTTATGTGCTTTTAAGAGCTTTCGATGGCGACGTTGCCAACTCATTTGCTAGACGACTTTTCTTAAAATCTACTTTGGCCCTTTTGCCAAAAATTCGTTGGCTGTCATTTGCAGCCAGGTAAAAGTTAATTACGAGTCTCTTAAGTGCACTTTAGCCGCACTTAACTGTGGGTGGCTGCTCCGGAGAGGCTGCGCATAAAGGATGAAACTCTATCCTTACATTGCTCGGCCGTCCGTCCTTCCAGCTCGACACACTGAAAGTGCATGAATCAATTCTAATTTTATTCCGCCTGTCATTGTTGTTGTTGTCCATTTCCATTTTTGGCTTCTGTTTTCATTGATTGCAACTAAACGAGTAGAAATTAAGGCAATTTTTCTTTTTTGTGGGCAATTTCTATTGAAACGACGACGACATCGTCATCGTCATCACCGTACAAATGTGTATTTGGCACCGAATTCAGTCAGCAGTCAGCGACGTACCCTCGGACTAAAAATTATTGCATAGATTGCCACATTTACAACAATGAGCAACATTTTGCAATTGTTCAAATGGTGTTGCTACAGCCGCTGTTATTTTGCTGGCTGCGGCTGATTGGTGTTGTTTGCTGTCGCTCGTTGTTCGTTTTTCGTTGAATGTAGTATCAGTTGTTATTTTTGTGTCGCATATTCATTGTATGTTCAGTTTTGGTTTTGTTCGTTTTTTCCCATTTTTCAATTGGTTTCTTGCTCAAACTCCAACCAACAATTTATGCCAAAATGCACTTTGAGTGCTGCACGTCGAATCAGAAGGAGTGGTATCATATGGTGGTAGGTGCCACACACACACACAAACACATTTTTGTTTCCATTTCCATACTCGGTCGCCGATGACTTTTTTCCATTTTTCCCATTGTGGCACAATGGAATGTACGTAATTGTCCCAAGATTTGTGTGATTTTTATGCAAAAAGTATTAAGTGAACTTCTAAAATTAGTGTATGCCATGCCGCCGTTCCACCATCAATCCATAGGCTGCGAGCAGCGCAACACACTAAAAGTTAATGGCCACTGTTGCAAGAGCAAGAGTGTTAGCCAACCAAGAGGAGGAGGACGAAATTGAGATTTATGGTCATATGTATTTCTTCTAATGTTCTTTGGCAAATTTATGTTGAAAGGTTTTGTTAGAGGTTATGCTATGAAGGAAAACAGCCAACAAACAAAATTTAAACGGAGAAAACATTTTGAAGAGGAAATTAACATAGCAGGAAAACAACTGCTCCCCGAAGGATTGTGTATAGCAAATCCATTTATAAAAATACTAGGCAATATTTATTCATAGTTATGGATTTGCATTCATATTGTGGCCAGAATGAGCAGAATTTGATTTTCACGAAAACGGACACAACTGAATGAAATTATTAAGCTCTTTCCAAGCAATCTCCCTCAAGAATTAGAATGACTTCCCTATTCGGTTTATTATGAATTATTGTTTTTGTTTATTAACTTTGATATTTAAGATATTGTAAACAAAATTTATAATGACATTATTCACACTAAGATTATTTTTCAGAAGAGAATATCTACTAATCGCTGGGATTTCTTCAGATGAAATAGGTAATTCTTTTAATAGGAGTTTCTTAAAAAAAGAATGCATGTGAAACAAATTTTGTCCGGGTGGAGGTGAAATAATTTGTTTGTCAAATTATGCCTTTTTACGACAAATCTCAGATGTTTTAAAAAAACACGGACTACAGTTTAATTCAACAACTTTAAAATTTCTTTATAGGTAATGGTCAATTTAGTAGAAATAGGTAAATAATTTCACATAGCATTCCCTCATTGAATTAAATAAAATATATTTCAATAGTTCAAACTTGTGTGGAAGTAAGAAAATAAAGAAGATATTTGGTCAATTTAGAAATTAAGTTCAATTATAAAGAGTCAACCTATAGAAATGCAATTCAATATGTTTAGAAATTATTAAGAATGAAATAATCTTTTTCCGAAATTAAATTTCTTCTCTTAAAAAGCAAAGAAATAGGATTATTTAAGTTCTATAGAAGGTCTTTACCACAACGTTGAAATATCTCTGTACTAAATATTGTTCCCTTGTCACCGTAGCATAAATATCTATGTTAGTTAACATTTTAAATTTGAACTACCTATTACTTTGACTTGAAAGGTAAAGTAACATTCTTTTTTGTTTTTATTTTCAGGTTTATGTTTGACATTTTACGATCGTACAAAATTGGGAAAAATTAAAAACTTACTTCCAAAGTAGTGAATCTTTAATGCAAACTGTAAGAAATGTTCAGCTGCGGTCAAAAAAATAGCAGCGACGAGATAAAAAAATTTCGACAAAGAAAAATATTAGTTTTACTTCGAAAATCCTAAAAGTTTTTACGGTGATTGAAAGGTGGTATTGTGCCATTCTTAATCTGGCTTTAAATACAAAATTTAGTTTTTGTAATTTTGAGATTAGGCCTTTAGAATCATTTATGTCAAACATGAGAACAGTCAAAAAATAGCAGCGCTAATAAAAACTAAAAATATTTTGTTTCAATTCACTTTAATTGAAAACTTTTTTGAATAATAAGTTAAATAAAGATATTTCCATTGACAATTCTGTTTAACAATTTTATAAATTTATTGATTGATTTACTAATAAAATGTTTCATTTTTTACACCGCCCAAACAAATAAGACTTTTTTGATAGGAACAGAATAGCGAGCCCATGATTCTGAAAAGACATGTTATGTTGACCATTTTTGCAGAGTAAATTTATAGTCCAGCAGGTCTGGGTCTATAATAAGAGAAGAAATTATTGTAAGTAAATGTCTTATTGTCACAACTATTTTGTGGAATTGTATGAGGATTATTTTTGTGGAAGATCTTAAACGTTTATCTCCTCTCTTTATGGCTCATTTTGAATCCTTTTTCAAGAAAATCAAAAAAAGTTCTTTTAAAATGGACTTTTAATGAATAAAATGTTTTACGAAAAAACTTGCCGGAAAATTTCAGTGTCAGTCACCAAAGTTGCAAATAAAGCTTTCCACGCTTAGATAGCCAAAATAAACGACACATTATACAAAAAAATGATAGGGTAAAAATTCGCCCTTGTTTTTTTTTCTGAAGATCGAACTTTTTCGTCAAAGAATTTGAGTATTTCTATAGAGCAAATTAAACAAAAAATACAAATTGGATATTTTAGCAGAATTTTCATTTGTTATTTTTCGCGATCTATCCAATGGATACGGCTGATTTTTATATGTATATTAACTGAATAATTGTGAAATGGAATAAATATTGACCTTTAAGTCTTTCAAAATAAAGGACATCCCTTTGGTGACAACTTCATGTTAAATTCATTGGTAAAGATCCGAATCATAAGATGAGTTTTTATTTCACTTCCTGCTGGGATAGTGGTGTCTTCACGTGGTTGGTGAGCGATCCTAAATTCAACCACAAAAAGCTGACTATTTTTTCTCATTTGCAACGTCTTTCATTTGTTAAATTTCGGTTATAAAACCTTTTGCCGGAGGAGGTATCCAAACAGATTAATCCGTCTTCTTTGTTCTTTGGCAAAACCTTGACACTGTGTTATTCAATACCATGCTAAGCTATTAACTATGATAGCTGACTGATGTGTCTCGCAGTTTAACCATGAATCGGCAACATTCAACATTCCTTGAATACAAATACCAACGATGACTAATACAACAAAGAATGTGACAATGATAAGTGGAAGAAGTAGAAGAAGATTAACCAGAGATAAAAATACGATGTAACGAAAACGAAAACTAAAAAGAAACAACATCACAACCACCAGTTACGTTTTTAATATCAAATAAGACGATACTAACTAGACTGTCTGCATATTAAATTACGGGCTAGTTAAATTCCTTTCCAACGGTGGCGGGTGTAAGCAGATGAAAAGCGGGCTAAAAAGTTTTAAAACAAACAACAATTAACCCGGCATGTTGCCGCTGGTCGGTCAGTCTCGTAATCACAAAACTATTTGGAATGATGTGAGTCTGCGTTTTTTATTTTTTCTTTGTCTAGTCTGGCCGTCTCTATAGACTGGAGACAAGCAAAAAATGATAAAAAATAAAATTAATAAAAAAACAAGAGTCCAGTGTCTACCGTTTACCCAGACCGGTGGGTGGTGGTGATTCGTTTAATTCCATTTCGCTGTTCGCCTTTCATCCAAGAAAATCCCACAAATGAAATATTATTAATAATACATAATACAAAAAAACTGAGCGACGAAAAATATTGTTTGTTTTGTGTTTTTATGTGTTCTTTATAAATATTTATATATATATAGGGAATAAATTGTTTTTTTAGATATATGGAGAGAAAAAATCTTGTTTTGTCCAAAGACTGGCAAAAAAAGAACAACAATTCTCGGAGTGTCTATAAAAAATAACAAAAAAAAATAGAAACGCCGATTCATAGTCCAAGAACGTGTCCCCACACAAAAGAGATATGAAAGAATGAACGATTTTTGAAAAGAAAAAGCGAATACATATAAAACATTGACAGAGAAGAGAGAGAGAGTGCATTGCACTCGGCACTCGTCGTTCTGTTTGTTTGTTTGTTTTGAAGTTAATAATTAATTTTTATTTATTTCCCTTTTTGGTGTTTGTTTCTTGGCTGGCTGCAGTTGTTGTTTTTCTTTCACTTCTGGTTTTCTCCAGACATTGAACAAAACAATAAATCTTGTAACGAGGGTTGTTTGTTGAGTAAGATAGAGATGGAGGAGGAAGTAATCACCACCAAGACAATTATATCTTTTTTTATTGTATTAACAAGAAAAATTGAATTAATTACTTCTATAATTGTGGAACATGTTGTCAAATGGCACCTTTAACGTGTGATCCACCCTTTTGTTCGTCAAACATGTCAGATGGCACCTTTAACGTGTGAACCACCCTTTTGTTCGTCAAACATGTCAGATGACACCTTTAACGTGTGAACCACCCGTTTGTTCGTCAAACATGTCAGATGACACCTTTAACGTGTGAACCATCCTTTTGTTCGTCAAACATGTCAGATGGCACCTTTAACGTGTGAACCACCCTTTTGTTCGTCAAACATGTTGACTAGAGTATAGGACACTTTAGTAGTATTTTTTGTTGAATATTATTAAATTAAAAAATGTTTTTTTATTGAGAATATTCCAAGAGCTACTAGTTGCGTATTCTATTTTCATTTACACAAAATTTAAATTTATTTATTGAAAACATACAGGCAACAACTGCCATTACAAGATTATTAAAAATGATGCTTAAAAAATTTCTAACAGCGATGAGGCTCATTTTCAGATTGATGGGTTCGTTAAATTGGCAAAATTGTCTAATTTCGGGTTCAGGAATGTCACTTGGGACTTTTGAGAAGCAAATCTTTTTGCTCGCCAAACCATTTGGCTAGATGACAAAGCGTCAACGATATTGTTTACTCTGCCCTTTTCGTCTTTGATGTTATATCCTGTAAGACGGCGACAAGTGCCAAATGTTAAACATTGTTGCAGATCGATCATATGGTCGATCTCAACTGATGAATTTATTGCAATGCTATAAAATACATATAGATAAATCCGATAGATGGCGGTATCGTTCCTGTTATGGTTGTCAAATGGGTAGTAGTTTTGTGTAGTCCGTACGAAGCAGCAACACTTGCTCAAATAAAATATTAAAAATCCAAATTTGTGTTGTTTTCATAAATTGTAAATTGTCTAGACTCCGTCTTGGGGAGACCATCAGGGCCACCATACTGGTTGGAACCTGTTCAAACATTGTGATTTTGTGTTATAGATTCTTGAAGTGAGAAAAATGCTTAAAAGTGTTCATACATTACTGCAGATATGTGAAACAGTAAGTGGTTGTTTAATAAATTCACGGAGAGAGTTGTATCGCGTTGAAAATACAGAATACAGAAGCGCCACTGATGAGTTGTCCCACACAGGATATTTTCATTTGTAAGAATAAAAAACTTATTCTAATCAAAATCAATCAATTTATTGTTTCACGGTGTAAACTGCATAAAGTGTGTCCCAATTAGAACAAAAATTCAAGCAATATTCTGAAGTGCCGCCTACTCAATTATTTCTATAAAATTGCTGGCAATAGTTTTATACCCTCACTCTACACAGTAGGAGGGTATATATCATTTGGGTCAGAATAAAAGTGTACGCATTGAAGGAGTGACTTACGACCCCAAGTATGTTGGGACCAAATCCGTTTCACGTTTGGCTGGTGTACACGATATATCTCGAACTTTACATTACATACTACTATTACAATGTAATATTTTTCCCAAACTGAGTTTAAGTTTGAAGATGGGCGAAATTACCACGCCCCTTTAGGTACCTCCCACAAAAATGACCCATATTCCTATGTTAGATTAAAACTAATGTAACTTCCACACCGATATTCGAAATCACCTATATTTTGGTATTTGATAATGTTTTTATGATCACTTTAAGTGCACTAAATATTGTGGGGTTTGCCACGCCCCTTCCAGTACCTCCCACACAAATCACCCAAAACTGCGTAAAATTAAAGCTATTATAATTTCTATACAGATGATCAGAATACTGGGAAATTTTATATTTGGCAATGCTTTTATAGAAGTTACATTCGCTTGGAATATGGGCGAAATGGCCACATCCCTTCTTATACCTCCCACACAAAGTGGTTACAATAAAACCGACATAAAATCCATACGGATTGTCAGAATCATTTGCAAATTTATATTTGAAAATGGTTTTATAATCTATTTAAACCTACAAAATATTTACGCTTCTGCCACACCCCTTCTTGTGCCTCCCACACAATTGTCTCTGGCCTAGGTTAAATTAAATCCATCATAACTTCGATACTGGTAAGACTTGATATTTGATCAAAAACAAAAAATTTAACAGAAAAATTTAACTTCGTATAGCCCTAAGACAATAATGTCTCACATCAAGTACAAACTTTTCTTTGAAAATAAGACATGCTTTGAACTTGATTCCAGTTCAACTTTTCCTCAAAGCAAGAAAAATTTACTCAAACTGAGGAAATTTTTTCTTCAAATCAAGTAAATCTTTACTTAATCTGAGGAAAATTGTTAAGAAATTTTACTCAAATCAAGTAAATTTATACTCAAACAGAGGAGAATATTCCGATTTTTTTCTTCAATCCAAGTAAATTGTTACTCAAACTAAGTACATTTTAATCATGCCAAGTAAATTTATACTCAATCTGAGGAAAAGTTTCGGAAATTTGTCCTTAAACCAAGTAAATTTGTACTCAGACTGACAAAAATTTTCTTAAACCAAATAATAAATAAACCAAATAAATTGAAATAAATTATTTCGCTTCAGAGTATGCAACACTCATATGAAAAATGAAAACATGGTATAGTTCTCAAACGTTTCATCTTACTCATACCATAAAGAGTTGAGATATTTCACCATGACTGCTGCGAAGGCTATGTTGGCGCCTTCGCAGAGATTGTTTGAATAATATTTGAACAACTTATGAAGAAAGTCTCGGTTAACGAACGAGAATTGCTTCTTAGAATACTATTCATGTATTTTTCTAAACACAGTAAAGTATTTTTTATAAGTTCATTTATACTTGAATGTATGAGGAACATGACATAAATCTAATTACGTTTATTTACTTTATTTGAAGTAATAAACACATTTTTAAGTAAAAACTAACTAAATGGAATAATAATAAAAATTCTATACAAAAAAATTCTGCATTATTTTCTTTCTTAAACGCTAGTAAATTTTCTTCCGCACAAGTATGAATATACTTAATTGTTAGAAGTTTTTCCTTTGAAATAAGGAAAGTGTACTCATATCTACATAATTTTCCTTCTCGTAAGGAAATTTTACCTAAACTGCAGTAAAATTGCTAAACTAAATTGGAGTATGGATTTTACTCTGATTTAAGAATGCTATTTTTCTGAGTGTAGTACCTGCCATACATATTATCCTGCACTACGTAAAATTCAATTTCTTATAACTTCCGTATATATTTTCTCTGAGAGTGACGGTATATATAAGTCGTTTTAGTCGACTGAAGCTTGTTCAAATGTTATTAGCTAATATTTTTATTTTTACAAGCAGGTTATATTTAATGTTTTTTGTAATCAGTCGAGGAGTGTTTTAAATGCAATACTAAAAGTATTACAAAATACCTATACATAAAAGTGTTAACGATTTTGTTGTTGAACAAATAATTGTGGTAATACAGTCTTTTTTAACGATCTAAACATTCCAAAGTGGCGGGTTAGATATACAATAATCATATTAAAATAATAAGACTTAGTTCGTGATCCTAAAACAATGTATTGTATCTTAATAGTATATGTAGTTAGACAATCAACATTAATTTTGCTAGACTTTAAGAGAAATAGTGGAGTTGCACAATTCTGCACTAATCATCGAAAGTGAATTTAAAATATCTCTTTTAAAATTTCAAACATTTAAAATGAAATGTGGCCAATAGAGTAGCCCAAGTACTCTAGGAGGTTTTTCAAAATGCTTTCTATTTATTATTATTTTATTTTCTATTTTCTTCCTTTCTATCCTTAAATAGCAGAAGCGAAATGTGGTGGAAATTGGACCACACAAAATGGAGACGCAAATCGAATTAATACTGGATACTGCTTTATAAAGCAGAAAAATATTATTATAAAAAGTATCACTGTTTGGTATTACTTTTACAATGAAGCGACACAACCTGAAATCTACCTAAGATTAACTTTCCAATAAAAAGAGGACAAAATATAAATCGGTAGCTTGTAAAAAATCGCCAAAAATTCGTATTCAGAAAATATAAACTTTTTGATTCATATTATATTTCTAACAATACACATTTTGCGGGTGTGGAATATTAACCACCCTGGTTTACATGAACATATTAAAATATAATGGTTAAATTAACGAAAACTAGTTTCGAAAGATCAAAGAAAAATTTTATTTGTTCTGTATATCTGTCTCGCAAACTCAATTGAATGAGAACTGCTTCGAACTTAAATATACACCCAAAAATCCCAAGATACCGAAATCCAAGAAAATAAAAATTTCTGAAAGATCATCAAATATACAGGGTTTTCCAACAAGAGGTGTTATTCAAGAAAACTGCAATTTTTTTAGATAAATGATCGGATGTTTATTATATAATAAAGAGGAAGGTATGGCGTTAATAATGAAAAACAACATCAGCCAAATGACCACCACGACCACGCTTACATGACCATATCCTTTTCATGAAAATTTCCATAACCAAATCGTAAAGTGGCTGCCCTATGTCCTCCATAGCCTCACGAATACTATCTTTGAGGTCTTGAATCGAAGCAGGGCTGTTGGCGTAGACCTAATCTTTTACGAGGCCCTAAAGGAAGAAGTCGCAAGGTGTTAAATCACAAGATCTCGGTGGCCAAATGTGATCACCTCTTCCGTCCGGAAACTTTTCCCGTAAAAGAGCAATGGTTTCGTTGCTTGTGTGGCACGTAACGCCGTCTTGTTGAAAGTATACGTTGTCCACATCAATACCATCCAACTCCGACCATAAAAAATCATTAATCATCTCTCGATAGCGCAATCCATTCACCGTAAATGTTGATCAAACCTCATTTTCGAAAAAGTAATTTCCAATGACCCCGTGGACCATAAACAGTCACACGATGAAGATGGAGAGGCTTCTCAACAATAACTCTTGGGTTTTTTCGAGCCCCAGATGCGATAATTTTGCTTGTTGACATAGCCACCAAGATGATTTTTCGATGGAATTCCGGATCATTTTCATTCATGAATTTTAATAATTTCAATGCTTTGTTGCAGCGTGTATCGTTCCATTTTAGTAATGGCGTAGTTTCTACTTGTCAAGTCAAAGAATAAAAGCTTAAAAAATGATAGCTACGGAAATTCCGGTTGATTCAAAATAACACCTCTTGTTGTAAAACTCTGTATTATAATCAACAAATATTTTAATATAAATACGCTGAAGAATTTTAGTGGTTTTATGAAAGGCTTCACAATATAATAAATTGATTTTTATTGTGTCGACTTTATTTGGTGCCTAAAAATGTATTAATGATATGTTGCAGCACGCTGCAATGTCTCTGACAAACCAATTTCCCGCCACTAATCCAGAATTATTTAATAGAAAATGCTACAGAAAACATATTAGAAATTGCGAAACTTTTTAATCACAACAATGAAAATCTATATATATGAATCAATGTGTGTCTGTATAGACTATAGACCGAATCGCTTGAAAGTGTATCACTGTAGCTAACTTCTGGACATATAAGGCCATGACAGGACAAAGAGGCGTGATATCCACGCAACTATATATTTTAAAACTATCAATTAGTACTCATTTATCCTCAAAACCGTAGGAAGTAGGGGCTAGTTTATTATAAAAATTATGAAACATAAACAGAAGAATAAAGCCTCTTATTTTTATGAACAATTTCGTAAATGTAAAGAACTTATATCATTAGTTTATATATAGATTTCAATAAGCATATGAAAAATATTCAATGAATGGAGAACTATTTTTTTCAGTTTTTAAGAAACATTTCAAAACTTCTATGAAACTCTTCATTGACAAGTCCTTTACACTTTATGAAGATCCTTTTTGGCACCTTCCTGCCGCACTAAATCATAAATATTACGAAGAAAATATACTTTCATACTATTTATATAATGCTAACATTTGATGTAATTCCTAATAAAGTTGCCCGAAAAAGATTTTACCATGTTGGGAGTGAGGGTAACCGGTAACCAACCGAAATCTCCCATATTCCCCATATCCCATGTGGTGCTTGTGTGTGATGGTTTCCATCATTAAATTATCCGCTTCCTTTTAGTTACTCAACAAACTCAACCCTCGTATAAACTGATTATGTTAATCAAGAAACAAGAAACGAAGGAAAGGAAAAACTTTTCCAAATAAGTGTAGTAGTAGTTTAACAATTTTTTACTTGTGAATAACTTTTTATATCAGTAACACGGCGAGGAGGAGTAGTTCATATCAAGACATTGTAATAGGAGAGGCGACGGCGAGTGTGTGTACGCCGTTGGGACGACGTCTTCTCTATTTACGTCAATTACGCTGAAATGTTGTTGGGGAGGGAGTATGGCTTCTTTTCTTTCTTCGTTATATATATATATGCAAGTATGTCCTTTATATTATAATAGTAATGTTGTTGTTGTTGTTTGTATTATTATTATTATTTTTGTTACTTGAGTTCGTGTTGGAAGAGTTTAGCCAAGTGTTCGTTCGATGATTGGGCCTTTTTTCGGTCTTGGCCAAATAAAGTGATTCGTTTATGAATTTTTGCTTATTTCCTTTTGGCCGGCCATATAATATGTAGTGTTGGAAATGACGGTGATGGTGGTGAAAACAACACAATGGCAGTCTTGCAGCCTAAGAAGAAATCAAGTGCCGGAGTACTCGCTTACATAAAGTTTGAAAGTTATGACGTCGTTGGCGAGTTGTACTTGCAGTTGCTGGTTATTAAACGACTAGACCTGCTAGTGACGTGTGTTTAAGCGAATATGTTGAGGCGTTGATAACACTTATTTGTTGTTGTTATTCTTTTAATTTCTTGTTATTGGAATATGCTTTTGTTTGTTGTTTTTTAAACACTGGGATATAATTTTGATATATTTTTAGCAGGTATTTTACTAACTCTTTGTTTACTCCGATTTGTTTATTGTTTGATGTTACTATTTTTAAGAAAAATAAATTTTCAAATTATTTATTGAATTTGTTTTCATACATTTATAATTTTATGTATAAATATATTTGTATTGTATTATTTTTTATGTGAAATCTATGCAATAACTTTTAATTATTGTTTTTATTTGTTATGAGCAATTAATTCTGTTCCGTTTCCACTTATTTTCGATCTTTTTTCTGCCAAAATAATATTGTTGCTATAAAAATAATTTTTGTTTTCGAGGTGTTTTTTTAATTCTTCTATAAAAGAATTTATTTTTTTCCGCGCTATTTCCGTCTTATTTAACTATTATGACTAAAATATGCTATTTTGCGTTTTTATTATTTTTCGTATGTTTCCATTTTTGTATTATTCTGATTTAACGTACTGATATAGCACCACAACAGACAGTTACTACTTAAAAATATATGAATTTAAGAAAAAAATAAAAAAAATCTCAGTTATTATGTCCGATCTGAAACATTTGTTCTGGCGTTTCAAGTGGGTACGCCGCTGTTATTCTCTGAAGTCTGTGTTTTCTCTTAGTCACCATTTTACCACTGAGCGGGCTACGTGATTCAAGAACGCGCCGTAAATTGGAAATGACATTTGGATTCAAATTTTGTTTAGTTGAGGAGATATGACCACATATGAAAAAAATTGGTTGGCATGTTGTAGAAATATGGCTAGTTATCGGACACTAAAGTTTGAAAAGGACGATGTTTTTCGTTCGAAAAAAGTCGATTTTTTCGCTCAAATGGACTCAGAATCGAAAATTAGAAGAGAAAATATTTCGATAACTTAGTTATCGAGTTATAGGAAGTTAAAATGTGAAAAAAGTCGATTTTTTTCGTTCAAATGGTCTCAGAATCGAAAATTAGAAGAGAACAACTTTCGATAATTTTTTAGTTACTAATAAGTAACTTAGTAATCGATATTTTCCATAGTTTTCGATAGAATTTGGAAATTCTATAAAAATGATGTTTATATAAAGCAAAATTGTAATAACAAAAATTATTATATGCATTTGAAAGAAAAATTAAACGATTCAAAAGAAAAGTTTTTTAAAAGTGGAAGTCGAGCTGTTGGACTAATCATTTTTTAATGTTTTTTCAATATCTCGATAGTTACACCAGCATAATTCTGCATAATTTTGAGTCAGCTTTTCCGACTTTTTGGTTCCGAAAGCCCGAAAGTTTATCTGTTTTTTCGCCGTTTTTCAAATGAACTAAATATAATATTTAAAAATATAGATTTTGATTTGAACTGGGATATTGTCTTGGCTCAAGACCATTTTGCATCTATATTTAATAGTATGCAAATTTATTTACAAATGGCATGGTGACATTTATTACTTGGCTGCAGACTACCACCTCATAATTTCGACCATGTCAAAAGTCTTTTCAAGTGGCTTCGCAGCGACTTTTCAACATCAAACACGGCCACTATAAGGAGATGCTTCTCACAAACGAACGAGAAGCACAAGCATGTTTTTCATCGGATCGGGTCAATATGGGTATCATTAGAAAGCTTATCGCAATATCTTTGAAACGATATATATATATGTTTTTTTCGATAAGCTTTCTAATGATACCCATATTGACCCGATCCGATGAAAAACATGGAAGATATCGAGGAATATATCTACGAACTTTCAGAGCCCATAAATCGGGAAGTATGGGCCGCCGCCAAAGTTCTCCACTCCACTTCACTTATAGCTTCAGACATAAAGGGTGTTTTTTATTGGGGTATAGAACTTTAAGTTGGCATCACTTTTTTAACTGGCGGCCATTTTGTCAGCTGTCAAGTGATTAATATTTAGTTTGGTGTGCCATTTCATCATGAACAGGTTGACAAAAGAACAACGCTTGCAAATCGTGCAAATTTATTTCGAAAGTAATGGTTCAGTTCGCGAAGTTCACCATTTTATGGTCGGCATAATCGTCCATCAGAGCAATTAATTCGGTTAACCATGGATCGTTTTCGCACTACGTTTACTCTATGTGATAATACGCATCCGCAGAGACGTCGAACAGTGCGCACCAAAGAAACAATTGCCGCTGTAGAGAAAAGTGTTGAAGAGGACCCGAATGAATCGATTCGCCACCGTGCACAGCAATTGGAGCTGCACAGCAATTGGAGAAAGTGGTTGAAAATTGGACCTGTAGAATTGGCTATATTCGAGCCAGCCGCGGCGGCCACATGCCCGAAATCATATTTAAACATTAATGGCATAAAATTATCCTTCCAATAAAGCCAAATTGATGGACATTAAAACGATTTTCTTGTGTTTTATTTCAATTCGAAGTTCTATACATCAATAAAAAACACCCTATATATCATCGATTACTAAGGCTATTATTGGCAAATAAAACTTTTTTCGATTTTGTTCTTCTAATTTTCGATTTTTAGTTCGGATCGAAAACAAATTTAATTATTTTTTTCAAACTTTAATTCGATCGATGACTCTATAAATAAGAGAGATATCGATAACTTGCCAACCAATTTTTCTTCTTCTTATTTTGAGATGCTCTATCCAAATATGTTGTCTGATCTTGGGTCTCGGATATCATAATCTCCCAATACTTTATTTTTTATAAAATTTGGTATCCATTTAATTCTGTGTTTATTTTTTATTTTTAATTAATTATTCTCTATTTAAAATAATAACATGATTTGGAGGATTTTTTAATATCTACAAGATTTTTAAAATATTTTCTCGGTCCTAGTCAAGTTGTATTGCTCGAAATAAAGAATTTTATTTGTATTTAAATCAATTTTTTCAAAAATGTTGACATAGTCTCGATAACCATAAATTGCAAAATAGATTTTTTTTTAATTTGGGTTTGATAGACATGGGTAGTTTTAAATTTTTCCTTTCGATATCCAGGCTTATAGAAAAACCGGCTTAATATTCGTTTTCAACTCATATTTTGGACATTTTTATTTAGGTATCCGAAATGACTCTCTTTGTAAAAAAAAAACAAACTAACACTTCAAATTAACAAAAAAACTCTTATCCACGTTTTGTGTATTTATTTTGTATTTTTATTCGGTAGAAATTGAATCATTATTTTTGTTAATTTGGTTAATTTTCACAAAATGCAAAACATTTCAACTTTTTTGTCTCTATTATCATTGCTCCTTCCAAAACAAGTATTAAATTTCACACTTAATATTATTTTACACAATTTTTTTTTCTGAAAATTTCCATAAATTCAGCACTTTTTTTGGTTTGAAAACTTTTCGTTTTGATTTTTTTGTTTTCGTTCACAAGCAAAATACCGTTACACGCTGTAGTTGACAACAGAAGGAGCTCAAAATTCCACCGAAGAAGATGCGAATTAAAACGAAAAATAAACACTGATAAGACAGACCAACGACCGTCACGCTGCTGTTTTTTCTTGCTCTGCTGATGATTTTGAATTTTATCAAACAAAAACCAGCATTTTTTTTAGTTTAGCGCAAAACAACAATGACGACGACAGCGACAACGACTACTTCGATGATGACAAACACTTACGCACTCACGCCAAATGAAACGAATGGAATGGGAAAAGGGGGGATGGAAACAAACAAACACTTGATTTTTTGCACTTTGCCTTTGCGGCCAGAAAATAGTACGAATTTGCAATTTAAAAATTCTTCTATTGCGCGTCTATTTTTAACAAAATATTTGGGGAAAAGGTTGCGTCGGATGGATGGATGTGTTTTGTTTTGTTTTATTTTTACTTTCTTCTGCTCTTTTTCCTGCGAAATTTGTGTTATTTTCGTATCGAACGAACGTATCAACGTATTTTTGTTATTTGTTTTGATTTTTAATTCACAAAAACAAATGAAAACACACACACGCACACAGTGGAGGAGAGAACACGTCGACCGAACGTCCGTTTACGCCGTCATTTTGTCCGAATTCACGAAATCGAACTGACGCGCTGAGCAAAGCAAATCCACAACACTCTACAAAAACAACAACAGTTTGTGCACTCTTTTACGGTATTCGTGGTATGTGTGTGTGCGCTCTTTTACGATATTTACGTTATTGCGCCGCCGTTCTCTTTCGCCATTTCTCTTAAAACTCCCTCACACTCTTACAACGGTGTTAACGTCAACCAACACCAGCCAGGGAAGGGACACACGTGCATTGTATTGCCTTTTAAATCTTATGATTCTTTGTCTCGCCATAGTTGTGCTGTAGTCACAAACATACATACATTCATACTCATCCTCATAAAGGAAGGCGACCATTTAACTTTTTCTCTCGCCCTGGAATTCCCTAAATGTCTGATTGTAAGGATAGTAGAAGGATTTTCTTCCTGTAGTTTCGCTTTTTTCTGGAGAAAGTTTACAAACAAAGAACGACGCAGAGAAACCACTTGCACTATGGGAATGAATTTGTAATGGAAAAGGTAGTTCATACATGGATTTGGGCTCTGTCGCATTCAACATGAAGACATGGGCATATGGCAAAACAATGAACGTAGGATGTATCGGGTTCAATTTACCGATAAAAATGAAACGGTCACAAATTGTTTAATTTGCCGCAATATTCAGTTCATTGATGAAGCTCACTTTTGGCTCCATGGATATGTCAATAAGTAAAATTGTGCATTTAATTGAAAGGAAAGGAGCAATGTCGTCCAAATTTAGCATGAATCGGTTAAAATTTCACATTGGCGAAATAAATCAGTCCACAGGGACAATTCTTTCCCTCACAAGGACTGAAAATATCCCTAATAACGCTGAAATTTGGAGTATTCCATCGTGTATTTTGATTATGTCTTCTTATAGTTGTTTGATACATGCACTATTAAAAATCGCCAAAGAAACACTTCATAAAATGTATGAAACCTGTTTCATAAAGCACAAATCAATGAAAAGTGTCATAGAATATCTGAACCATTTCTTAGAAACTATGAAATGCAGTTCTTCATTCGAAGAACTTTTGTCATACAAGTTCATTATTTTTCATAATATGATTTATGAAAATTTTCATAGATTTTATGAAGAAACTAACTTCATTCATTTTATTAAAAAGTTTCATAAATAGTACATACTGAAGTTTCTAATATGAACAAAGAATCAAAAAAGGTTTGACTCGTTGGCTAACCAATCAACACACACAATGAATATGCCTTTCACCTAAATCAGGTATGATATAAGTATGAACTTATGTCAGAGTTAACAGAGTACAAATGAGAATTGCTAGCATTCAACGGATTAAGTCGACACACTAAAAATGTAGTTGTAAGTTATGAAACATTTCATAAAAACTATGAAATCCTTATATTTATGAAGACATTTCATAGCACAAATATTTTACTGGTTATGACATGTGGGTGATTCCACGTTCGATTCCATTTTTTCGACAAAATTTCAAAATCAATTTATAATTTAAGAGACCACCGATAAACATTCGTAATGTTTATACTTCTCATAATACATATTTTTGATTATATTTCAAAAAAAAAAAATAATGACAACAATAGGTCTGATCATTTCCAGATATAGACTGGTGTCATAACAGGATTTCCGTCAAAATGTCACGCCCGTTACAACTTAAATGTCCTATATTTCCTATATTCATAAAGAGATGACGGTAACGTATACTTTAGAAGAAGGAACTACACTTTTGATTAGCTATAATTAATGAAGTCATGTAATGGAAGAATATTACAGAATTCAAGAAAATAAGTAAAACGTCAAGATTTTCTTCAAAGCTAAGATCACACACACCCATGATGCTCTAGATTGTAGTATATCTCTTATATTTAATACGCTAAGACATATTTGTATTTGCAATACTATTCCGATTAACCTGACGTTTTCAATTGGTATACAGCAAAAATCTCAACCAATGAATATGGCAGATATTTAAACATATTAGATACATAAAATAAAAGTATTTTTTTCCAAATTCCTACTTTTAAGGGGTAAAATGGGAACAGATGGATAAAAATGATACCAAAAAAGGCTGTACCTGGGATAATGAAATTACATTCCTCTGATTGCGTAGACAAAGGAATTTTACGAAATTCGTACTTTTATGGTGTAAAATGGAAAAATAGGATAAAAATTTTACCAACCAAATGGCCGCAGCTAGTCATGAAATTCGGCGTAGACAAGAAAAATAAAACGTTTTTTCAAAGGGATACAGTGGGATAAAAATGGTACTCACTAAAAGGCTAAAGCATACTGAAATTGAATCTGAGAAATCTACTCAATCTAAGATCATTTGTAGTTAAAATGAGTAAATAAAAGTAATTTTGAATAAATTTTACTTGATTTGAGTATGAACGTTCTACATTCAAGTAAAAAATAAACATAAATTGAGTATAGGCATACTGGGTGCCAAACAAATACCAATTTCCTTAATTTTAGTACATTTTTACTGTATTTGAATTTAGTACCTTTTTTTCTTAGTGAGCTAGAATGATGAAATTCGGTGTGTACATTAGGGGTGGGATAGTGTACGAATTTCGTTATGCTAGAACCTACAATTTTGTGAGGTTCGGAAAAAAAATCATGAGCCAAAAAATGAGGGTTGTTGGTCGAGTCTAAGTGGGCGCTCATCGGGGTCAAACGAGAGGGAAAAGGGGTAAAAATACACAAAAAATCCCAAAACTGCCTCTCTCCTCAACATTTTCCTTCAGATATACCAACCCCCTATTAGCGCTCCTTAAAGGCAAAAATTGTTATACTTCCTATTGTCGTTTTTGTGTCAATTTATTTTCGAATCACCCAAAAACAAATATTTTGCGAACTATCTTAAACTTGAAGTGTCTACAAAAAATTAGACACAAATATTTCATTTTGATTTCATTTCATAATAGAGTTTTGAATCCCTTCTCTCAGAATGCAGTAACGACATTTGAAATAATGATAATATTTCAATTGAGTTGTGCTTTAGTTTATTTTAAAATTGGTATAGGTTAGGTTACGTTGATAAAGCGAAGTCTCGTCAACCATGTGGTTGAGGGTGACTCATACCCTAAGGTATACACCTAGGCCAGAAGATCGGCCTGTTGTGCGCTATCACTTAGAAAAACACCGAAAAAGAAAAGGGTGGAAGTATGTAAAGGGTGTCCCAAGAAGAACACAATTTTTAAATCTGGCAACATTCTAAGTGTCATTGTTTGACATTTGAACAATTGTTATTGTTTGTTAGTAGAAGGTACGAGGTTAGTAAAAATGGAGCGCTACACGAATGAACAACGCATTCTCATTGTGAAATTGTTTTACCAAAATTGTGAAAGTTTTGCGGCTACAGTTCGGAAATTGCGATCAATTGGGGTCACAATAATGCTCCAAAAGAGTCAACTGTAAAGAGATTAATGGATAAATTTGCCGAAACTGGGTCTGTTAGTGATGTAAAGACAACAACGCGCCATCGACCAGGTCGATCGACCGAAAATATCGCAGCTGTACGTGATGATGTCGCTCAAACTCCACCCACCTCAATTCGACACCGAGCTCAGCAAATTGGTGTCTCCAAATCCACTTTGCAGCGAATTTTGACGAAAGATTTGCATCTTCATGCATACAAAGTTCAATTGACTCAGGAACTGAAGCCAACTGACCATGGACAGCGAAGGGAGTTCGTTAATTGGGTATTGGAGAGACAACATGAAAATGCTGATTTTGCCGATAAAATCATCTTCAGTGACGAGGCCCATTTTCATCTTAATGGCTTCGTCAATAGGCAGAATTGTCGCATTTGGGGTGCGGAAAATCCTCGAGTGATTCACGAGAAACAAATGCATCCTCAACGTGTCACTGTGTGGTGTGGTTTTTGGGCTGGAGGAATCATTGGACCTTTTTTTTATGAAAATGAGGCAGGTCAAGCGCAAACAGTCAATGGTGTTCGGTATCGTGAAATGATAACCAGTTTTTTCTTGCCTAGAATTGAAGAAATGAATGTGGAGGGCATGTGGTTCCAACAAGACGGCGCCACATGTCATACAGCCAGAGAAACAATTCAATTGCTGCATCAGTCATTTCCCGGTCGTGTTATTTCGCGTTTTGGAGATCAGAATTGTGATTTAACACCATTAGATTTTTTCTTTGGGGTTTTTTGAAGTCGATGGTTTACGCGAATAAGCCGACGACGACTCAAGCCTTAAAAGACGAAATTGGACGCTGCATTAATGAAATACCGCAGCATTCATGCAAAACGTCATTGAAAATTTCATTAAAAGATCGCGTGCATGCCAGCAAAGCCGCGGCGGCCATCTGCACAATATATTGTTCCATACATAACCTCATTCTGTCTACTTTACGATATAATAAAGTTTCACGATTTTTTCTTAAATATCTGTGTTTTATTTAAAATTAAAAAATTGCGCTCTTCTTGGGACACCCTTTAGAAAGAAAATTAATTTTCCCTATTTTAGGAATTCAGTGTCCATCCTATCCTCCTAAGGTGCTCTAGGTTAGTTACTATCGACCCTGAGAGGTGATGGGCTCTCAGCCTCGAGAATGCAGGACAGTGACAGAGAAAGTGTTCCACTGTTTCGGTGTCCTCGCCGCAGGCCTGGCATTCATCTGAGTCTAACAGTCCAATGCGGCGTAGATGCGATCTCAGGGGTAAGTGACCAGTCCCACCGTGCGGCCGAGTTCAATTTTGTTCCGCCTCATCAGTCGTCTGGTTTCGCTCTCATTGGGGCCACCCCATAAGAATTTGGACGACCGCCTACTGTGGACGAGTCCCAGGTTAATCTATGGGCTGTAGTTGCCCACTTCCCTAGCTTCAAGCACTTGGAAAGGCTTGGCGCTTATCATATTGACAGATTGGAGGCGTGATCCTCCTCTGGCCAGTTCGTCTGCCTTTTCATTAACTTCGAGCATAGTGTCCTGGCACCCATATGATTTCTTGTTGCCCTTTGGTGGAGAATTTGTTATTCACCTTGTCACTTCACCGTTGGTTTAGTAATAGCTTTAATCGCAGCTTGGCTACCCGTGCAGATTCTTATGTTCCCGCCGCTGCTTTGTTCATTTAAACGTTTTACACACTCCGCTATCGCCCTAACCTCAGCTTGAAACACAGTGTTATGGTCTGGGAGGCGGTATGCTTTTTCGATGGAGAGGTATTCAATGTAGATCTCTAATCATGTTTTCCCATCCATCTTAGATCCGTCTGTGTAGCAGTGTTTCCATAGGTTATATTTTCCTAGGGAACCATTTGACCAAGAGTCTCTCGAGGGAATTTTTGCGCTAGAGTTCATGAAGACCGTTCTCTCTGGGATTCTGTCAGTTATGTACTCCGATTCGGAGCAAAATTAGTACAAATTTCGAATGAAATTATTCAAAGCCTAACGAGATTAGTTCCAATATAAGTTATCTCCATATCCTATTTGTTTCGTTTCTTTCGCATACAAACTGATTTCGAGCGTAATTTCTCGATTCGTATCCAAGGTCTTCTCGTGTCCAAATCCCTAGGCGGGATAAATTCAACTTACTAAATTAATATTTTTCCATGCTTTATATAAGGTTACTTTCTATATATGTTTGTGTGCCACAAAATTTGAAATCAATTTTTGAAAGCTTTTTTCTCAACCAATTTTGCTCAAATTTTGCACACTTAATCATTTTCGATGACAATACAAGGAAATGGAAAAATTTGACCAATTGGACAAAGGGGCGTGGTACCTCCCATACAAACCACAAATTAAAAATCTATTATTTCTGCTCCTGATAACGGTATTTAAACAAAATTTGGTACGTCGGTTTGGTGTGTATGTTGTAAGTGCTGCTGCAAATATGGGCGGGATTGTACAAAGGGGCGTGGTACCTCCCATACAAACCACAAAAAAATATTTAAAAACGTAACAGTAATTTTTCCTTCTACAAAAGATAACTAAAAAAGAATTTCTAGGCCCAATAGAATTCTGCTTGCATAAAGCATGGATTTGAAAAAAGAATTTTTTTTTTGATTTACTAGTTATTTTTAATAGCTATTGCTGTCGAAATGTCACCTTATCAACTCTCTTAATGATTTAACATATAAATATTTCTTACACCTACGAAATATATGCCCAGCAACTCAGCTCGCTAACGTTCGCAATAATAATAACTGACACATCCAAAATTAAATTGAGCAAAAATCGCCCTATACCCTATGATGAGTATCTCGGACTACTGCCCGAAAAAGTAATATACAACAATTTAGACCTGTCTCTTCTTATTATGTCTGCTGACAGTTTTTCCAATAAAGTTTTCTTTTCAAACAACAACCGCCCACCGACTGACTACCAACCAACCACACATTCATCCCAATGTGCTCAATTTAATATTCTTGCCATTTTAGGGGGAAACCTGCAAAAAAAACCAGTCACTTTCATTTTTATCGAATTTCCTTTAGCATCAAAAAAACACGATGATGATGATACTGTCGTCTCGAAATAAAAACCACCTTCTCCAACGCCATCTCCTCCTGCCTGCCTGCATCGTCGTCAACATCAGCCGTGATGGCCATTACTTACTCTAGTCATAACATTAAGGGAAATTGCTCCAGATACATTCTACTATTCTTCCACTACCACCGACAATTTATTTTACTTTGTATGCCATTCCTATTCGTGTGTCTTCTTTTTCGTCTTCTGGTCTTCTTCCATTGTTGTGCTGCTGCTGCTGTTTAGATACACATTTCAGTTGTTAAGCAGACATCATAAATCAATTTGCTGGAGACGACGACGACGGAACAACATGAGCGAACAAATGCTGAGCAGTGTGGAACAAAGATGGAAAATTTCAAGTGCATCGCCATCATCATCCATCCATTTCCAAAGAATTCTTTCAAATTTAGGGAGTAACTACAGAACGATGGCAACAGTGTGTTAGTGCTGGGGAAGCATTGAGTATTTGTACCGAATACTCGACCCTTAGCTTTCTTTTTGCCATATTGATAAAACAAACGCTGAAACTAGCATCATGGTACATGGAAGGATTTTCAAACACTGGACCAAAAAGGGGATAACGATAACATCATCGCAGAGAGAAAACGGTACAAGGGATTTTTCAAACTTTTTTGATAAACGATTTTACCACACTGTTCCAGCTAATCACTAAAACAGGCCAGATATGGATTAAGATTTTACGCCTTAAAATAAATACGCCTTGCAGAATGCTGTTTGAAATGCTGCGAAAAATTTAGTCGAGCACATACACTGTCTCAAACAATTGTCCGTACACCAATCAGTTGAAAATATATTTCACTGTATCTCAAAAAATATATGGTCGATTCGATTCAAATAAATTATTTTTTAAAGTTCAATAAGTTCATTAAATAATTACCAATTCATAAAGGTTTAACATGGTTTACTTTTATTAAACACAAAAACTAAAAGAAAAAACTCCAAAAATTAAACTCAAAAATTTGTCCGTACTCATTTGCTTCCAAAATGAGTGCAAATAATAAAAATCATACCAAGATTCCCATTGATATTAAGGAATTAGTTATTAAAATGCATAATGAAGGCAAAAGTTTACGAGAAATTTCTGAAAATGTGTATAGACCACGATCATCAGTACAATATGTGATTCAAAAGTACAAGAAAACTGGATCACTCGAAATTACCGCAGGAAGAGGCCGTGCTAAAATCATAGACCAACGACTGGGGAGGAAGATCGAACGGATGGTGAAGAATGATCCAAAAACAAGTGCGGTGCAAATTGCAGAGAACATAAAAATAAACGAAATTTTCTTCATCTCAACCAATATAAGGCCTGTGTACCTCGTAAGAAACCCTTTATTTCAAAGAAGAATGTGAAGCTACGTTTGGAGTATGCCACAAAATATATTAATAAATCAGATGACTTTTGGAAAACAGTTATATTTACGGACGAAAGCAAGTTTAATATTTTTGGGTCCGATGGCAGACGATTTGTGTGGCGGAGAGAAAATACCGCGCTTCAGTTAAAAAATTTAAAAGCAACTGTGAAGCTCGGTGGGGGCTGTGTGATGGTATGGGGAGCGATGGCGGCTGGAGGTGTTGGTAATCTAACATTTATTGAAACCACAATGGACAAACTACATTATTTAAATATTTTAAAAGAAAATTTAAAAGCTAGCGCGACGAAATTGGGTTTAGAAGATGAGTATCGGTTCCTTCACGATAATGATCCGAAGCACACTTCCATGATTGTAAGAGAATGGTTGCTTTACAATGTGAAAGAAGTGATTCCCCACCCTCCCCAGAGTCCAGATCTTAACCCCATAGAGCATCTATGGGGAGTTTTAGAAAAAAAAATTCGACAACATACAATCACCAATAAACAAATGCTGAAGGATGTCATCGTGGAGGAATGGCGGAATATTGAAACTGAGACCACAACTACACTCGCTTTATCTATGAAAAACCGTTTAAAGGAAGTAATTGCGGCCAAGGGACATCATACTCGGTATTAAAAAATATATTATATGTAGTTAATTTTAAGTTATTTTTGCTGTACGGACAAATTTTTGAGTTTAATTTTTGGAGTTTTTTCTTTTAGTTTTTGTGTTTAATAAAAGTAAACCAACCATGTTAAACCTTTATGAATTGGTAATTATTTAATGAACTTATTGAACTTTAAAAAATAATTTATTTGAATCGAATCGGCCATATATTTTTTGAGATACAGTGAAATATATTTTCAACTGATTGGTGTACGGACAATTGTTTGAGACAGTGTAATAGTGTCGAGAATAAATAATGATCATCAAAATGTCATAAATTAGGTGAGGAGATGAAGGAATACAATAAGTGGAATTGGGATTAAATTGGAGATAGGGGCCGAAAGGGTCAGAAATTGGTAAACAAAAGGAGATATATAGGGGTGGGCCATGCAACGTTTTAAATTTGAACTACCGATTATTTTGACTTGAAAGGTAGAATAACACTCATTTTTATTTTACTTTTACTTTTTTTTATTTTTATTTTTATTTTTATTTTTATTTTTATTTTTATTTTTATTTTTATTTTTATTTTTATTTTTATTTTTATTTTTATTTTTATTTTTATTTTTATTTTTATTTTTATTTTTATTTTTATTTTTATTTTTATTTTTATTTTTATTTTTATTTTTATTTTTATTTTTATTTTTATTTTTATTTTTATTTTTATTTTTATTTTTATTTTTATTTTTATTTTTATTTTTATTTTTATTTTTATTTTTATTTTTATTTTTATTTTTATTTTTATTTTTATTTTTATTTTTATTTTTATTTTTATTTTTATTTTTATTTTTATTTTTATTTTTATTTTTATTTTTATTTTTATTTTTATTTTTATTTTTATTTTTATTTTTATTTTTATTTTTATTTTTATTTTTATTTTTATTTTTATTTTTATTTTTATTTTTATTTTTATTTTTATTTTTATTTTTATTTTTATTTTTATTTTTATTTTTATTTTTATTTTTATTTTTATTTTTATTTTTATTTTTATTTTTATTTTTATTTTTATTTTTATTTTTATTTTTATTTTTATTTTTATTTTTATTTTTATTTTTATTTTTATTTTTATTTTTATTTTTATTTTTATTTTTATTTTTATTTTTATTTTTATTTTTATTTTTATTTTTATTTTTATTTTTATTTTTATTTTTATTTTTATTTTTATTTTTATTTTTATTTTTATTTTTATTTTTATTTTTATTTTTATTTTTATTTTTATTTTTATTTTTATTTTTATTTTTATTTTTATTTTTATTTTTATTTTTATTTTTATTTTTATTTTTATTTTTATTTTTATTTTTATTTTTATTTTTATTTTTATTTTTATTTTTATTTTTATTTTTATTTTTATTTTTATTTTTATTTTTATTTTTATTTTTATTTTTATTTTTATTTTTATTTTTATTTTTATTTTTATTTTTATTTTTATTTTTATTTTTATTTTTATTTTTATTTTTATTTTAATTTTAATTTTTATTTTTATTTTTATTTTCATTTTCAGGTTTATGGTTGACATTTTCAAAATGGGACGCTATAACGCTCGAACAAAATAAGAAAATATTAAAAACTTACTCTCAAAGTAGTGAATCTTTACGCAACTGTAAAAAAATTACGTGAAAATTTTTCGTGTTTTTAAATGAAGCTCATTTTCATCTTGGTGGCATGTCAATAATAAAAAATTGCCACATATGGTGTTCAGAGAACCCATTGAGAAGCCAATGCAACCACAGTCAGTCACTGTTTGGTGTGGATTCTGGGCTTGTGGCATCATTTGGTCATGTACTGAAAAATTGGGTTGATCGGATGAGATAGTGCCGAGCAAGTTGTGGTAGTCATACGAATGACCGTCCAACCTTTCCAATAAAACCATAAATTTGAAAAAGTAATCATAATTTTTTTTGTTCACTTTTGCGCGACATCGAAATTCTGTTTCAGAAAAATTATTCACACCAACCTCATATTGTCTAATTCATCTCTTCATGAACGTAATGTCTGAGGTCCAACGGAAATACATAAAATTGATCAAAAAATATAAAAACGATTATATTCTTTTTTTTAAATACTAAATCAGCAAATATAGTAATTTTGTCTGTTTTAATACATTTTCGTTGGACCTCAAATTCGCAAAAATTTGAGAGTGTGAATGACGAAAACTTGTATTTTTGGGGTAAAATATTGGATTTGGGGTAAAATATTGGAGGTCGTTTATCGCAAACATAGTTTATTTGTCCCAAACGCTATACTTTTAACGTAACTGTTGAAACATTTGGCGCGAATGAAAACGTTTAACGTAAACGTATTTTCTATTGCTCTGCACGAATAGAGTAATCAAAAAACCAGTTTTCGTCTTGTTCGAAAATTAGGATTGTAAAATACTGGTTTTCAGATAAAACCGACTCAAAATAACCGGTTAAACCCTGTTTCGTTTTTTAATGTGGAATGGAAAGCGAAAAGATATGATTAAAAATAACAATATTTTCTCTTTAAGCTCTACACGGCTCTACGAGCGTATTGTAAATGCGATTCTAACCAAGGGATTCAACTTCAAATTTACTGATAGGATCACCAACTACGTGTATTTAACGATGACTAATTCCGTTTAGTAGAAACAATAGTTATAGGCCATGAATGGACGTTTTTGAATATGGACCACATTTGTCATTGATTATTTTATATGATCCATAGAAACAACACTCCTAATTTGTCTTTCTGGCGTCATAGATGGCAAATATTACTGATTTTTGTCAAATGTCTTGTTTATTACAACAAGGAACATTTGGAGTGGCTTCCCGAATCCATCGATTTAAATTTATTTTGACAAAATGCGTTAGATTTGACCAGTCTTCGACACAAAGTAAACTGGAACATAAATGCTATTTTAAATGGGGTTCATAAAATACCAACTCTGTTTTCTAACGTTTCAGATAAATACAATCAAATTAAGAGTTCCAGGATTTGTATCCAAAACCTTGTAAAGGAGAGGAGTGTGGTGGAGTGTATCATAAACAGATTCTAGAAGATATGACCAACAATGCATATTCTGCATTATACTGAAGTCGTTCTTCTACACTGGAACATAGAAGTATTTTAGGTGCACTCAGAAAAAAGTATGACACGTATTAAGTAAATATGTACTAAAACTGAGAAAAATTGAACTTCGTATAGCACTAAGGAAATAATTTCTCATATCAAGTACAAACTTTTCCTTGAAAATAGGGCATGCTTTGAACTTGATTCCAGTTCAACTTTTCCTCAAAGCAAGTAAAATTTACTCAAACTGTGGAAAATGTTTACTTAATATTTTTTAAATTTTACTCAAATAAAGTATATTTAAGAATTTCCTCACATTTATACTCCATATGAGGAAAATTTTTCCTCATGCCAAGTAAATTTTTACTAAAACTTAGCAAATTTGTAGTTAAACTAAGTAAATTTATACGCAATTTGAGGAAAAATTTCCTTAAACCAAGTAAATTTGTACTCAGTCTGACTAAACTTTTACTTGATAATTCAAATAAATTATTTGCTTCAAAGTATGCAACACTCATATCAAAAATGACAACATGGAATAGTTCTCAAACGTTTCAAGTTACTTCTACCATAAAGAGTGGAGCTATTTCACTATGCTGCTGCGAAGGCTAGTGATTGTTGAGAATCATATTTGAAGTACTTAAGCAGAAAGTCATGGCAAACGAACGAGAATTGCTTTTTAGACAAATATTCATGTATTTTTCTAAACCCTCTGAAGTTTTTTATAAATTCATTAATACACACATTAACTTTATTTAAAGTAATAATCATATTTTTAAGAAAAAACTACAAAAATGGATTTTTTCATACAAAAAAATTCTTCATTATTTTCTTTCTTAAAAACTAAATTTTCTTCCGCAAAAGTATAAATATACTTAATTTTAGGAAGTTTTTACTAGATCCAAAAAAATGTTTTTAAGTAACTGTACTACCTTATTTTGAGTATATGTAATATATCTACTGGATTTGAAAAAAAAATCCTTCTCGTAAGGAAATTTTAACTAAACTGGAGTAAAATTGTTAAATTAAATTGGAGTATGGATATTACTCAGATTTAAGAATGCTAATTTTCTGAGTGAGTCATAAAATCCCAATAGGGGTTCGGTATTTCGATTATCGTCTTTTTCTGAGGAATATTTGATGTCATAGAAACTTTTAGACAAATGTTCAGTACCAAAATTGTCAAAATCAACAACAGAGTCCGACTCTTCGTCATTTGTCAAGCCGTTTATCACAAACGTTACATAAGATTTTGGCATAAATAAACATCGTTTATGACGAACATCATAACCGTTGAGTTTCACAGGTCTTGCGTGCTTATCGCACGCTAATCGGGTTTCAAATAAACATAAATCGTTTGCGACAAACATATTCCGCAAACGAATTACTTTTGTCTAACTTCTTTTCTTGTTTTACTCGAAAACACATACAGGAAAACTAGTATCGCTTCCCAGGAGTTTATACTTCATTCTTTTTTGAATCACAGTGCATTTTATAGAATAAAATATAGATACAAAATGGTCTTGAGCCAGGTGAATATCCCAGTTCAAATCAAATAATTATTACAGACCAAAATAAAACAAAACGAAAAAATGTATGCAAATTTTTATTTATATATTGCAAATATCAATATAAAATAATTTCTGGATCATGCAAAATGTTCTTCGGGACTATATATATTAAGTGCTGTAAACAAACTACGAACAAATAAGAAAAAAACTTAAAGTAATATATTTTACTATTGTTGACTAATCCCGAAATATTTATTAGAGTGAAAAAATATTTTTAATTAACAACCTATATAATTTATCAATATTTTTTTAAATTTCTTTATTATACCATTTTTTAATAAATGTTTTTTAATTGACTCCGAGTAAAGAATTCTATGAATGTTTTTTAAAAAGGTATTTTTTTCAGCTTCTTAAATCCAATATCGAGAACCCACATTCAAAAATATTCTTCAGGTATTTAAAAAAACCCGAGTAGTCATCTAACTACACTAACAACAACACCATCATATGTTGTTCATTTTAGGATGTCGAATGGAGTTCGTAGTAGATGAGACTTCTGCTGTTGTGTTTTTGTTGCCATTTGGAAAATTCATATTTTGAAGTGGTGGCGGCGGCAATATTTCAACAAAATGAAAATGAAGATTTCTCCGCCCCGCCCTCCTGTGGACCGTTGAGAGGGAAAAATAGCATAATTTATAATATTTTTCTGAAAACAAAATAACATTTTGTTTGGTCTTTTTTGAGTCGCAGAAAAAAAATGGTTCATAAATAACAATTTCTTCAAATTGATGATGACGATGATGATGTCCATGAAATTGCTGTTGCTTCTGCTGGTGGTGCGTCTCAACATTAACTCTGTTTTCTGAAGTTTTTCACATTTCAGCACAAGCTGCTGCCATAAGAAATTCAATATTTTCCAATATGTTGCTCCTCTTCCCTTTTGAAAATTGCTCATAAATTTTAATAGTTTTGCAATGTTTCAGTGGGCTTTATGATGTGCCAATACGCCACGTAGACCATCACCACCAGTAGCACTGAAAACACCATGCTGCACACACATGATGACTTCAAGGCTTTCAGTGGACTTACAATATCCAGCTTACTAAGGGGAGTAATAGAAAAAATGGATATTCTAAAATGCAATAACTTGAAATTGAATGATTTATGCCATTTGTGGCTACCAGAAATTTACATTCGTCCTCAATAGGCGTGCAAATATGTTAACGCAAAATTTCGAGCGTACATTTCATTCAAATTTATATCCTCTATGGCAATTTTTGAGGATACTTTGGCGATATTTGTTAAAAAATGTAAAAGGATTAAAATTTCTTGAATAAAATGTTCCATTATATATAACACATATGTAAATTTGCAAAAATGTAAATATATATACATATATGTATATACAGCTGAAGACAACATGGTAACGCAAGCACGCTATCAGAACTCCCACTGATGAGTTATCCCCTCACAGAATACGAAATACGCATATGTACGAAAATAAATCATTAAAATATCTATTTCCTTTGGAAATTTAAAGTCTTACGACCATATTCATAATCATTTATCACAGGTTTAAAAGAAACATTTTCAATGCAAAGCATACTTTAAATCTTTGATAATTTTTTATGAATATGAACTTTAAGCTTTTGAATATTTTTAAGGTGAAGGGTAAATAAACTTTTGGAAAACTTTTTCGTCCATTTTAGTTTCCCGGGATATCTCTCAACAATTTTGGCTCCATGTTTTGCTATAACATATCGTTGGGACACGCCAGTTCAACCGATCAAGGATTTCACCTTGTGATAAGACCATCAACCATCAAACTAAAGCAAACTGAAGCATCTTTTCAACTGAAGCTAATAAATTATGCTGTTGTAGCTACGGAATTTTATCTGAATTTGGCAACAAAGCTAACACAAAAAAAAAGAAAACTCGATAAGATGTCACAGTTGCACGTAATTGCGGCATTTTATTCTAATGGAATTTGTGTCATTTTCTGTGATATTGTACGACCGACCGACCGACCGACTTAGTATAAATTGTGTCAATAACCCCACGAATACATCTTCATTCAATGCAAAGAATTCAGAAAACGGTCATGAGAAGGAGGAGGAGGAAGGAGCGAGCAGGCGAGTATGTGGTACTGATGATGGTGCGGTACGATGTATGAAGTGTCTAACGAATTTTGATCACATATTGCCTAAATTTGATATTTGCTTTCCAATCATTACATACACACAGGCACACAAAGAACACAGTCGCACATACGTTCTTGCTGCACACATCACATAGCAAATGTATTTAGCACTGGCTCCCCTCCTCCTCCTGCTCGATACTTCCGTTTCCTGCTGCTTCTTTTAATTTGAAATGAGTTCTTATACCCTACACCTCATTGTGGGAATGTTCATTTTAGGTTAAATCTTGTCAACACAGAAAAAGACGATTCGATCTAGTTTCACTTACAGTCAAGTGGATTAAAAATTGTGGAATTTTTTTATGGCAAAATTAAATTTGATTACACTGGTTTACAGTAATTTTCTCATCGAAGTTGGTGAACGCAGGGTCCGGGAACATATTTTGAACGTTGTTGAGTGATAAAGCCAGTCTCCCGATATCAATCCAATTGAGAACCTTTGGGGAGAACTGAAGAAACAAGTTTCGAAGCTTCCATGCAATAATAAAAAAGAATTATGGGAGAATGTTCAACACGCATGGTATAATATCCCGTTAGAGACCTGTCGAAAGTTAGTATCATCTACATATGCCTAAAAGAGTCGAAGACGTCCTTAAAAATAATGGAGTTTATACCGTTTATTAACAGTATTATTCGATATTTATTTTATTTTAAAAAACTAAACATTATGTACAAATTATTCTTTAACTTTTAAGATATTTTGTTTACACCTATTTTATTGTGCACCAACAAACGATGCATTTCTTGAATTGACGATATTTTATGTTGTTTTTTTCAGTTTCTATTATAAGTCTAAAGTACTTTTTGAATACATAAGACATATCTGCTATATAAACTATTCAGAAGTATTAAATAAAATAACACGAAACACAAAACCAATACCATTTTTAAAATAAAAAATGCGCACCTATTTGTCTGTCCACATGTGTATATAAATAGTCAGAAATCTTGAAAAATGTGCCCTAAATATGATTCGGTAGAAACAATTTCCTATGAGTTTTGAATGTAATAGATTCGAATTTCAGATAATTTGATCAAGTAATTTCGTCTTAAGAAGGAAATCTTTGTTTTTGGTAATGGACCATATACGTATTTCATTGTCCTGTGTTGGGACAAATCATCAGTGTATGGAGTGCTTGCATTAACATGATGCTATAAGCTGTATAGATAGATATCTACGTTATATGAAAATCACATCTGCGTACTATATGTATACACCCGAAAACCTCACCGCAAAACGTTTTTGAAGAGCGTTGTGTTCTACCTGAAACCTTTCTCATTACCATTTGCTGTAGGCTGATGCGGAGCACTGCACGTCCACCCAACGAACGTGCAACCCAGGTTCATAACCTGGTCGGGCCAAAGGCAACATGTGTCGAAGAAGATGAATTTTTGTTTCAAAACGGGCTGTCCCAATTTTAATTATTAGTTTTTGCGTTGTTGATTAGATGATGGACTGATTCCCTCAAGCCTGATTTTCCCCATTTGTAACTGCTTAATTTCATCTACAGCCTAATAATAGCTGCACCATTTTGATGGGAAAAGTTGTAATATTGAAAATCCAATATGTTTCAGAGTGGAATGTACACACCTAATTTCATGATTTTAGCTACAGTCGTTTTATTGGTACCACCCACTTCACTCCTTTTTCCATTTTAACCCTAAAAGTATGAATTTAGAAAAAAATCGTACCTCTTATTTTCCACGTCTACGTAGACAGACGAGTGCAAATACTGAATATTATGATTCTAGCTACACCCGTTTGATTGTAGCCAAATTTAATTCCATTTAGATCCTGATGCTACGAATATCGGAAGATCTCTCACCGCAATCAGAGAAGTGTACACACCGAAATTCATTATTATAAAGGGTGATTTTTTAAGAGCTTGATAACTTTTTTTTAAAAAAAAACGCATAAAATTTGCAAAATCTCATCGGTTCTTTATTTGAAACGTTAGATTGGTCCATGACATTTACTTTTTGATGATAATTTCATTTAAATGTTGACCGCGGCTGCGTCTTAGGTGGTCCATCCGCTTAGTCCAATTTTGGCATTTCCACGTTTTTGAGTAACAGAGACCCAATTGGTGCGAACGGCGACGAATCGAAAATTGGTGGTCATCATTAACACTGGCCGATACAGCTGCGATATTTTCTTCAGTTCGCACTCTACGTAAGCGTGTTGGTGGTTTAATGTCAAACAATGTAAATTTGGTGCGAAATTTAGTCACAATAGCCCGAATAGCCGCTTCAGTGGGTCGATTAAACTGACCATAAAATGGAAGCGCGCAATGAACTTTCTTAACAGAGCACGCATTTTGATAATAAAATTCAATAATTTGCAAGCGTTGTTCGTTTGTAAGACGATTCATGATGAAATGTCAAAGCATACTGAGCATCTTTCTCTTTGACACCATGTCTGAAATCCCACGTGATCTGTCAAATACTAATGCATGAAAATCCTAACCTCAAAAAAATCACTCTTTAGCTGCGGCCGCTTGGTTGGTACCATCTTTATCCCCATTCGCCCCATTTTCCGGCTAAAAGTACAAATTGCGACAAAATCCTTTTTATTTCGCATCTTCATAGTCAGATGAAAGTGCACACCGAATTTCATGATTTCAACTTCAACGGTTTGGTAGGATAAAAGTAAGAATTTTGAAAAATTCCTCTACTTTAAGTATCTACGCAATTAGAGGGATGTACATTCCAAAGTTCATGTTTCTAGCTGTTATCGTATCATTGGTACCATTTTTATCGCTTTTGGTCCCATTTCGATCGCAAAAAAGGTTTATTTACTTTTTGGTGAATTTCAAGAGCATATAAAACAGAAATTTAAAGAAAATATGCTTAAATATTCTAAATATTAGGGGGTACCCTGTTGGCCGATTTCGCCTACTTTCAATCCCAACCGATCTGCCACCTGAAGATACATTCAGGGAAAATTTGAACCTCCTAGTTCATTTCGTTCGGCCGCTATCGTGCTTTCAACAGACAGACGAAATTGGCTAGATCGTCTTAGCATTTTACCACGACCCATAATATATATATATATACTTTAAGGAGTCTCCGATGAATATTTTAAGGAATATACCCCCATCCTTAGGTGGAGGGTATAAAAAAGTGATGTGTTCAAGAACTAAAAATTTATTTTTTGTCAGCATACAATTTTATTTCTATACCTTTAATATTTGTACTAACACTTTCACATAGATAATGTGGTTTAGGAACAGTCTCAGAAAATATGAGAAAAATTATTCTTTTTTTCGAAAAAATATCTTATTTTATAGCTGGCAAGAGAGAAATCTTAAAAAAATAGGGGGAAAAATATTGTGTATTATTTTTTAATAGCAAACTAACATTCTGAAACGGAAAATAATTTCCACATGTACAACATTTATGGATAAATGTAGAAATTATGATACTCTTTGTAGACGCAAAAGAATTAAAAAAATATAATTTTTTTTCATAAATAGCAAATTTTTTTTTCATAATCAGCAAATTGTTTATTGCATAGTGTTATTAGAATGTCGGTAACCCATGAACCTTTGGGGATTTTGGCTAACTGCAACAGTGGCTCCAGTCATTTAGAGGTGTAATGACTTTGCAAATTGGCGACAATTAAAAATAGATTCTCCCCATTTCATATGGACGTGAATTTCAAAATAAATAAATATTAAATATTCTCCTCATCCTTGTTTAGTATCAGAAAGACATTTAGGGCAAACTGCAGTCGTCGTCCTCGACCACAATTAGCCTTTTCCTGCTGAGTTTTTTGTGGGTATTTCTCCTTTTTTGTTTTTGGCCCTAAATTCTGCTCCTATCCGTTGGTAATCATACCCACATACGTCTTCTTCTATCATGTCCTGCTATGCCTTTTCGCAGCATTATTTATTATGTATGTTTTATGTAGACATGTATGTGTGTATGTACATAGCAGCAACAGCAGCAGCAGCTTCATCATCGTGTCCTCCTCATCAGCATCTTCAATGCCGTGGTTGAGGTCCTTCTTCTATTTTTTCGTTCGAGTTTCTTGGATTTCTCCTTTCAGTGTTAGGACATGTAGTGAGCGCCACACACGCGTTTGAGGAGTGTACGAGTATATGTACGAGTGTGTGTGTGTTTTAGCTCCTCCATTTTATTATTATTATTATGTTTTGTTTTGTTTCCGTTTTTATGCACATCACGTACATTTTACATGTCTTAAACACAGCAATATGTTAACCATTCCCGCTTGAATTTTTGTCATTCGTGTAGTCTCCCCCCACCTATACATGTTGGATCTATTACCCTCTCCTATTCTTCTTCTTCAACTCATCCGCCTCTGTCTCCCTCTGCGGCTTCGACCCTTTGTCTCGGCGTTTCCTTACACACATATTAACATTAATAATGTTTACAATTTCATGGCACATAAACCCAATGTTCAAAGTTCCTATCAAAAACGTAGGCGAAGACGACGAGTACGACCTTATCTTATCCTTTTTATTACGGCCGGGGTAAAAAAAGGTAACGTACATCTCCTTTGGTAGTCCGTCCCATCTAAAAATCAAGTCTTCTTCATTATTATTTGTGGCTTTTCATTTTGTGCCCCTTTCTCTCGCCTTTTCCGGGGAAAGAGTTTATCTTAAGTTTTTATGATAGAAATTTTTATTGGCTGGAAGAAGTTTATCAAAAAGAGGGCAGAGATTTTTTCCAGGGCGGATATGAGGCCACAGAGGATTTAATAATTGTTCCATAAATTTATACGAATTAACAAATGGTTCCCAGGAGGAGTTATATTTTACATTCGAAAAATGTTAATTGTCTCCAATTTGGAGAGGAAATATTTTGAAGTGTACACAAGCCTTTTTTAAA
This sequence comes from Polietes domitor, assembly GCA_947397865.1. Classification (NCBI taxonomy): domain Eukaryota; kingdom Metazoa; phylum Arthropoda; class Insecta; order Diptera; family Muscidae; genus Polietes; species Polietes domitor. Next base: position 135,562,994 of record OX377619.1, read on the forward strand.
TGGGTAGGAAATGGAAGGGGACAATTCAGAGTCTCCGGAAATAGAAATACTTTTAAGTGTGTGGGTATTTATAACAAAGACACAAAGGTGACATGCGAGACCTTCAAACATCTGGGAAATAGGAATAACAGGTCACATTTTTTTTTTTGAATATAACGAAATTTATTACAAAAATTGTTTCTCTTCCCTTTGACATCGACTTCAACAAAACTGTATGTTTTATTCTAAGAACTGACTAAATTTGGCTATCGTCGTCTTATTATTCCTATTTACTTGTATTGGATTATTCATAGAATAAAAATATAACTACCCAGTCTTTCGACGCAAAAACTTCTGTAAATACCCTCGAAGTTCCATTATAATTTCCAAAATGAAGAGAAACTAAATATGCGCATCATGGTACAATAAACAAGATTCGATAATCTGATTTACAATTTTGTAGTAGATAACATCACACTGGCAAAATTATAGATGACGGTTGAATGTTTGTTTACTGCCTGCCTGTGTCAACTAGGGTTACCGAAGTCATCGTTCTTTAGAAAAAGTCACTTTTAGTAGTTTTTTTTTTCAAACGAAACAAACAAGTGAGTGTCAACCCCCTTTTTGTATAATAATGTGTGTATTTATTTTTTGTATTATCATCTATTTGGCTATCTACTTTTCATTAATGATGATTTAGATTTAGATACAGATTTCAATAATTGAAACGCATATTAAGGGTTAACACATTTTGTTTTTGTTTTTTTTTTTAATCGGCCATTTTTTTGGGTTTGTTGCCATTTCTATGACAATTAAAACTAAACCCTCAATATATAATAAATTGGGGATGCATTATTGTACTCCCAAAGGATTTTTGGCTGTTTTTATACACTGTGTTAATAAACTAACGAAGAAATGTCTATTCTGTTGGCTTTTCTAAATACATTCAGTGAAACTTTCGTTGTTTTTGGAAAATGCATTTTCAAATCGTAAAATATAAAATCCATTATTTCGCCACTTCTAAAGGGTTCTAAAGGGTGATTTTTTAAGAGCTTGATAACTTTTTTTTTTAAAAAAACGCATAAAATTTGCAAAATCTCATCGGTTCTTTATTTGAAACGTTAGATTGGTCCATGACATTTACTTTTTGAAGATAATTTCATTTAAATGTTGACCGCGGCTGCGTCTTAGGTGGTCCATTCGGAAAGTCCAATTTTGGGCAACTTTTTCGAGCATTTCGGCCGGAATAGCCCGAATTTCTTCGGAAATGTTGTCTTCCAAAGCTGGAATAGTTGCTGGCTTATTTCTGTAGACTTTAGACTTGACGTAGCCCCACAAAAAATAGTCTAAAGGCGTCAAATCGCATGATCTTGGTGGCCAACTTACCGGTCCATTTCTTGAGATGAATTGTTCTCCGAAGTTTTCCCTCAAAATGGCCATAGAATCGCGAGCTGTGTGGCATGTAGCGCCATCTTGTTGAAACCACATGTCAACCAAGTTCAGTTCTTCCATTTTTGGCAACAAAAAGTTTGTTAGCATCGAACGATAGCGATCGCCATTCACCGTAACGTTGCGTCCAACAGCATCTTTGAAAAAATACGGTCCAATGATTCCACCAGCGTACAAACCACACCAAACAGTGCATTTTTCGGGATGCATGGGCAGTTCTTGAACGGCTTCTGGTTGCTCTTCACTCCAAATGCGGCAATTTTGTTTATTTACGTAGCCATTCAACCAGAAATGAGCCTCATCGCTGAACATTTCGAACACATGAACACATTTCGAACCGAACACTGATTTTGGTAATAAAATTCAATGATTTGCAAGCGTTGCTCGTTAGTAAGTCTATTCATGATGAAATGTCAAAGCATACTGAGCATCTTTCTCTTTGACACCATGTCTGAAATCCCACGTGATCTGTCAAATACTAATGCATGAAAATCCTAACCTCAAAAAAATCACTCTTTACTACTAAGCATACCACTTTAAATAATAGCACTGTCCTACAGCCTTTTTCGAATAGAGTAGAGAACCTACAATTCTCAAAAGCCATGTTGAGTAGACCATTTTTGTAGAGTAAACTATATACCAGGTCTGAGTTTCTTTTTACAGTGAGTGAAAGAGGATCATTTTTGGTCGAAAAGAACATTATATAAAATGAAAAAAATGTGTATGTTAGTAAGTTTGTCTGAAAGAATTTTTATTGTCACAACTATATTGCGGATTATTAACATTAAATTTATTTTTTGGAAGATCTTAAACCTCTAGCTCCTCTCTTTATGGCTCAATTAATGTCTAATTTTCGTGAAAATCAAAGGATGGAGAGGAAAATTACTAGAGTTAAAATTCGTCCATATCTATTGGAAGAACGATCTTTTTCGACAAAATATTAAAACATTCGATAGAACTTTTCATTTAAGCGAATGATACGGCAAAAATGAATTGAATGCTAAATTCAATTCTCGCGATCTATCCAACGGCTGATCCATGAGTTAAGAACCAATGTCGCCTGTAATATATGTGTAGTCAGTCGCGAAAAAGCTGCAAATGTTACAAAAACCTCAAAAAAAATGCTTTTATTTCAACTGTATAAACAAATTAACTTGTTTGGAGCCACACAGACAATACCAAGATCAAGGAAGGAACTAGTGACTGGTAAATCGATTCCGATTCTAATCGAGAATCGATTCTGAGGGTTCAAAAACCGATTCTTTTGGAATCGATTACATGTGTCCAACTTTATACTGGAATCGATTATCGGTGCTTAGGAATCGAAATTTAATTTAATGTAAAACACCCAAAAAGTATGTACTAACATTTGGTGGTAACAAGTTGTAAAATTTAAAAGTTGTAATTTTATTAACTAAAACAAAAGAAAATGGCACTAAGTGTGGAATTGATATGAAAAAATTGACAATGGCATAAAGGTTAGGAGTTCAATATGTACCAAACACTTGGGGTTCAAGTATTTGGTAAAGAATATAAAATATTGCGAAAAAAAGACATCATCGCTTACAATGGAAATATCGGATAAAGTAGTAGACGATAATGATTTAACATTTAACATATTATATTATGTAAAATATATATAATAAAATACACATAAATAAAACCGTCAATGAAAAATATTTGACCTCGAAATAAGTGACTAATGTCAAAACATAGTCTAGGTAAAAAATGTAAAGCTAACTTTAAAATTCAATATCTAACGAAGAAAAGCAATATTTTGAAATTTGATATATAACCTATAGATAACTTTCTTTTAAAAATATTAAAAGTGTCTGAAGATTACAAAATGTTAAACTTATTTTTAAGTCCTAAAAGTAAATATAGATATTAAATTATATATTTTTTCGATGGCATCATTCGATAGATCGGAAAAAATGTATAAGAAAAATGTTTTGTTAGAAAAAAACGTTATGCCTCTCGTGGTTCAACATTTCCACCGATTCCGATTAAGAATCGATTCTCAGATCCGATACTTCGATTCTAAGAATCGGATTCAAAAATAGTTGATCGGGAATCGAGAATCGATTCTTGTCCTCGATTACCATTCACTAGAAGGAACATCGACTTTGATTCATTGTAAAACTCGGCATCTCAAATTTCGAAAAAATATTCTAAAGGTATAATTGCAAATACAGTAGTGGCCACGAGTTTAGCACACTTCACATGTGTTGTTTATAATAGCAAATAATTTGTTCTGATAATGAACTCAGCGCAAAATATTTGTTTTTTAGTGTTGCTTATGGTGTGATCAGTAAGCCCAATAATTTTTTTTTCGTATTCTTTTGTGCCTTTTTCTCGTACTCTCATGTTTTTGCAAGTAATTCGTATTCTGGACTGGACACAAATTTAGCACATTTAATAAAAGTTGTTGTTATATTTATAATTAGACATTGCTAAAGGAAAATGGTGCATTGAGGCGCAGCGTCAGTTTAATATGCAATTGAACGACAGTGGAAGTACCGCTGGGGATATTGCAAACATTCTAAATTAATCCAGACAGATTGTGTTCCAACCAATAAATCGGATTTTTTAATTTATAGAATTTTAGCAGATCCTTTTAAAAGCTCAACTGTGATTCAGAGATACTTTAGGGCCAAATTTGTCATTAGCATTTCCTCTAGAACCAATGAAAAAAATATTTGGATGCATTGTTCAACGTAAGCCACACGTATCAAAAAATGACTTACAGTGTCAAATTTCATTTGCTCAGGAGCATTTAGAAAAATCTAAGATTTTTGGAAAAATATCGCCTCGATTGGGGAATCGAACTTTTGCCGGTTCGGATCTGATGGGAAACAATACGAATTGTGCCCTCCAAACATGCAGCACAACCCAAAGTACAAATCTGAGACGGTTGGCTAAAATCTGATGGTGTGTACTGCCCGATTTCTTGAATGAAACTCAAAATCCCTGATATGCTATTCCAATGGACCTTTTTTTTCGTCTCTAGTGGAGAGTATGTCCAGAATATTTAGTTTATAATAAAATGTATTGGTTAGTTCAGTTTGTTTCCGGTTTGATTAAAGTTTTTTTAATTTGTGCTAAATTACTGTCCAATCACTTTTCGTATTATTTGTACTTTAGATTGCATAAAACTAAAATGCAACATAAGAACCGATCAAAAGCAACGTTAAATGGTCGTCTTATCGTACGAAATATTTTAGAAAAAATACCGGGCAAAAAAACATAAAAAGAAGTTGAAATATTTGCTTTATAAATTTACATATGGTGAATGTGCTAAATTCGTGGCCACCACTGTATAAAAAACCATTTTTTATCAAGAAATGGGCGAAGACTCCAGACCTCTATTTTCATAATATTATTGTTGTTTTAATTTGTATTTACATTTTAATCCCCTGAAGATGTTCTTAGAAGACTAAGAACGAAATATTGGGAAAAATAAATAATTAATTCAATAAAATTTAGACCTCGACTATTTATTCAGATCCAGATCGTTTTTTTGTAGTCCAAACTCTATTTACCAATCATTAATTCGAAATCGAGCTGATCGATCAAAAGTCGATTTCAAATGTTAGATTCCATACAAATTAGACACTATAAATCGAGTCTTGTGCTCTGTACATATGCACCACAACAGGTGAGGCGAGATCTTCGTCATTTTCTATTTAAAATAATGAAATTCGAATAATGAAATTCGGTGTATGCATTCCTCTGATTGCGTAGACACTTAAAATAAACAGGTTTTTCAAAATTCGTACTTTTGGGGGTTAAAATTGAAGAAGGGGATACGGGATAAAAATGGTTCCAATTAAATGACCGCAGCTAGAGTCATGAAATTCTGAGTATACATTCCTCTGACTGCGTAGACACGGAAAATAGACGAATTTTTCGAAATCGTACATTTTGGGGTTCAAATTGAAGAAGGGGATACAAATAGTACCAACCAAATGACCGCAGCTAGAGTCATACAATTCGGAGTAAAAATTGGTTGAATCATGAAGTTAGATTATTATGCACTATGTACGTCTGATAATGGATTTTTTTGTACTTTTGGAATTAAAATAGAATGAAAATGCAACCAACTGTAGCTCCCACTATCTACCAATATTTATGGTATTTAAGCTTTTTGAAAATATAAATATAAGAATATTTATTTTTTGATTTGAAATAAATAATGGTTTGAAATAATTAAAATATTATATTTATTTATAAAATTATTTTTTCAATATTTGTATTTGTATTGGTTTGCCTATATTAAAAAAATTATATTTTCCTGTAATATTACTGCACTTCTACGAAAACCGACAACCTCTGTGGAATGCAATCCATGGTGGAGGGTATATAAAGTTCGGCCAGGCGGAACTTAACGCCGTTTTTACTTGTTTAATTTTTTTTTGTAAAAAATATATTTACGTTATTACTTTTTCTCTTTCTCTGAATAATATGAAAATTGCAATTGATTTGAAGGCGGTTAGCTTCCTCCACCAGCAAACTGACGATAAACAACAAATGACAAACACGCGCTAAATTTAACATCTTGACAAACTTGACAAGTATGGCAGTTATAAAATATTTTCGTTCAAAATTCTCAACATGCGTTTGACAAGTACATGGCCGTCGTAAACGATATTTATTTATGCTCTGTTATTGTTGTATTTCATTGACGGTGTCTCTCACGTTCTCGTGCACGTTTTTTACGAGATATGAAGTTTGATTACGATCAAACGAATCGATCGTAAAAAGAGAACCAACCGACCAAACACCTCGTTGCGATAAACAGCTGTTACGCGATAATCTGCGGAAACAACGAATAAAATAAACGCCAGCAGCGTCTTACGATTATGAATCACTTTGTTTTGTATTTGTTTTTGCTTTTAATTTTGGAGGGAGAACATACATAAATATTTGCTTTAATAAATAGCTCGTATGACAACCGCAAATGCACTCAATTTTATAGAAATTTACGCCGTATTTCTTGTGAATTTCAACCATCCACATGGGTGGGAGAGGGGAATGAAATCAACACTTAATTGATTTTGTGTAAATTTACTTTTATGCATTTACCATTCGTAGTTGGCTGCCTGGCTTGCTGTTCACTAAACATTTTCAAAATAACGGTTTCATTGTTAACTGCTCAAATACCTTCGAACCATAAACATTGGCGTGATATTGGCACACACAAATGAAGCCAATGGAAGATGCGCGTCAGTAAACCCAAACAAACACAAGAAAACACGCAAAACAACTTGAGATCAAATAGAGAGAATAAGAGATAGTGCAAAAGAACAAGAGAAGTAGAGCCTTAAGAGAAAGTAGGCTGAGCGCCAAAGAGCCGAGAGTACAAATGTTAGAATAAGAGCACAGCTCACACAGTCGACATTGAATGTGTCTTCGAATTGTATAATGAAAGTAGAGCATACTTTTAGGCTTTAGAATAAGAACAAAGTCTAAATGCATGAATTGTGGTGGATTGTCCTGAGGTATAAGCAAAACACAGAGGGTGTTCATGCTTTGCTGCATACCGAGGTAATTAGCGTAGATGGAACACAGTGCTACGAGCATGGCCAAAAGAACATATTGCAATATAAATTTATTGAATTACGTAATTAAGTGAATTAAATACATACATATTTTTTCTTATACTTTGAAATTAATTAGATTATTTAATGATTTATTTGTATTAGCCCACACAACTAAAATTTTCTAAAAAAAACTGTAACTTCCCCTTTTCAACCTAAAAAATCACTTTGATTGATGATTGTCCACACCAACTATATGACCGGGATCGTTTTTGGGACTTCACAAAACTGAAAAAAAAATCTAAACCAAACGTCATAATGCGTTTGATACTTATACAAAAGTACACTGAGAAAAAAAGTGCGCTTTAAAATTAAATGTGAACACTTTCAAATTTTAATTAAAGTGCCTCAGTCTAAAGGTTCTTAAGCGGAGCACAAAAAAAAATATTTTGTAAAAGTGGTAATTTTAAGTTTTTAAAGTGTTTACTCTTAATTAAAAAGTTAAAATTTTTGTTCTTAATGTAAAATTCTTAAATATTAAAATGTTTACTTTATTTTATAATGACAAACTTTATATTTTAAAGTAAAATATATTATTTATAAAGTAATCACTTTTAAAATTGTATTAAAAGTGAATCCATTTGGTTTTAAATTTTTAAACTTTAAAAAATAAAATTAAAACGTTTATTTTCAAAGTGTTAACTTTAAAATGTAAAGTGATCAATTTGCAGAAAAGTGTTAACGTTTATATTTAAAGTGTTCACTTTATAAATCAAAGTGTCACTTTATAAATCAAAGTTTCACTTTCTAATTTAAAGTGTTCACTTTAATATTGAAAGTTTTAGTTTTGAGTAGAAAGTGTTCACTTTGACATTTAAAGTGAACATTTTGTATTAAAAGTGTTTACTTTTAAACTCAAAGTGTCTTTGTTTGATCTAAACGTGAACACTTTAAAACGCAACGTAAACAATTTTATTTTCAAAGTGTTTATGTTTATTTGTGCCGTTAGAATAAAAAAGCGTGCGTTACCAGCATTTGTGTGATTTCGTTATAGTAAAGTGAAGTTAGAAGTGTGAACAAGTTAAAAAATGATCAGTCAGGGTAAAATTATTCAAGAAAGTGACTTGGTGCGAATTCTTGGCAACGATATCCAAATTAATGAGCAGGGTGATTTAACGTACACGTGTGTTGTTGCTGGAGAAAAATCTACCAACGATAGTTTAAGTGAGGAAGATACGGATCTCCTTAATCTGCTAAAGGAGTTTGATCTGGAAAGACTTTTTCTTGACCTAAAAAGTAAGTAAAAATACTTAGGCAATATAAACACTTATGTAATATTATTAATTTTCCTTAGATGCTGGAATAACTTTTCGAAGCTTACAATTTTTGTCAAAAGAAGACATTGCGGAAGCAATAAAAAATATTGGTCTTCGAGCGGAGTTTAGAGAAAAGTTGTTTTTCTGGCGCAAGTCAAAGGTAAATATAATATTAATTTTGAAGCTTATTTGCGATGTTACGCACGTACATAGATACAATTCCCATTTCCATATTACTACGCTTATAATTTAGCAAGATGTTTTTTTCAGTTTGGAATAGAAGACGAAACGTTGAGCCAGAGTTCGAAGATTGTTGGTTGGCTAGAAAAAAATCGTCACTACGATTTATCTTGTTCTTCAAATAATTCAATAAGAAGCGCATTTGGATCACAGGTAAGAATATACAGTAAAAAGTTTTGTATTAAATTTAATGGTACACTGCATTGCAGCCCCTTTCAACATTTTTAAAGAATAACTCAACCGGGAAACAACTTATTCAATATTATGAGGAAAGGACATGTTTTACGAATAAGCAACGCGATGACCTCATTAAAATAATTTTAGAAGATGTCATGTTAACAAAGGCAAAGCTTAGACCGGAACACTTTGCTAGTATTGTGGAAGAAATAGTGGGTTTATTTCCCAAAGAAATAGAGTCCCAGGTATTATTTAAAACTATATATAAAAAGAACATATTATAAACTGATTTCTTTCAGGATTATTACTACATTCCTCGTCAAAGAAAAAAAAACCCATCAGGCAAGCTGTATTCCAAATATTTTAACTTAAAGACAAAGATTAGAAAGAGTAATCCATCTGCGGGTACATCTCTTTCGAGTGAAGTACGTGATCCATTAGAGGCAGAAAATTTGGAAGTTGACGAAACGCTGTCGTTATGTTTAAAAAGTACGCTTCAAAAAGATGCCAGTAATTGGGATGAGGTTATTGACAAATGGCAAAAAACATTTACACTTCGGAAGCAGGATTGGGCAACGCGCTCAAATTCTGATTTTTTGCAGGAGTGGCCAATGTTAAAAGACTCCAGAGCACCATTTCTGGTATTTAAAAAGAACATTACCACAAAATTCAAGGATATACAAATTCTTCTTTTTTTAGATTAATCTAGATTTTAATTTGATTTATCCACAAAAAGATAATCTTTTAAAAACAAAGTGGGATAATTTTAAAACCAAGATAGTGAATTACTACGATGTCAACATACGGAATCAGCAATCAATAGATCTTTTGAACCATGCAAAAACAACGAAAAAAATTGGTGAGTAACAATTATGGGCTTTTTGTTAAATTAACCAAAGTCCAACTCACCAAAATTAAGCTTTTTATCATATCGACTATAATTATCTTTATCGTAAAATTAACTTATTATATTATTTTTTTTGTAGATTGTCAAGACTACATTTTTACAATTCTTCTCAATTCAGTTCTGCTACCTTCAGCAAGATTTAGTGCAGATGGAAATACAAAAAAGAAAGCCACCATTAAAGATGCCAATGAAAGCTTCGTATTGCAGTTAACAACAATTAGCGATTACTCAAGACGAATAAAAGAACTTATCGGTAAATACTATTATAATAAATTGACTGTACAGCCGTTTGTAATTGTGGTAGGAGACTCTGTGGACGATCTTAAAACCTTTTATATTTACTTTGACGAAACTTTGTACAAACTAAATTCTTTTATTGAAAGTTTGGACATATGTTTTAAAATCTTTCACGTGTTTAATCTTAAATATCCTAAGATTTGCGAAATGCCATGGATGTTTATCCAAAAGTATTTTTATGAATTAGATTCAAAATTTGACGTAAAAAGTTCAAATCTTACTTCATTGTTAACTCACATGAATGAAAAAATTTAAATTGTTGTATCTATAAAATCAAACTTTTTATTTACGAAAATGAAATTATTTACGTTCTATGTTATCCTATTGAAATTACTAAATTTGATGAACATTTTCAGTCTTACGAGACTGGTATAACACAAAATTGCCTAAAACTGATTAACATTTCTTATTTTACAACCCTGCCTATAAATTTACATCAAATTAACAATGGAAAGACATATGCAAGATTAAAAAAGATATGATAAAATAATGACTTATTTTTTAAATTCTTATTATATGTAATGAGTTATATATAAGTATTTCATAAATATAAAATAAATTTAAGTTTGTTTGAATAAAAAAATTTGGATTAAAAATAATTAAAATAATGTGTTTTCTTTAAAGTTTATTGTGAACACTTTTAAATTACATTTGAAAGTGTTCACTCTTAAATTAAAAGCTAACGCTTCTAGTTTGAGATTGAATATGTTAACTTTAAGTTTAAATACAAACATTTTTGAATTGGGTCAAAAGTGTGAACTTTAAAATCAAAAGTATTTAAATTGTATTCGAAAATGCGCATATTAAAATGTAAAGTTTTCACTTTAATATTCAAAGTGTTAACATTCATAATTTACATTTTAAAGTGTAAACTTTAAAATTAAATACTTTTCAATACGGCTGGTTTTCATACATGAAAATTTTTAATTTTAAAGTCCCTTGTACTGGATTTAAAGTGAAATTAAAGTGTCTCTTTTCTGAGTGTATTACTATGACTGTTGTTCTAAGCACCATTATAATAATTAGTATCTGTGAAGAGTGCCTAGAGGCACCCTTGTGGGATTAAAATATTCTAAGGATTAAAGATTAAAATTTCAATGGGGTCACCAAAGTTGTAAAAAAAAGTTTTTCGCGCTTAAATAGCAAAATTACACTTCAACTTGTACAACAAATTACAAAATTCGACCATGTTTTTTGGAAGATCGGCCTTTTCCGACAATAAACGTGGGTATTTTGATAGATAGCACGATAAACACAAAAACAATTTTTTTTCAAATAGAAGATGTAGTGAAAATTATTTGTATGAAATTTTTGTTTTGTAATTTTTTCTCGATCTATCCAACGGATGCGGCTGATTTTTTACATGTGTGTTAAAAACCAATGTAGTTAGTCGCGATTCAAAAGTTGCGATTGCAATTGCATTTATTTCATTTTTTTACATATTCTGCCACAAATATTCCCTATTTAGTCAGCAATCATATGCCAAAAATATTTTGGTATTCTCATAAATAAATAAATAAATAAATAAATAAATAAATAAATAAATAAATAAATAAATAAATAAATAAATAAGTAAATAAATAAATAAATAAATAAATAAATAAATAAATAAATAAATAAATAAATAAATAAATAAATAAATAAATAAATAAATAAATAAATAAATAAATAAATAAATAAATAAATAAATAAATAAATAAATAAATAAATAAATAAATAAATAAATAAATAAATAAATAAATAAATAAATAAATAAATAAATAAATAAATAAATAAATAAATAAATAAATAAATAAATAAATAAATAAATAAATAAATAAATAAATAAATAAATAAATAAATAAATAAATAAATAAATAAATAAATAAATAAATAAATAAATAAATAAATAAATAAATAAATAAATAAATAAATAAATAAATAAATAAATAAATAAATAAATAAATAAATAAATAAATAAATAAATAAATAAAATATATAAATAAATAAATACAATACTAGAACGAAAAAAATTTAGAATAAATATATTTTTATGTTTGATATATTTTCAATATTTATGTCAATTATTTATAAAAATGTGCTACAAAATATATAAAGTCCACTTTTCGTGGTTTCCTTAAGCTGACAAGCCACATGACGAAGGCTTTCACAGGCCAGAAATCGTGATAGTGGTAGAGTGCAGCAAATGTCACCATGCATAAATTTGCATTCTATAAAATATAGATGCAACAAAACAGTTTTGATCCAGGAAAATATACCGTTTCAGACTAAATGTTATATACTCTTATTAATTTAAACAATGTTTATTATTTTAAAAATTAGAAAAAATACTATTTTCAAATAATTAATTTTGTATTAAATAGTATTATGTTTATAATGTTGATTGTTGCTGATTTAAAAAAATACTGTTTTGCTGATGTTCTTCAAATAATAGTTTTATTAAAAAGTAGTCAAATAGTTTTATTAAAAAGTATTATTTTTTAATTTAGTTTAATTTAAGATTTATTTGCAGTATTTATATATTTGTATTAACCATATATTTTATTAAGTTTCCTATTGGCAAATCTACCTAAAATGGTTTGCTTTAGCTCATTGGACAACAGAGGATAGCAGACTGAGATCGTTAGAATGCCGTAGTAGTAACCAGAAGGTAGCGGCGTATTTTTTAAATAGAATGGGAAAATAGTGAAAAAATGGTCCTTCACAACAAAGGACATCCCTCCTATGACAACTCCATGGTAAATTCTTCAGTGGCGATTCCCATTTTCACAACTTCCGAATCGCAAGATGTGTGCATCATTTTTACTTCTTCGGACGCTCTCTTTTTGCTGGGTAATTATAAATCATTGTTTTAAAAATTGTGTTAATAGAAATCAAAAGTAAACTCCTCAAATCTGTGGATTTCAATTATAGCCCATAACTTCTACGGTTAATTTCACGGTGTTTTTAAGGTAATGTTTTTATAAGAATTTTTCATGGATTATGCAAAAGGCCGTGAAAATTGCTGGGTTTGCTGTCAGTTGAGAAGAGAGAGAAACTAATGAAAACAATACCTAAAAGAAAACGCCCTTCCTTGCCCAGGCCTTTTGAGAAATGTGTTTATGGTAACAACAACAAAGAATCTTAATCGCTCGGAAAGATTTGGTAAAATGGAAAACAATAGGCAAGCACGCACAGAAGAAGTCAAACCAATAAAATTCAGGTAAAACACCATGAAAAGAAATGAGAAACACAAAATATTATGAAACACCAAAAACAAACAAAACAGTACAAATTCTATAACCGAAGATTATGAAAGATTTGTGAAATGCAGTAAAAGGCGCCCACCACTCTAACCTCCGACCCTGTCTGCTTTGTTCACCCCCTCACAAACAAAATGTAAATTGTTGTGAAAATTACTATAAATCGGAGAGTCATCGTACCTGGCGCGCGTCTTGAACGTGAAACAGTAGATCTAAGAAATATATATTTAATATTGTTCTGTCTTCTTAATAATTTTAAATAATAACACTGCCCACAGCATTTTTTGAACAGAATAGTTACCCTATAATTCTGAAAGTGCATGTTGAGTAGATCATTTTTGTAAAATAAACTTATAGTTCAGCTGATCTGAGTTTCTTTTTACAGTGGGTCAAAGTTTTAATTTTTTGGTAGGTAGTATAATACTAAGTGAGAAAAGTGTTGTAATGTAATGTCTGAAAGAATTCTTATTGTCAGAACTACTATATTGTGGAATTTCATGAGTATCATTTTTGTGGAAGATCTTATTCCTCTAGCTCCTCTCCTTATGGGACCCTTTTTTTCGAGAAAATCAAAAAGTCCTTTCAAAAAAAATTGCCGGAAAATTTCAGTGGGGCTCACCAAAAACACCAAACTATAACTAAAGCTCTCCACGCTTAAATAGCTATTCCCCAGCAAAAAATAACATGATGGAGAAGTGGTTCAAAATGGGTTCAACTGGTGAAAAGATGATATGGAAGTAATTCTTTTTTGATTGATGATACACGATTTTAACACAGGGTTGCCATTGGGAGGAATGGGTTCATTAACAGATCCCAGTCACTTCGTTCGAATGAGTGCTTAAAAGCACTGCATGTTCAATGCGTACATGACATTTTTTCATAGGTGAACGTTATTCACTTTTGGATACATTGTGAGTGTTCTTATGAATCATATCTCTGAATTAATGAAAATGCACTGAATCTTTCTTAAAGCAGATTTTGCATTAATTCGGTTTAATTTTAGTAAAACTCCACTTGTACTGGCGTATTTGCCCATATTTATATTTTTTACATATTTTAAAAACAACAGAAATATTTTTGATTTATATTTTAGTTTTTAGATTTTTTTTTGAATACATGCTGTATTTTCTTTGAAAGAAGTCTCTCTGGAACATTCTTATCTGCGGCAGTTTTTGTTTCATTTCAGTGTTTTGCCCAAACTTCAAAAATGAACAAAATTTAAAATGATAAAACATTTTGTTAAAAAAGTAAAAAATGTCACCTCACCAACATTTTATATTCCTAAAATGTTCTCAATTTATAACAATCGTTCCTTCTTCATCTACGCAGTATTTTTATGACGCTGCAACATCATCCAATAAAAAATATTTGAGATCGAAATTGAACAAATAAATATTTCTATCCTATCCATAAGATCCATATTAAAATCGATTACACAAACCACAATTAGTCATTTAACATACAATGCAAAATAATTTATTAATTTGTATCGATATTTGATTATTTTACATTTTCTATAATGAAGATATGAAATAAAAAAAAACTTATCTTCATTCTATTGAAAGAGAAAATTCTAATTCATAATTTATTTAATCGCATTTGAGAAGCTATTTAGAATGAATTATCTTGGATGTATGATTCAGGAGCAATGAAAGTGTCATTCATTTGGGAATACTTACATTTTATTGCTGGGAATAAATATTAAACTACATTTTTGGAAGTGCTTTTGAAAGACTTCTTTAGATGAACAATATATTTGCACTTGAGAAACTAATTTCGAAAGAATTTGCTTGAATATATGATTTAGGAGTAATGATAATGTCATTAATTTTGAATTACTTCCAAGTTTTTTTGCTGTGTCTGTTCCAATGAAAAAGTTTTAATTATTTGGATAGCGTAATTATTTGAGCTTTAGGTCTGTTTTAATGGTTTTATTCTTTTTTTATTTATTTTCCAATATTTCGCAATTTTCTAAACTGCATCATCCGATATTTTTTAAATAAATTTAGCGTAACTTTAAAATAGTAAAAATTCCAATATTTTAATATAAATAAAGAAATAATCCAAATAAATAGTATTTATCAAGCTCATATTATTTTTTATATAAAATTCATTATTTTATTCAATATTTCGCAATAAAGATCCCAGCAAAAAGGGAGCACACAAAGAAATGAAAAAGATGTTCACGTTTTAAAGTGTTGCGAAGGTACAACTTTTTCACTAGTTTTCATTTGTTTTAAAAAATCCGCCGCTACCGGGGGTTGAACAGCGGATCTTCTGGTTGCTACTATGGCTCTCTAACCATCACAGCTATCCTATGTTGTGAGTGCTGAATAACTAAAGCAACCATTTTGATCGTTAGAACTGACCATAAGAAACTTAACAAAATATTTACTTAATATGAATAAATATATAAAGCAAATTAATATTAAATTAAATTAACATTAAATAAATTAATTTTACTTATAATAATTAATAAAAAATGAAATATTTGAAATACATTAATAAAGCAAAAATTTCCCTTTTTAGCAACAAATTTTAAATTGTTAAAACTATACAAAATTAAACATTGTTTATTTATAAACGTAATAAAAAAAAAAAAACAAAAAAAAAGTTTTTCCCGCTCCACGATTCGAACCCGAGACCTTCTGAGTGCAAAGCGGACCCCTCACATCTGAGACCCCATACTAAAAATTCGTTCCTATTCACTTGTGAAAATGCTATTGACCTTCTTGGAAGTTGTTTAAAGAAATTCCTCAAAGGCGGGAAAATGCACATTTGGATTTGGAGATGCGATTAAAATATGCTTCCTACGGAAGTACTTCAATTTTTTTATAGATATAGATTTTTGCCAAGCTTCTCACACATTGTTCCACTGTGCAAAGTACTATTATCTCCGGGGGAAAGCACCGGATAGGGAATTTTACTCTTGATAATAAAACCCCAAATAATATGTGTGTCACACATGTTGGGGGATCTTAACAAGAAAACAAAAAAAAAATCACTAAAAGCTGATGATGTCTTTGATGCATTCTGTCAGTTCGTGTTTTGTTGCTTTATCACCTCTTTTTGAGTATCATCATCTTCTTGTTGTTGTTTGTGTGTTTTTATGCCTTGTATTGATTCAGTTTTATGGGTTGTAAGACGATTATTACATTAAAATCAATCGCCCCTTAATGTTTGAGTGTTTTCACATTTTCCAGTTGTCGTTGCCATCGACAACGACGACGACGTCGTGATGTGTGTTGAGTGACATTGAACTACATAATTTTTGAGGTGCAGGTGGTTATTATTCGACCTACCGGCCGACTGACCGACCGGTTTATTAACCTTAACGGCCGAAGGCTGGGAAGGCCATAACTGGCCTCCAAAAAAATGCTCCGATTATAAACCAAAAAACACTTTATCACAAATGCAAAGATTAGAAATTTCTTAATGAAATTTTGTGTAAAAGCAAAAAAACTGTCAATACTAAATGATAAGATTAAATGTTAATTGGGCGATGAATGATGCCTTCGATTCAAACATAAATTCATTAAAATCATTTAGTAGAGCACACACGCACACAATCTAAAAATGGAACTGTGGACTGTAGTATATCTACAGAAGTGTTTTTATCTTTAAAATTAATCAACACTCACTTAAAAAATGGCTAAAATAGTTATCCATAATCATTTGGCAACTGTTTATGGAACACATTTTCAATGTAACAGACCAATTTAAACATTATGACAGCTTGGACGAACGATATAAATGAGCAAAAATGCTACAGACAAACACTAAAAGAAAAATGCTTCATTACATCAATGAAACAGTTTCATTAATGTGTTTACATTGATGAAAAGAAATGTTCAATACATGCAATGACATGTTTCATTACTGTAACACCATCTTTAATGATACATTAACTATATCTTTATTGATTTTTTGTGTCATTAATATAACGAAATTCATTGAATTATGGCTAATATTCTGAGAATCTTTGGCTGGATTATAATGTAGGTGATTAAATTTACTATTACAATACTTGTTTAGCCGATTATATTAAGTTTTGTTTACTTTTTCCGTCACAAAAAAAAATAATGAAACTATTTCTTAGCCCGAATGAAACATTATTCATTACCAGAATGAACTGGTTGCATTAATGTGTTATAATTTTTTAGTGTGCGTATTTTTGGTGGCATACAGGAAGTAAGATATAATTCTCATTCATTTTATAGTTAACTTAGCTTAAGTATTTTGGGTTCTACGCCTAATAATTGCTGCAAACTACAAGTAGATGGTCCACAGCTAAAGAAGCAATGATAAGGGTATTTTTAGTATTAATTCTTTTTGATGCGACAATGAAATATTTGCATTATATCAACGAATCAATGTCATTAAATCAATGAAACTATTTCATTACTACAACGACAAAAAATTATTAATGGACATTTCGTTAATGAAACGTGTCTTTACATTGACTTAACCTTCTTCATTAATATAATGACAATGTTTCATTGTATTAATGACACTTTACATTAATCTAACACTAAAGAAACATTGTTCATTGATTGCTAATTTAATGAAACATTTTACGTTGTATCAATGAAGCTCTACATTGGTCCAAAAACAATGACAGATTTCATTGATACAATGTAATATTTCATTGGGGGAATGAAGTTATTTCGTTCAGTGAACGTTCAGAGAAAAAACGAGTTAATCGTTAACCCATTTTTGCCCGTAGTCAAACATTAGTAATAAACATAAACATCGTAGCTCTATGCATATTCCATTATTTCCCAAGCAAAACCAAATTCTTTTTTATTTTAATCCAAATAATATTTTTGTCTCTGGATGGTATATCCTAAAATATATAGGCTATCTATCATTTTGAAGGATATAATCAAAATTATATTTTGTCATATCTTCCATTTTTCCATTCTTGTAGACATTTCATTGGCATTTTCTTAGATGAAAATAATGCGAAAGCAGCTAACTATTAGTATTAATTTCCTCTGATCTACATATATATTTACAGTCCCAGCAAAAACTCTCATTACCAAGTAATGTGGGAAATAAGGCAAAACCAAAAACCTTCAGTACTTATTTTTCGGATCCGTTTCTAATTATTTTTATAAAGGGATTGTAAAAAAATAAGTACTTCCACGCACTCTTACGAAAAGTTAATAAATAAGTACTTTTAAACAAGTTGTAAAATAAGTGGCCTCAGGAAGATACAAAATAAGTCATTATTGATAACTAGTCAAATAATGTACTATCAATAATGGGCTTAATAAGTGATTAAAACAACATTTTTATTAAATTATATATTCTGTATCGGCTTGTTAATAATCTGAATACAGAATTTAGGGCTGTTTTTCTTTAAGCCTGAATAACTAAGCTGCGATAACAACAGCATTGCTATTCTCTGACTCAACACAAAAATGTAGAAAATTAATTTTTAAAATATGAAGTTCTATGTAATTTAACTTACCAATAACTACTTATTTAAACCATTATAAGGAAGTAATTATTTCATACTTCAAAATAATGCAGGACGAGCTATCATTTCTAGGGAATGCTAAAAATAATGAGGTGTCATTACCAAGTTTTTGCTGGGTTGTTACTCTTAACTATATTATGTTTTATTGTCATTTATGTTGTTATTCATTTCATTTACTACTTCATGTAATTTTTCATTTATTGAATTAAAATATTGAAAAAAAATAAAATTGGCATTACTGTCTTCAAGACGATTGTCTGGCGATATCCCACTTTTGATCTTCCAAATGATATTTTGGCGATATCATCTGGATTTCTTCCGGATGATATTCTGACAATATCGCCGATATATCATCCAGAAGTACGTATTGCTTCGGGGCACACAAGGTTTTTCAATTGAGATTACTTCCGAAATACGTATATGATTTTTCTGCAATATTAGTTTTCTTCTGAGCACAATACGATTGCGAATCATTTTCGTATTACTTTGCTTGCTGGGTTATTCATATTTTACTTTATACTGGGAAAACTTAAAGCTAAACAGAGAACATATAGATAGAAGCATGAAATTTGAATTTTCAACAGATCTACTCTTCTCTAATTCATTATATCCACTCTTTTATCTTTATATCAGTATCGTATGGAGCCAATGAGTATTTAAATATATATTTTTTTTTTCAAAAATTTTATACTTTGAAACTTTGTAATTTTTTTAAGGGGAAATGAAAAACTGTAAATGTCAATTAACAATTGATATGGACGGTATATGCAGAGCTAGATTGAATCAATCACTGACTCCTAATCTAGCATTTCTATCCAAAAATATTATTCAAATGCACAAAAATAAAAATAAGATGATTAAATTGAAGATGTGTTGTTTTTGTTTTTGCCAATGGAATTCCGCGTCTGTATGTGTAAAGACTCTAATATATTGCCAAATATCAAATCGCAGATAATACCGATAATTCGTAAAGAAGTTATGTGGGAGGTAATATAATCCATTCATACTTGTCAAATATTAGGGCTCCTCCGAAAACAAATGTGTTTTGTTGGTTTGCAGAATTTAAAAATTTGTCGTACAAGCATAATTGATGAAAACCATGCAGCTCGAACTAAGAAGTGACTGTCCCTAATATAAACTAAAATTGGATGGATTGAACTACGAATTGTTTCCGCATCGAACATATTCTCCAGACATATTTCCGTGTGGTTAAACAACATTTCTAATTGAAATGTGAAAAATTCCAATTGAAATTCAGAATTTCGTTTGCATATTGCAATAATTCTAATTGAAATTGAGATTTTCCATTTGATTCCGAGAAAATCCAATTGAAAATAAGATTTTCCATTTCACATTGAGAAAATTCCAAATGAAATAGAGATTTGCCAGTTATAACTCAGATAATTCCAATTGCATTTGAGAATTTCCAATTTATATTGAGAAATTTTAAATTGAAATTGAGAACTTCCATTTCAAATTGAGAAAATTCCATTTTAAATTGAGGATTTCCATTTCATATTGAGAAAATTCCATTTGAAATTAATAATTTCCATTTCAAACTGAAACAAATTGCAATTGTATATGAGAATTTACATTTAAAATTAAGAAAATTCAAATTGAAATTGGGAAAGTTCATTTAAAATTGAGATTGTTCCTGCCCTGGCATTATTCTTATGTGGTGTTGTTATTATTTACGTTGGTTGATGTCATCTAAATATTTTATTTCCCAATATCAATTAGAATTTTCTCAATTTCAATTTGAAACAAGTAAAAAGGCGTTAAGTTCGCCTTTATACCGTTTTTATCCTAATAGTACGAATATCGAAAGATATCTTTATTTTTCGTGTCACAGCAATATACACACCGAATGGTAACATTTTCATCCCTTTCGCCCCATTTTCCGCCTAAAAGAACAATTTTCGAACAAATCCTTTATGTTTCACGTCTACACAGTCAGATAAATGCATACACCGAATTGCATGATTTTATCTTCAGTGGTTTGGTTAGTACCATTGTTATCCCCCTTTACCAATTGTATCCCTTAAAAGTACAAATTTCAAAAAATCTTTATATTTTACTTGTCTACGTAATTATAGGAACGTACACACCGAATTTCATGTTTCTAGCTGTTGTCGTATCAAAGGTACTATTTTTATCCCTTTTGTTCCATTTAATCCACTAAATCTTTTATGTACTTTTTTGTAATTACACGTTACTGGAGGAAGGTACGAAACAAATTTCAAGTGTATAAAATTGGAAATTTTCAAAAAAATTGCTTAAATAGTCTAAATATTAGGGTTATTTTCAGTCCTTGTTAGGGAAAAAATTTTCCCTCTGTGCCGATTTTGCCCGGTTTCAATCCCAACCGATCTGCAACCATAAGACATATTTAGGGAAAATTTGAACCTCCTAGCTCATTTCGTTCGGCCTCTATCGTGCTTTCAACAGACAGACGGACATGGCTAAATCGTCTTAGAATTTTACCAGGATACTGAATATATATACTTTATGGGGTCTCCGTGGAATATTTTAAGGTGTTACAAACGAAATGACAAAGTGAATATACCCCTATCCTGGAGGTGGGGGGTATAAAAATGTGTTGGTGGATAGGGGTTCACATCAAATTATGAACTTTATTGGGGAAACGAATACGTATTGTGGAGGACTTTAGAAATCACCCGAAGAATAATCGTGTGAATCACATCCAACAACAAGTGGTTCACATTTAAGTGCACCAAATTTATACATTTTTACAGGCAAATATATAATATTTTATCCGAGTGTGGAGCAATGTTGAGAAATAACATATACATTGGGGACAACATATGTTTTTATCACCTATTTACTGAGCTGTTCTTGTTTGAGGCTCTATCGTGACACCAACAACCTGAAGGGCAAAAAGAGGGTATACAAAATTTAGTGGAATTTGAGATTATTGTCCAATAGAGGGAAGGTAATTGTGCTTTCAACCCTAAGATTCATCCACATTCAGACCAAAGCCATTTGTTTTCATACTTTAACAAGGAAAACCAAAGCGACTTAGATGTAAACATAATTTTTTTCTTTTCCATCAAATTTCCTAGAATTAAAAACTTTTACTTTTCCCTTGCAACTCACCTTGATTGTATATTTCACATTTCTCTTCGCTTTAAAGAATCGCAATATGTCCAGCATATTTTGCTCGTACTCCACGGTTCTCGTTTCGGTTCTTGTTCGGCCCCAAAAGTAGACGTAGTCGCAGTCGCAGTGCTCGCGTAGTAAAGTTTTGATTTCAATTTGTTAGGGACTAATCCTGCACCCGGGTGTCAGTCAGGACTATTATATATTTTTATGTTTATGCTTCTTTACTTCTTCTGTTCTCTTCTCTTCCTTTTATGTGATGATTTATGTCAGTTTGTGTTATATTACACCGAGTTTATGTATGTTCGTTGTATATATATTTATATAAATGGCTGCTGTTTTGTTTGTATGTAGGTGGGTATGTCGTTGTTTTTTTAAGATCTTAATTTATGTTGTTTTTTGTGTAGATTTTTTTTGATGCGCCCGCGCTTTTAATACTTTTTTACAACACTGGCTGGTATTGTGTTAACATCATAAAACACGTGACACAGCCGCAGCATGAAAAACATACGACGGACAGGACAGACATTCATGCAACGCACTCACTCTTCACTCGCTGACTGTGTCGTGAATGGCTCTGGCTGTTGGGACCTTGTTTGCTTAGTGAGGAGGCTAGGGTACCAAAGGGAACCTGCAACTACGCAACTATGCGAAATGAGTGTGTGTGAACATTAGACCGGCATACGGTGTATTGTTAGCGACAAAGACTTCCACATTTCTTGTGCCCCAAATTTTGGGCGATATCGTAGCAAAGTATTGTTTTGAATGCATTTAAATTTCATAAATGTTGAAACAGTTCAAATTTTTATGAATGAATGAGGTGAATATATTATTTATTTATACAATTTCGGAACCATGTATTGTATTGGAATTTCGTTTTACTTCGCGGAAAACAAGAGCAAAAGAGACAACAAAATATGCATCGGAGTCTCCCCCAGAGGGATTAAAGTTAAGACCGATTCCCATTAATTTTTACTCCCCAATATTTTTTCCGAACACACCTACCCCCCACCTCCTTAAGAGGGGCTCCCATACAAAATTTTTTTTTATAAAATTTGCTCTCATTGCTCCAACTGCACCAAGGAGTTCCCTAGCGGAGTCAAATGTATGACTTACTCCCATATTTTTTTAATACCCACAATTTATCAGAATATACCTACACTTAACACATTGAGTACCACGTCGTACGTTTCCGTACGACGTCTAACCCGTCGTGGGGTGCACGTCTTACGTTTCCGTGCGACAGTGATTGCTTCTACTTAGAGCCTGTAGTTATTTTTGGCCTCCTGGGAAGGTTTGCGTAAAAACCGCTTGGCACTCAATGTGTTAAGGTGGCCCCATACGATTCTTTTTTGTATTTTTATGTTTTTATACTTTTATTTTTTTATTTTTTTTATTTTTTTTATTTTTTTTATATTTTTTATATTTTTATATTTTTATATTTTTATATTTTTATATTTTTATATTTTTATATTTTTATATTTTTATATTTTTATATTTTTATATTTTTATATTTTTATATTTTTATATTTTTATATTTTTATATTTTTATATTTTTATATTTTTATATTTTTATATTTTTATATTTTTATATTTTTATATTTTTATATTTTTATATTTTTATATTTTTATATTTTTATATTTTTATATTTTTATATTTTTATATTTTTATATTTTTATATTTTTATATTTTTATATTTTTATATTTTTATATTTTTATATTTTTATATTTTTATATTTTTATATTTTTATATTTTTATATTTTTATATTTTTATATTTTTATATTTTTATATTTTTATATTTTTATATTTTTATATTTTTATATTTTTATATTTTTATATTTTTATATTTTTATATTTTTATATTTTTATATTTTTATATTTTTATATTTTTATATTTTTATATTTTTATATTTTTATATTTTTATATTTTTATATTTTTATATTTTTATATTTTTGTATTTTTATATTTTTATATTTTTATATTTTTATATTTTTATATTTTTATATTTTTATATTTTTATATTTTTATATTTTTATATTTTTATATTTTTATATTTTTATATTTTTATATTTTTATATTTTTATATTTTCATATTTTTATATTTTTATATTTTTATATTTTTATATTTTTGTATTTTTATATTTTTATATTTTTATATTTTTATATTTTTATATTTTTATATTTTTATAGTTTTATATTTTTATAAATTTGCCCATCGCTCCTACTGGTCCAAGGAGATCGTGACAAAATGTTGCTTTGGACGCATTGAATTTCATAAATGTTAAAACACTTTATTTATAGCATTGTAGTTTCGTTGAGTTCGTGGAAAACAAGAGCACTTTTAGTGATACTTAACATTTAAGAAAGTGAAATTCGAATGAGAATTCAACGTTATCCCATATTTACTGCATGAAAAGAAATATTTTAGGAATAACCGAAACCAAACATCATTTTGAGGGGCAAATTTTCAAAATGTTGGCCTGAGTCGCTCTAATATACATGTATATTAGATTAAATTAATAAAAAAATCACTTAAATTGTTTAATTAATCCAATCAAAAAAATAATCAATATTTTCCAATTTCTCAATTATATTTTTAATTGATTCAATGAAAATTTTATTTGATTTAAAAATCTAAAATCAAACAAAATTATTTATTGATTCAATTAAACCATTTGTTTAAAATTCAGAACATTTTTCAATTAACTTTTTAATCAATATAATATTATTTTTAAGTGAAAAAAATAATAACTTTGCAAATATTTTTAATTGCATTTGCGACTTTCGTTTAAGGCGCGAAATCAATTAAAATTTTAATTGTATTTGCGAATTTTTTAATTGATTTTTAATATTATTTTTTTTTTTTCTGTGCACATATAACCAAGTATAACATTTAAGAGGTACCTCGAGCGTAAACAATCTTTTAAGAAAAAAAGCGTGAGCCGGTCTAATATACATATATATGTATGTGCATTACAGCAACCCGAGTAGTAGTAAGTAGTAGCATTAATATTAAAAATATAGAGTACATCGTGATATTTATGTAACTGTTCTTGAAACAAGAAAAACATCGGCGACAACATGGAAAAGAACAAGAGAAACATATGTAATGAATGAATGAATGGCATGGGATGGGATGGATGGATGACAAGGGATGACAGTGAAAGCAGAATCAACGATAATGAAAACAAAACAAGTATTAACGGCCGAACGATCTGAACGTAGTGTGCGCCCGCCAACACAGTCGGCACCTTACACTCTTCCATCGATGACAAATTGACCATTAAATTTTCTTGGGTATGGACTAGGAAAGTGGGTGCCTTTCAAGGCTTTGTGGCGGAAGAAATTTCGTTTTTTGAGAATTTCACGGACAAAGCTTACTTTACATGCCGATAGGATTAAAGTTCCATATTGGACCATGGCAAAATTAAACGAAAAGCCTAAATAAAGGGAAATAGCTTAAGATAATTTTGGGACCGATATCATAGAAGAAACAAACTTGTTGTAAACATTGAACTGCTACAAATCATAAATTTCCCAAACTTTTGATACGTTCTCTCTGAAAAATGTGAATGAACAACACACCCGATTGAAAATACCGCCAATTTTGGCGTAGCACTCACTTATAATGTTAGCAAGCTTATCTCTGTGGACAAGCGAGGAGATGAATGGCAAGAAATTATTCGGGTAAACGAAAAACCCAACAACAGCGACAACAAAATGGAACACGTAGATTTATGGTGTAAAGAAGAAAAAAAGCAATACAGCGAAATGAGATGCTGTAACAAAAGAAGAAGACTGATAATTATTGTCATCATAAGCAGAGGGATATCCTAAGCCATTGCGTCCGAGTTTCGCCAGGAAAAGATCAGAGATTCTTAATAAAGTTTTGGGCAAAATACATGCATAAGTATATTCGTTTACCAACGGTGGATAGTGAGAGAGCCTTTACATAAATGTAATTCATTCATTTAAAATTTGTTAAAGGCTGGTTTGTTGTAAAGTTCTCTCAAAAAAGGTTTTACTGAAAGTGTTTACGTTGTGGTAAGTTTAAACATGAAAAATTATAAGGTCAAAATCATTATTAACTAAAAACACTCTCACTTAATTGTAAAAGATTAATTGTGCATATATATAGAGAATTTTTAGATAATGATGCCAACTGCTTAATTTTGCCGTAGCACATTAGTTCAGAATCAAATTCCATCGTCCAAAATTCAATAACTTTTGTTAAATATAAAAATATGTTTGAGTTCTGCAAAAAAATTAAAGTAGAAAAATTCCCAATAATTATTTTGAGATACTAAAATTGAAAATTGGTCGATGGGATATATTTTAGAAATAAGGCCAGAGTTGAGTACTTTTCGTATTTTTTATTTTTTTTGACATATTTTTACGTATTTGTTTATAATCCACAGAAAAAAGTTTTTTTTTTCAATTAACAAATTTTCACTTTTACAGATTTTTGAAATTGAAAAACAAGTAAGGAAAGGCTAAAGTCGGTCGAGGCCGACTATATGATACCCTACACTTTCTACTCCACTACATTTCAGTTCTGTGAAAATGTGAACGATATTTGTATGGAAGCTACATATAAATATGAACCGATCTCATCCACTTTTACCATAGACGTTTCTAGTGTAAATATAAGATGTCTTGCCGGATTTGAAGAAAATCGGTTAAGGTATGTGTTTTCTACAGCTGCGAACCTCAAATCGGGAGCGAAATTTGTATGGGAGCTATATCTAAATCAGAACCGATTTGACATATTTTTGTCACAGATGTTTTTATGTATAATATGGGGTTTTATACCAGATTTGGTAAAAATCTTTTAAATTATGTGATTTCTAGATCAAAATAAGTCAAATCGGGAGCAGCATTTGTATCGGAGCCATATAAAAATTTGAACCGATTTGGCCCATTTTCATCAGAAATGTTTCTAGTTAAAATATAAGGTGTTACACCAAATTTGAAGAAAATCTGTTAAAATTTACAGTTTCTAGGCCGGAAAATGTCAAATAGGGAGCGAAATTTGTATGATGGCTATATCTAAATCTGATCCGATTTGGCCCATTTTCACCACAGATGTTTTTAACGTAGATATAAGGTGTTGTGCAAAATTTGATCAAAATCGCTTGAATTATGTGGCTTCTCATTCCCCATTCGTAAGGGGGAATGAGCCTCGACGAGCAAAAATTGTTTGCTTCAAGTTTTGGTAGAATCCAACAATAATTGCGACCTGTTTCGCTAAATCAAAAAGTGATTCTATGTCGATCGGTATAATAAACGATGGGTCTATCTCGCTTCTTTTAAGGTGTTACAAAGGGTAGGGTATAAAAATGGGAAAAAATATTTTATTTCTAACGAAGGAGACAATGCAGATACAGTGAGCCAAAAAAGTTTATGTACAGATACGATTTTTACTTATCTCCCGATATTGACAAAGTGAACAACTTTAATGGTATTTTAAGGAAGTACAAAAAAGTTATATTTTAATTATTACAATGATGAAAATTGCACTAAATGGCTAAACTGTCCCAAAAAAATCCATGGATAAATGTAGAAGTTGTGGCCACCTTTGTAGACACTAAAGAATCAAAACAAGTAAAACGGCGTTAAGTTCGGCCACCATGGGTTTCATTCCACAGACGCTATCGATTTTCGTAAAATTACAGTAACATTACAGGAAAAAGGTTATTTGTTTAGCCAATCCAAACCAAATAAAAATGTTGTAAAAAAATTATAAATAAATATAAAATTTTAATTATTTTATGTTTAAACTATATACATCGAAATAATACTTCAAGTCAAATTAAAAAAGTAAATAAGCAGCAATCTTCAAAACAGCTTAAAAACCATAAATAATTTTCATATTCAGCTACGGCCGTTTGGTTGTTTGTATTTCCATTCTACTTTAATTCAAAAAGTATACATTTTGAAAATTTATTATCTCCGACATACACAGATAACCTAACTTCATGATTCTAACCATTTTCGTCGTAAAATCAACAAATTAAAGTACGAATTTGAAAATATCTTTTTATGCCAATGTATAAATCGAATTTCATGATTCTTGCTGTGGCCATTTGTTTGGTACCATTTATATTCCCTTTTCCCCATTTTACCTCTTAAAAGTTCGAAGCAATTAGAAGGATGTACACACCGAATTGTATCATTCTGGCTGTAGACGTTTAGTAAGTACCATTTTTATCCCTCTGTTCCCATTGTATCCCTTGAAAGTACGAATTTGGAAAAACATTTAATTTTTTGTGTCTACGCAGTCAGAGGAATGAATACACCGAATTTCATGATTCTATCAGCGGCCATTTGGGTGGTACAATTTTCATCCCCTTTTTTCCACTTAACCCCCTAAAAGTACGAATTTCGAAAAATCAATTTATTTTATGTGTCTACGCGCAATCAGAGGAATGTATACACTGAGTTTCATTATTCTGGTTGCAGCCTAGGTAGGTCCCATTTTTATCCCTCTATTATCATTTAACCTCTAAAAGTACGAATTTGTAAAAAATATTCTGATATTATGTATCTGCTCAATGTACACACCGTGTTTCTAGCTGTTGTCGTTTGATATTTACCATTTTTATCCCTTCAATTCACCCCCTACAAATAATATGGTATATATTCAAAATATCAAGTAAAGATAAGCAGACATATTCAAAAACACATGATGAAATACTATAAATATTAGGGCGTATTTTCAGTCCTTGTGAGGAAAACATTTTTCCCTGTGGACCGATTTCGTCCATTTGCAATTCTAACCAATCTACTATAAGACGTATTCATGCAAAGACAATCAGCTGAGATCGATCAAAGCCGAAACAAACTAAATACTAAAATGAAGTGGTTATAACCGGGGGTTTGAAAGTCTTACGAGCTAACTCTTATAGGCGCACGATATTCAAAAGAATGAAATCCCATGAGTTTTATGAACCTACTTTGTCAGCTCTCGATTTTAACGATTAGTTAGCTTTACAAGAAGTCGTCGTCTGGACACCGACTATTCAAGATATTTTTAATATTATTTTTAATATTTTAAATATTTTTGAGTTATGTGACTTGGTACCCTTCTCCGCTGACAAACTGTACGTTTCCTCTTAATTGAACACAACTCATTAATAACGAGAAATTCCCATCCTTCTATTCGGGATATTTGTTGTATTATTTATATTCCTAATTTTAATTTCGAGAATTAAATTACATTAAAATGCATTCATAAACCAAAATGTCGTAAACAATTTCGAATATTTCCTACAATAATTCAAGGGAACTCATCAGGCACATTGACCAATAAATGAAAGCAATATTTTATTTTGCCTCTCGATTAGTAATCTGCCAAGAATCGTGTAAATGACTAAGTGTTGATGTATAATGCCATAAACGAGTAGGTTGATTGGCAGCATCTACAATCTTTCACTAAACAAGGACATTCCGAGTTTGGAATATAAGCGTAAAAGTAATATTTGCAAAAGGAAAGAACGCTTTCCTAATCACTACTATATATTATTAACCTCTGTCGGATAGACTTTTGACTTTTGACATCATTTTCAAAATTTCTTGAAATAATTCCACATTTACTTCATTTTTAATATGTTTACTCATAACGCACTTTTTATAATGGGATATCCTTTAAGAAATGTATTTGGAGCATAAGTTTCGTTCATGTTTCTTGCGCCTGCTTACCTTTCTTCTCAAAATTTCTTCAAATAGCGAAGAAATGGAATCGGCCACGATGTCATCAGCACGTGTTCTCCACGAAAGAACCGCTCCCATATCAAGTTTTCGACGTTTCATGAATTTCAATCACAAGTTTTTATCAATTTATACCGAAACCGAAAACTGTTTTACCGAAAATTACTGGTTCTCGATATGATTCAATGCATTTTTCAATTCTTATTAGATAAATTTATCACAAATTTCACTTTCTCGAAATATTTGCAGTTGTTTTTAAAAGAAAATAATATAAAATTTCCTAAACTAACGGCGCCGTCTCAAAACTTTCATCTACAAATGCTTTTATTGTGAAATGGTAGCACCTTTCAATCATTTTCGTTTCTTATTTGTTTATTTTATTTATTTATTGCTTTGAGTTCCGAGTGTGGTTTCTACTTCTCTGATTTATTGAATACTGAAACGTGTAACCGCCGTTTCTGTCTTTCAGTTTTTTTGAAACAAAAATAACTTTTTTCTACTGAAACCTCAGGCCTCCACATGCTATAAATGTCCGGATTCTTGCTTTATTGTAATCCTAAAGAAACAACAACAACAGAAAAGGTCGATTGCAAAAAAAAGAATATTTGCTCATACATCAAGAAACCTTTTCATTTGCAATGGCATAAATAAATGATACAAAATCGTTTACATCGAGCAACGTTCGGTTATAGAGAAGCCGCAAAACCCAGAGAATGTAAAAAAAATCAATTTTTCATTGTTTCAAGGGCTAGCGTGCCATCGCATCAAAAAAATTAATTAGTTCCGATCAAAAACGTTAAATTTTCCGTATACCGAGAATCGAAAATTTTAAAAAAGATGCAAAATTAATTAAATAAATTTACATTCTATTAAATATAGATGCAAAATGGTCTTGAGCCAGGACAATATCCCAGTTCAAATCAAACATTAATCTTATATACTCTACTACTACTATATATACTCCAAGGAGTGTATTATCAAGGAGAATTATCGAAAATTAGATCGACAGTAAATCTTTACATAGATGTGCAGTAACATATTAGAAAACTTATAATGTATTCTTTTAATGGCAAGCATAAGGTGGAATTGAAATTGAATTTCGGCATAAATTGTCGAAAATATATTCAATACTCTAAGTTAAGGGTTATCGGGTGTATTTTCAGTCCTTGTTAAGATAAAACATTGAAACCTGGAACGATTTCACTCATTTGCAATCCCAATCGACCTAAACAATACTCCTCTCATTTAGAGAGTAGAGAGCTTTCAAGCGACAAACATTTTCTGAATTGGTAGATTCTTCTAAAAATGAAGATTGTGATTGCTACTTAGTAATGAAGAAGAAAGATTGACTCCTTTTGAGTTGACAGAAATAGCTCAGGCAGATTTGGGGAGGAGAGCCTGTGTTTCATCCATCTGAAATATACTGCGTAAACAAAATTTTGGTGGGTGAAAACGTTTACAGTTCCCTATAGATCAACGTATACGCGAATTTTCGTTCGGAAAAGTGGTTTTATTTACGGATAAAAGCAAGTTTAACCTTTTCGGTTCAGATGGAAAAAGCGTAGTTAACGGGAATTTAAATACCATCTACTAAATGCGGAAGATGCTAAGGGATGGTTTGAGGTTGTTGTCTGCTACAGACCTCTCGTTTCTATTTTATTAATTGAATTGTGAATCAGAATGCGTACCTAAATTTTAAAAGTAAGTTTATCCAAATCGGATTTAGAAATATGCCATGAGGATGTGATTGGTATTTTTATCAATCCAACGTCCCCAAACATAAGGCTTAAAACATATGGTCCTGGCTTTTTTCAGCCTAATATTAGACTGATTGGAAATTTATGGTATTATTTCAGATCACGAATATAAAAAACGACATTAACAATAAATTAGGCTTTAAAAGGACTTAAATTGAGGAAATGTGCATTTTCAGTCCAGGATATTGCAAAAAATTGGTACAATCAATGCGAACTTGTCTAAGGATGATAACACTGTGCTACAGAAAAGAATGAAGTGGAAATCGTGTTGAGAATGTTCCGAAAAGGTTTATGAAGTTTGCTTTAAACTCTTTAAACTTTTCTGCACCAATTCCATCGTACGAAAGTAGTTGCTTACTTCTATCTTTAAAATCTTTGGCTACTAGAAGAGATATAGCTTCACTGGTGTTTTTGCATGGTATTATAAATGCCACTGTGGATTGTCCAGAGTTACTTTCTCTCATTCAGTTTAGTGCGCCGTCCCGATCTTTGAGACATTACTACCCTCTTCATATTGATAGACATTTTTCTAATTATGCTTCTAATGAATCCTTAATTAAATCTATGAAACTTTATAATACTATTTGTGAGTTTGTAGATTTTACTATTTCTAGTCTTATTATTAAAAAATTGGTAAAATAATATAAAAAATAAATATGAATAAAAAAAATGTAACAATGTATTACATTGCAGGTCTGTAAAGAGTTTTTTCCATAGACTTAATAAATGAAATGAAAAAGACAAAGTTTTTTGCGCATTATTTTGTTTGGTAACCATTTGTAAATTTATTTAAATAATACATTTCGTAGGAAGTAATTTAATAGTTTGTTTTAAAAAAACATTAAGTAATTGACTGAGTTATTGAAGTTTTTATTAATATTAAATTTTTGCATAAATACAAGTTTTGGTCAATCCAGTTCACATCTCCCATTATTTTACAAATTGAATTCCAATAAAAATACTTAAAATTCATCAGAATGATAAAACTCATTTAGGCAACTCATTCTGGCAAATTTAAAATATAGAATCTAGAAGAGGATTCGACAATATCTACCAGAATAACAATATCACATACCAGAGTTTTTGGACTGTCGCGTAGTGTAATTCTAAACAGCGGAATGCACACAAAATATAATGAATAAGTGAAATTCTGAGATTTTTCATCTAAACTAAAATGCCCTTTAACAACCACAAAATTTGCGATTTTTACTTTGGTGTCTATTTTTCGTTCGGTTCAAAATATCTGTTCCCTTTGCGTAGTTTGATTTAATTGTAAGGCTGAGTGAAACTCCCATTTTGATTAAAATCTAAAATCGAGTTCTAATTAACATACTGTTACTGCAGCTTTCAAGGCGGATGTCATGCAAATTCTCTATAAAAACACAAATGGAAAAGAATAAAACATCGTGCACCACCAACACCTAAGGAATAAGATGCGAAGTAAATTTCGCAGATTTGTAATTAACTGATGGTTCTCGTGAAGAATTGAAGTCCTGCCAGGCCGACGGACGGAAGTCATTTCATCATTTCATAGCGCTTCTGTTTAGATAGGAGGCTTCTTTTCTTTCCGGCTTAACAAAAATTAATGTAAAAATCATAATTAATAAATGTTTTAGGTAGATTGCTGATTTTTGTCATATTCATAATTCATGCACAACAGCGAAGTTATGCATACCCACAGGTGTCACGTTTTCGGCAAAATTGAAGCATTTTCAAATGAAATTAATTAATTAAACTCCTAGCTATTTCTACAAGACTTCATCCTTTCTCTTATTTTATTGAATTTCTGGCTAAAATCTTACTTTCTATTCATAATTATTTCTTTCATTCTCTGAATCTTGTTTGATGTTGGCGATGTTTGTGCATCTATTTTATAATGTATTTATTTGATTTATTCATTTATTTCATTAAAATTTTATTTATATAAGAAATATAAATTTAATTTAATTTACATTATTTTTTTCGTATTTTCAATGTTTACTCCATATTCTGTGTCATTCACGTGGAATGATAGAATATTGTGTTCTCCCCACTATATTGGTTACAGAGAGCATCGTAAACAGCTAAAATAGAAAGCAAAAATAAATTTGCTGCATCATAATATCTATGATTGGGCAAAATAAAGACCGGTAACGCTGACACGACTTAGCTGGGAAATTAACATTAGATAATTATCCAGTCTTAACTTAGCCACGGTGGCTAAAATTCTCCATACAAATTTGGTGAATTTTCTATCAATTGAATTTGCCAAAAATGAAAAATGAATTTGCGTTTCAAAATGAGTAATACTAAAAGAAACAAAATACAAACACCATCTTTACTTTGAAGCAATTCATTCTTCTGATTTGAATTAATTCAAAATCAATTCAATTCAAATGAATTGCAATTCGTTTTTGCCAAATTCAGTTGAATTGATTCAAATTTCATTCAATTCTTTTATTTCAAAATTTAGCTAATTCGTAATGAATTGAAGTCAAAAAAGAATGAATCAAAATAAGAGTACAAATATTAAAGTTACCTCCGACGAAAATTGGAAAAAAATGTCCATAAATGTTTGATGATATCGTTTTAGAGTTTAGAAAATGAAAATACATCAGAAAATGCTACTTACAGCCCTTTAACAAAATGTTTTAAAGTAGTGTAAAACTTTCCTGTAATAAGTAAGAATCTTAAGCTAGCGATTAATATCTGGTATAGGAGAGAGGGTCATTCCTTTCTGATTATTAGCTCTGGCACCGCAAAACATTGACGAATTCTATCTTCCATTTCTAAAGAGGATTTCCTTTAAGCATCTCAAAAAGAAAAACTAAGTACTTACATACATAAGTGCTGAAAACTGTTTGAGAGCAAATTCTTTCGCTTGGCTATAAAAATTTCGTAAAACAATCATATTCCGGTTCCATAACTTGTTTACGTATTTTTGAGTGGCTTCATTAACCCCCATTTCGCATTTAAAGGTTAAATTCCAAAAAAATCCATGGTTTTAATAGTGAAACTAAAAAACGAACGCCGTATGAAAATTTTTGCGCAATTCTACTACATAATTACCCAGAAAAGAAAAAGACAGTCCAAAGATGAAGATTCGGACAGATGAAAAAGAAAACAGAAGCTAAGCGCGCAAATGATCAAGACAAACGTTGGGGCTGAACAGAACGGAGCAGCAGAAGAAGAAAAAAGAAAGAACGAAGAACCAAAAACTAATTAAACATCGCAAAAATATTGAGGTGAATGCTCCTCGGCTGAACTCTTTTTGGCCCGCACAACGCAAATCAGTCATAGCAGCTCAAAACTCAAAGACAGACGAGAGACGATGATGATGATGATTATGACAATGGCAACAAGCAAAGACAAAGAGACGGCCATTTGGCTTTAAAACCAATTAACAAAATAGTAAAAGACAATAAATATAATTTGCATATAACGGAGTGGAAAAGCTAGATTTGTGGATATAAAACTCAGACACCACGAAACATAGGACACAACAGAACATAAACAAAAATAAACAATAAAAGCGAAGCGTAAACATACGAGCCGCCGAAGAGCAAGTACATCAAAACCAGACGACGCGTCGGGGCCAAAGACGTATCTTGTAACTGGCAAAGGAAACACATGACAGGCAGACGAACGCACGCACGGACGGACGGACAGACAGTCATATTTGGGCAGCAGAGAAAAAGAGTACCGAGTACTGAAAACAAAACAAACTATTTGACATTTAACACTTGTTTGGCGATAACAACAGCACCAGGCCAAACAAACAATATTTCAAGTTGACTTCTTTATGAGGGGGCTGCACTAGAGGCTAGGAGTAGTTTTATTACGTTTTTTGCCATTCTTCATTACTGGCAAGGGGGTGGGTGTATGACACTTTATATTTATTTTTTGTTTTCTTTTCATAAATAATTTCAATCTTCTTTTATTTCTCAAAATAGTTCAATGCAAAGATCATCATCATCTTCATCAGATAAAGATTTCTATTCTCTTTTGAACAAAACAATTAATTGTAATTTAGCGTTGCGAAAGAAAGAAGATGAGCTCAGAAGTAGCCTGAAGAAGAACAATAATCGCAGTGAATCATACGGGGGAACCGGGGACGGTCAAGCTTTTGCAAAGCTAAGGGGCCATAAATTAAACAGAAAATCATAGCATAACAATGGAACCTGATGTGATTAGTCTCTGGTCAGTATAAAACGCGGGAGTCGTTTTGTGTCAAACAAAAGTGGAGCTTTTGACAAATGATCGAAAGAAGCGATCTCGATTAAGAATTATACAAATGTATTAGAATGCCGCTACTACTACTGAATGTGTCTATTGTGGATACATAATAGGTCTAAAACTATGGGATAGATTTTTGAAATGCAGTAATAAATTTGGAATGATATATTCTCCTATGGTGATACAAACATTCTGTTATACTTTGTATATACTACAACCTATGATGCAGTATATACAAAGTATAACAGATGGTGCTTTCTTTTCAGTAAGATTCACCTCTGTTTATATCCCAAACTACTACTCTTTACTTGAGCTAATTTCTGTGATTTGATCGTGGAAATGCATACATTTTACAAGGACATTCCGGGGTTCCTAAATTATTTTCCCTTACAGACCACATTTATTTTGAAAACAGTAACGCTTGAACAATGATTCAATTACGCAGGACCAATGGCAGTTAATACACAAGATGTTCTCTTTTGGTCTTTGACAAATCAAAGCGTATTTAACTCACGAGCTGAACACTAAATATCCAAAAGGACGGGGAAATTTAGAATTTGTTAATATTTCTGAGCCCTTTGTCGAAAACCGATTTAAATGAGAAAAATTATATTAAATTTACTTTTTCTCGTATTCGAGGCAACCTAAAGTTTCCGGCCTAGAGTTCACCCATTTGACGTGGTCGTAAACTATTATAGTAAATGGTTTTTGTTTATTGTGTAAATAGCATATTTTATATATATTTGGTCCAAAGTGACTGGTTGCTTTGATATCGCCTATTTGCAGGCATTTCAATAGCTACCAAATATTTTTTTTCGCAAAATATACACTAAACAAAATAATCAAAAATGCGATGGCGTCAGTAGTTTACGGCAGGTCTTCTGCGGCTAAAGAATGGCAGTGAAGACTGGCCTTTTTTATATAAACCAGAGGAGAAAATATTTACTCTGTGTCGCTTCGGCTTTGAAAATATCCCAGGAGTAAATATTAAATATGCCACAATTTTGTATTCAGAATATTCAAATTTGCAAAATTGCCGTAATCGTAATCGAGTTGCGTTCATCAATGACTACTTTAAACAAACCCTTACAGTAATAAAATATAACTCCATTATAACATTTAGGATTTCAGTCTATTGGAAAACATCTTGGTAGGACAAGATAAATAAAAGGGCATACATACATCTTCGGATCTGATAAAAATATTCAAATTCGTCGAGATGTTGTTACATCTTATGTGTTACATATACATATGAATATAATCCAATATTGCAAATTGCAATTAAAGATTTTATAGAAGGTTTTTATAGATGAGTTCATTTTAGTGTTGGCTAGCATTACATTTATAAAGGTGTTCTGGATTAAATTTGACATTGGCTGCTTTAGTATTATGAAAGGTATTAAGAAAATAAAGGTAACATAACTCAAAACAAAACAAGTAAGGAAAGGCTAAAGTCGTTCGGGGCCGACAATATGATACCCTACACATTCTACTCCACTACAATTCAATTCAGTGAATATCGTGAAAGCCATTTGTATGAGAGCTATATATAAATCTGATCCGATTTCATCCTATTTTACCAAAGATGTTTCTGGTGTAAATATAAGCTGTCCTGACGAATTTGAAGAAAATCCGTTAAGGTATGTGGTTTCTACAGCTGTGTGGTTTCTAATCTGAACCGATTTGACACATTTTTACCACAGATGTTTCTAGCTGAAATGTGAGGTGTTGTGCCAAATTTGATCAAACTCGCTTAAATTATGTAGTTTCTAAAGCAAAAACATTCAAATCAGTAGCGACATTTGTATTGTAGCTATATATAAATCTGAGCCATTTTCACCAGAAATGTTTCTATTTGAAATATAAGGTGTTACGCCAAATTTGAAGAAAATCTGTTAAATTTTACGGTTTCTATACCGAAAAAGTGTCAAATGGTGGCTGTATCTAAATCTGAACCGATTTGACCCATTTTCTCCACAGATGTTTCTAACATAGATATAAGATGTTGTGTAAAATTTGATCAAAATTGCTTAAATTATGTGGCTTCTAGAGCAGGCATAGTCAAATCGAGAGCAACATTTGTACGGGGGCTTCATATAAATCTGAACCGATTTGCTTCAAATTGAATAGTGTCCTTCCTCGACGTGCATCGTTTGTATCAAGTTTCGTTAGAATCGAACGATAATTGCGACCTGTATCGTGATTACAAGAATAGATGGACAGACAGACAGACGGATATCACTAAATAAACGATGGGTCTATCTCGCTTCCTTTTGGGCGTTACTAACAAATACACAAAGACATTATACCCTGTGGTGTATAAAAATAGTGACATTAGCCCTTTTAGCACCAAGCCACAGATATATAATGGTTATAATTAGAAGTTTAAATATGGTTAGATCTATGATGTCAGAAGATCTACGACTATGTATAGAGATGTATGTGTATCTAAAGAGATCTAATTGGATCTAAATCTGGTTAGCTAGATGTTCATATATAGCAATGTACATAATGGGTTATATAAAATAACAAAATATTTTTTTTATTTTAAAGCTCCTTGTCGCTGTCCCACCCAATTTCACCACTCGCTCTATAGAGGTTGCCAACATTTATAGATGTCAAACTCCATATAAACTGGCCGTTGGTTAACTCTAACTTTGGGTTAAACAGATTTGGTGGACGGACATATTGTCAACATTTGTGCCACCCCTGGCATCATATTTACATCATTGTGGAGAGTTTCGCGAACCATTCCATTTCCAGACAACGAGATCTGGAACATATTCTTGAAGGAAGCGATTAAAAGTATTCTGCAGAAATGCAGAATAAAAGATTGAATTAAATTTTAAAATAGATCAGCACATTTTGGTATATAAATTTCAAACGATTTGAAAAACAATTATAGTTTTCCTATTTGAACTGAATTCCAATAATGGATTCAAGAACAATTTAAATTATAGACACTGTAAGAGTCTGTTTCTATAACTTATTTTCGTTTGTCCGAGGCGAACGATCAAAATGAATTCTATAAAACGTAGATAAGAAATATTTTAGCTACGAGCTCTTCGCGTGCTTTTCTATATTCAATGTCTCGTAATATTTGAGCGTTGCCTCAGACGAACGAAAATAAGTTACAGAAAGAGTGTTCCTTCATAGTCTTCATATTAACTCGCAGATAAACTACTAAGAATTGACGTGGAAATAAGTTTGCCTACTAATTCAGAATTCCTTAATTCAGAAACATTACATCTAACCAGACATCGAAAGGAGAATAGGCTATATTTTCTAAAAAGGAAATTCAATATAATTAATTAAAAACTTGATATTTCATTAAAAATTAATTTGCATTTACTTGCTTTGTGTAGGAACCCTAACCCAGCAGGCAATTTCTGTGAACAAACGGAATGTGTCAGCCGTACCTCGGGTTACCTCACATTCCGTATTAGAATTTCTTGGAATAATCCATGACTGACGATATTTTTTGGCATTTTTAAGGAGAGTATTTCTTTTTCTGCTTTAGCTTTCGCCTCTGAGAGGGGGTAAGTGGAAAAATTACCTGTATCTCCAGCAACAATTCCTGGCGCCTTCTGCGCAGTTCCAGCAACAATTTCTGCTGTTCGGGTGTCAATTCTGCAAAGAAAACAACAAAAATGAGATGAATATACAACATCGTTTGAACAAAAATCTATGTATTTTGAATACGGCGACAATTGAGAACGAAAACACAGATTTCAATTGTGGTTGTTTTAAGTAAAAACGGAAGTTCATAGTTGGGATTCATGGTGGTGGTGCATATTTAAGTGGACGACAGAACTATGTTTAAATAGTACATGTGCATGTGTGTGTGTGTGCCTGTTTGTTTGCCAAAGTAAACTGTTCATTCACTGGTTTAGTAGAGGAATTTTGACAGCTGTTCAAAGATTCCAGAGAGGCTGAAGTCATTAAACAATTAAGAGGGCTGAAGGCAGAACAAACACATGAAACGGGAGACGATGATGATGGTGTTGCCGAAACAATTGAACCAAACTTAAATAATATGTCCCCTTGGTATTGCACATTGGGAAATTAGAATACAGAAGAGTTGAGTTGTTGCCTGCTAAAGCATTTAACCAAATCGAAAACATTTGTTGCTTCAAAAATGTCCATATGAACGAGAAAATAGTGAGGCATATAGGAAGTCAAAAACCCACCCCATCTTATTTACTTATTTATGCTGTTCGGTTCGCCCTCCATGCAACCACATAACACAAAACTCGTCATAACAGATGGAATAATGCTTGCAGAATAGTGTCCGTGTCCCATTTGAATGAAATGACATGGACGACTGCATTCAGGTGTCACCGTCATAGCGAACCAGGTACAGGTATCTTGGTTGCTTGTTGTTGGCATATAACAACAACTAACATCTTTTCAGGCAACACAAACTTTCCAAACTTTCACTTGGTCACCACCTGCGCGCACTTATTCCTGAACCTGGGGGCTAACTTCCGAATTATACTTGTCCGTCCGTCCCATTTTTCTTCACGATAGTTACCTGGCATCCCAAAATCATTTCGCCCCGCTGTAGTTGTTGTTGTTGATGATGTATACGACCGTGTATCCATTGTTGTCATATTATTTCATTTTATTTTTGTTGTGTTTCTTTTCCTCCTCCTGTATCTCTCTTTTCCTGATATTTTCCACTGTTTTACACACAAAACACTCACTTTAATTTTTAATTTATATACCACTGGGCTTTCTTTTGGCTTTTCGAGATGAGATTTTTTTCAGGAGGACTTTACTTCAGGAATTTGGACATTTCTCTTATCTTGCTCATTGAATTTACGGGATTATCAATGATAATCGGTATATTTTAAAGGATTTCATTTAATATTTCACTTAATTTTTTACAAATCGCGTTTTTTTCTTTACTCCCCGTTCTCACTGAAAATTATTTTAATTCTTCTTCTTGTTATTCTTGTTGTTTTCGTTGGTTGCTTTATGCTACACGTTCGTAACGAGAAGTCGAAGCCGCAGTAAAGTCAATGAACGGCGACAGCATGATGAAAACTTAACGAGACAAAAATAAAACTCAACGACGACGGCACGTCATTACGTATCGTAACGCATTCAAACGAATGAAAAAATTAAGTATTGTGTACAGCGGCATATTTTTTAGCGCCTTTACCATTTTTCTTTCTGTAACTTTACTTTTTTTGAATGATGGCATGTATTTTAGATTTTTTGAACCAACACGATGACTTTTTTTTTGACTCAAAAGGCATGACTTTCGAGCTTGTAGGCAAATAACGTAGAGCCGGAGTAGAAAGTCATGAAATGGAAATTTGACAAAGTATAAGTTCGATTTGCAAATGTCAAATTTGTATGGGATCTGACATTTGTAAATCGACCTTATCAGCTACATTCGATGTCAGAAAAATTTGACATTTGTAATAGCATATTCACACTGCATTCGAAACAGTCGATTTCAGCCTGAAATGACATAATAACCAGACTGCAGGGAAAATCTAGTTTCGAGCCAAATCGACCTTAAATCTAATATTTAGACTCCCAAAAATAAGAAAAATTTGAACATTTTAAGAGGACCGGTTTGAATTTAGATTATGTCAAATATTCCGTTGCTAGATCGAAATATAGCATTGAGTCTCAGAGATGTTAAAGGATCTACTTGGAAAAACTAAAGAATGATTTTAGGAAGAACCCTAGATCTTTTTATGACTTTGTGAATTTGAAACGTAGATCCTCAACTAAGCCGACAAGGATTAGAATAGATGGCTTAGAGTTTGGTGATGATCAGGCGATTGCTGATTGTTTTGCAAAATTTTTTGCGACGACATACTCAGAGCGATCTTATGGGTCGAGTGACGCCCTACCCTTATAATATTTCTGCATTGAGTCAATTAGAAATTCTTGTTTTTGATTTACCCTTAGTTTTGTCGAGTTTGAATAATCTCAAATCCACAAATAGTGAAATTCTGTGCTACTGGTTTGGCTATTCCGCTAACATTATTATTTAATACTTCATTGAGTTTTGGACATTTCCCTTTGGCTTGGAGGAGTTCATTCATTGATCCCCTCCATAAGACTGGTAGTCTAATTGATGTTTCAAACTATAGAGGGATCGCTAAGTTGAGTGCTATTCCGAAGCTATTTGAGAAATTGGTTACTGAGGTTGTATCTCATAGAGTTTCTTCTATATTGAGTCCATATCCATCGTAAGGGCTTTTCTACTGTGACAAATTTGATTCAGTTTACTTCTCACGTTATTGATGAATTTGTCTAGGGTAATCAGACTGATTTCATCTATACAGATTGATAAAGTGAACCACGAACTTTTGTTATATAAATTAGATCGTATAGGTTTTAGCTCTAACTTCTTGAAGTGGACATCTTCGTATCTTTCAAATCGCTCTCAGATTGTAAAATTTGGTAATTCTTATTCTAAACCAATTCTAATTCCATCAGGTGTTCCTCAGGGTAGTCATCTAGGGCCGGTTCTTTTCTTATTATACACTCCACGAGAGTATTATGTCTTTGTGCATTTGTTTGTAACACCCAAAAGGAAACGAGATAGACCCATTTTTAATTATACCGACCGTCTTAGAATCACTTTGTCTCACTATGTCCGTCTGTCTGTCTGTCTGTCTGTCTGTCCGTCCGTCCGTCCGTCCATCCGTCCATCTCTTCTTGTAATCACGATACAGGTCGCAATTGTAGACAGAACCAAATGAAACTTTGCACAACGATGTTTTTCGGGATAAGGACGAACGCTATTTAATTTGAAGAAAATCGGTTTAGATTTAGATATAGCCCCCATACGAATTTCACTCCCGATTTGACTCTTTTCACTCTAGATACCACATATTACAACAGATTTTCTTTAAAATTGGCAAAACATCTTATATTGTAACTAGAAACACCTGTGGAAAAAATGTGTTAGATCGGTTCAGATTTATATATAGCTCCCATACAAATTTCTCTCCCGATTTGACTTTTTCCGCTCTAGAGACCACATAATGTATCAGATTGTCTTCAGATTTGGTAAAACATCTTATATTTCCACTAGAAACACCCCTGGTGAATATTGGTCAGATCGGTTCAGATTTATATATAGCTCCCATACAAATCTCGCTACCGATTTTACTTTTTCCGCTCTAGAAACCACATATTGTATCAGATTGTCTTAAGATTTGGTAAAACATCTTATATTCCCACTAGAAACTCCCATGGTGAATATCGGACAGATCGGTTCAGGTTTATATATAGCTCCCATACAAATTTCGCTCCCGATTTGACTTTTTCCGCTCTAGAAACCACATAATGTATCAGATTGTCTTCAGATTTGGTAAAACATCTTATATTTCCACTAGAAACACCCATGGTGAATATCGGTCAGATCGGTTCAGATTTATATATAGCTCCCATACAAATTTCGCTCCCGATTTGACTTTTTCCGCTCTAGAAACTACATATTGTATCAGATTGTCTTCAGATTTGGCAAAACATCTTATATTTAAACTAAGAACATCTATGGTGAAAATCGGTTCAGATTTAGATATAGCCCCCATACAAATGTCGTTCACGATTTGACATTTTCCTCTGTAGAAACCACATATTGTACTCGATTTTCTTTAAATTTGGCACAACATCTTATAATCTTACTAGAAACACCTATGCAGAAATTTGGTAAGATCGGTTCAGATTTCGATATAGCCCCTATATAAATGTCGCTCCCGATTTGACTTTTGCCGCTTTAAAAGCCACATATTGTGCTCGATTGCCTTTAAATTTCGCACAACATCTTATCATCTAACTAAACAAAACTATTGTGAAAGTGGGTAAGATCGGTTCAGATTTAAATATAGCCTAAATTCAAATGTTGCTCCCATAAGTTTAACCGATTTTGGCCAAACTATACATTTTATATTTCACCTATTTCGTTCCAGGTTTCAATATATCCTCATACAAATGTCCTTTCCGAT
This sequence comes from Polietes domitor, assembly GCA_947397865.1. Lineage (NCBI taxonomy): Eukaryota > Metazoa > Arthropoda > Insecta > Diptera > Muscidae > Polietes > Polietes domitor. The sequence goes on from OX377619.1 coordinate 135,606,414, forward strand.
ATAAATTTTTTTGTCGAACACATACATTTACAGGATACAAATAACATTCCCGTTTTCACTTTTTCACCGAATTGAATTGTATTAGGATTGAAAGTGGAGTGTATCATAGAGTCGGCCCCGCCCGACTTTAGCCTTTCCTTACTGGTTATACATAAATGACCTTCCGGGGTCTATCATTAATTCCCGACTTCTAATGTATGCAGATGATGTAAAAATATTGTTTTCTTATAATTGGCCAGCATTTTCGAATCCATTGCAGGATGACTTAGATAGTTTTGGACGCTGTTGTGCCAAATTTAATGAAAATAGGGTACAATATGTGGTTTCTAGATCTGATTTCTAAATCTGAACCGATTTTCCTCAAATTAAATAGCGTTCGTCCTTGATCCACAAAACTTACTTGTGCCAATTTTTGTTAAGATCGGGCTATAATTGCGACCTGTACTTTGATTACAACAATAGATGGACAGACAGACGGACATTGTTAAATCGACTCAGAAAGTGATTCTAAGTCGATCGGTATACTTAACAATGGGTCTATCTCGCTTCCTTTTGGGTGTTACAAACAAATGCACAAAGCCATAATACTCTCGTGGAGTGTATAATAATGGCAGACGAAATGCTGAAAAATGAATTTGTATTTTCCCCATCTGACATACAAACTAAATTACACAATTTCAGCACTAAATATAGGTTTATTAAACCTTGGTGACATGTTACTTCGTTTTTTTGCCTTCTAGGGATGAAAAACGGTCAATGGGTCCATAAAGAGGATCGCCATCAAAAAGGAAGTATTCTCAAAAAGTGCATTCCATAATAGGATCCTTCGTTTTTGCTTATTCGAATGGAATCAGTGATGGAAGAAAGCACAGGATTAGCGAACGGTTGGTCAATAGCAATCTGTAATACTAGTATTGCAGTTTTCTCTGCAAAAATATAAAATGAAAATTTTGTTTCTTTTCTGACGGATAGTCTGCACTGCAATTTCGTTTTTTGCTTATTCGATTAAAAATTAACACACATTTTATTAAATTAAATTAAATTTTTCTTTATTAGAGTTCTCCATTCCGGCTGTTGTAGCTATTGTTTACATTTTGACGGATGGTAGTTTATAATTATTAAAATTTATAATGTAACACTGCGTTCGGATATACCTACACGCAACCGGAAAAAGTGGTTTTTAGACGTACAAAATATTTGCACATAAAGTCGCTGTGGAAAAGTTTCGCGTTTGCGGGGCAAAAGTGGATTTTTGAAAACGTATTATCCCAAATTTTGGAAAACACTTCAGCCCAAATATTAAAAAGTCCCTTCGGTTGACGACCAGGAAAAAAGTAATAAAGCCGACAACACACATCAGCCCTATTCGATTGGGCTTACTAGTCTAATATTTGTTGTTAATCCATTTAAGAAAAACCAAAAGGTAACAATGGTGCCATCTTATCAAGACTCTTAATTTTGCGATACTGGGTGGGACATTTAAAATTGTAAATTTGAATTACATTAATTTTTATTTTATTTTTTTCGTTTGCATTATGTATGTGTATGTGTATATGCTGGGTAACTATACCTGCATATACACATACTTACATATGCAACTCAATGAGATGCTTGTAAGATGGCATGTGTGCTTTATTACTTGGTGCGATTTTTTAAACGCAAATTCGGCAAGTGAGTTGTGATTCTCGTTCGTTTGTGAGAATCATCTCCTTATAGAGGCCGGGTTTGATGTTGAAAAGTCGCTGCGAAGCCACTTGAAAAGACTTTTGACATGGTCGAAATCATGATCGTGGTAGTCTGCAGCCAAGTAATAAATGTCACCATGCCATTTGTAAATAAATTTGCATTCTATTAAATATAGAAGCAAAATGGTCTTGAGCCAGGACAATATCCCAGTTCAAATTAATTTTTATTTTCAGGTTTATGTTTCATGTTTGCAAAATGGGACGCTATATGCTCGAACAAAATTGGGAAATATTAAAAACTTATTTCCGAACGCAAACTGTAAGAAATTTACGTGAAAATTCAGTACTTTTTTTATAGCCTTTTCTAATTTAAAATATTACTTGGCCCACCCTATACTACAGTGATGTGGTGAATGTTACCAAGTAACCAAACCAATTTCCTTTGTAAATACTTTTACATGAGGATGTTACACCAAGAAGCCAAAACCATAACTACTTACGTTCACGATTACTAAAATCGTAAAAATAAGAAATATGGACTCCACTCATAATTTCAATGTACTATCCGTCACTTTTGAATCGATTGACATGATCAGACTGGGACAATGGCGAGTCCTTCAAAGGGCTTTCGGTCTACACTGATGGCTCAAAGATGGAACAAGGCACAGGTGCGGGATTCTATATTGAATCACTACAGATACGCAAGTCTCTCCGACTTGACGACAACTGTAGTGTTTTCCAAGCAGAATTACTGGCAAGATTTATATCGAGTGAGAACATTCCGGTGAACACGGATATAAACTTCTACATAGATAGTCAGGCAGCAATGAAATCAATCATGTCACACACTGTCAAATCCAGGCTTGTGCTGAGTTGTAAACGCTCACTAGATAATCTCAACGACCATGTCGTCCGTCTCTGCTGGGTTCCCGGACATAGCAATGTCAAAGGAAACGAAATAGCAGATGAATTGGCTAGACATGATTCGTCCTTGGAAATCGATAGAGCTGACAACTCAGTAAAACCACCGATTGGCACGTTTTATAGACTGATTGAATCAAGGAAATGGTCACAGATGAACGTAGCATGGAATAGTTTGTCAACCTGTAGGATCGCCAGGGCCACATGGCCAAAGATCGATAGGGGCAAAACCAGAACTCTACTAGAGCTAAACAAGGCAGAAATTCGAACTTTGATAGGTATCTACACAGGGCATTACTGCACTAGGAGTAGGATCTCAAGATGGCAGTTGGACATTGAAGATCACTGTCGATTATGTGAGGATGAGGAGGAGTTAGCATCTATTGAGCACATAATCTGCAGATGTCCAGCGCTTTGTGTACGCAGAAATAAATACCTAGGAAGTTATTTCATCAGTAACATAGAGGATATTGCAACCCTCACCATTTACGACCTTTTGGGATTCTCAAAAGGGCCGAATCGGATCAGGGGTGGCTGATTAGGAACAAGGATGTAACCGCATAGACAGTTGACGACTAACAAAGAAAGAGAGCCATAAAGGCATACCACCAACGGTATATCGGATGACTCTCGACAAATGTTCTTACCTAGTCGTCAACCATTGGAAAACACCCACACACAGAAATACTAAAACACGCCTTCATACTCTCTACCCCCATATCCCTTTCCAATATCCCATTACTTCCTTCACGTCTCATCTACCATCTAACACCAACCACTCCTTCCTAAATCCCATCACTCCCTATCCCTCTCCAATAACCTTATACTTTCAGGAAACAAAAGGATTTGCACAATGGACCCAACTGGGTCTCCGAGTGTTCAGAATGCAGGAGCATTCTGGTCCTTTAAACCAAACCAAACATGCTATATATGAGATTTTATTTAGAGGAATAAAAAGTGGCATTAGCTACACAGAAAAAAATGCACATGATAATTTCAACGATAAAAGTTGATACAGTAAAACAAAAGTTTTTTTCAAATATTTTAATTGAGTGATATTTCAGAAGTTTTAAATTTTGATTAAACATTTCAACAATTGACAAAAATTTTGTTTGGCTAATATTGTTACGATGTAACAACTTACTGTGTTAAAATATTCAGGTGCATTTTTCTCATACAAACCTCATAATTCAAAAGAAACCACAGGATTTTGGTTGACATTACTGTCAAATGGAGAGAAATCGATGTATTTAATAATATGTAAGGAAAATCAATGATTTCATTTAGCAATACTCATATTCATTTCAGGGGCCATGTTCAGTCAACACCAAATGCAATTACTCAAGTTATAAGTGATGGAAATCAATATAACTGGTGGCATGGCCATGACCATGGTGATCATGAGAATGATGATGATCAACATGATGGGCATGATGGTGATCATGATGAGCTTCATGGTGTCCGTGATGATGGGCTTCAGGATGATGAGCATGACCTATTTTCTTGACATCAGCATGGAAGCCAGTGTGGGCATCAGCATGATAATCGACAACACGAGTGGTGCCATCAGCTTCCTTCAAGGAGTAACTGCCTAAAAAAGGATAAAGATAAAATATCACACATTTCAAATTGCCTTAAAATATTTTTCCATATTACCTTTGACATGATCACCATCACGAGTTTCCCACTGATCCTTGATATCACCAGTCTTCAAATCCTTAACGCCATATTTGAATTCATATTTAGGATGGGCATGGTGATCATGAGCCATGGTCAATCCACAAATGGCCACAAGGACGACAACTGCGAAAAATTTCATGATTTGATAGATGAAGCTGCTGTTGATGGTCCAATGAAATCTGAAGAACTGATACTATTGTTGACTTCGGATTGCAGTATTTATACTAATTTCAATTTGACACAATGGTAATTGCTTTACTCCAACTATGTAGAATGCAAGGGTTTATGATCTGTTTCCAAGTTGCTCAATGCAGAATGTTTGTGACACACACTTTAGAAGGTTGTTGCTAATGAGTCTTAGTTTTAGTCATAAGGGTTAATAATAACAAAAATGTTTGTGAATTGAAACTGCACAGTGGTTGATTTCGTATAATTGTTGGCAATTAAATTGCGATTCTGGTAAAATTAAACAGGTAAATAAGATCTTGTCGGTTGGTTGCACTCTGTGGATTAGAAATAGGGAATAAGATGGGCCAGTTAACTTGAACGTGTCTTACATATACATATGTCCTACCAGCTGCAAAACTTATGATACATTGAAATCCATACAGTTCAATTTTTTCCAAAATAATTGCAAATTCTGTCATTGCATAAAATAATAGTTTTCGAATTATAAATTTTGGCAATATCAGAAAATTATGTTCTTATTTAGGCCAAAACAACAATATTTTATTATGTGTATCGTATGTACACATTAGACAGGTCAGTCTTACTACTTAGCAACAGACTGTAAACGCTTTCACTACTTTGAACGTTCATTAAACATGAACGTTCATTAAACATGAATGTTCATTAAACATGAATGAAATCAATTATCATTGAAACAAATTAAATTTAGTATAAATACACCAAATCAGAATTCGACAATGGCAGCAGTTTTTTGGATTCATTCAAACAATCGACAACTCCTTCTTAACTCTGAAACCATGAAATTCTTAGCCGTTGCAGTTCTTGTGGCCCTCTGTGGTTTGGCCATGGCTCATGATCACCATGCCCATCCTAAATATGAATTCAAATATGGTGTCAAGGATTTGAAGACTGGTGATATCAAGGATCAGTGGGAGACTCGTGATGGTGATCATGTTAAAGGTAATTTTGAAAATTATTTTATGGCAATTTAAAATATGTGATATTTTATCTTTATCTATTTTAGGCAGTTACTCCTTGAAGGAAGCCGATGGCACCACTCGTGTTGTAGATTATCATGCTGATGGCCACAGTGGCTTCCATGCTGATGTCAAGAAAATAGGGCATGCTCATCACCCTGAAGCCCATCATCACGGACACCATGAAGCTCACCATGATCATCATCATGACCATCATGTTGATCATCATCATGTTGATCATAATCATGCCCATCATGTTGATCATCATGCCCATCATGTTGGCCATCATCATGCCCATGATCACCATGGTCATGGTCATGCCACCAGTTATATTGATTTCCATCACTTGTAGCTTGAGTAATGGTATTTTGGTTTTGACTGAACTTGGCTCCTGAAATGAATATGAAGTGCCTATTGATTGTCCTAACATATTATTAAATATATCGAGTGATCTGAATTTGGCACTATTGTCAAGTAAAATCCTGTGGTTTCCTTTGAATTATGAGGTTTGTTCCAGTAAGGATCGGATACCAAACATAGAGTCATAAAATGTTCGTAACAAGTATTAGACTATAAGGTAGGCTCATGCATCAAGCATGAAGTAGTTGGTTATTACTTGGTTTTCTTTCAATATCGGATTTTTATACTCGCCCCAATATACAAATGTTGTCATTCTATCTCCTTATGGAAATATTCTTGGCGGCCACAATGGTCCATGTTTTGATGTAGTTATCAGTCCTTTGTGATTTGACATTTTCCGCTTTAAAAGTCAAATACTTTAGCGATTTTGTTTAAATTTAGCACGTTATATGGTAGAAGTGGATCATATCGGTTTATAATCTACTAGCAGTGCCCGCTGCTTTGCACGCGAAAAATCCAATTATTTGTTATTAGTTTTATATGTCTCTGTATTTGGTTAGTATTTATTGGATTTTCTTTTGGTGGATATAGATAAATCTAAAATAGTAATTTGAAAACCTTCTATTAGAAAGCACTCATATACAGGCAAAGGAATGTGCTTGTCGATGTGCACTATTTTAGCTGAAATTTTGTAATATCCATTTATGTTCCGCGTTTACGTAATTAAAGGGTTGTACACCATTTATAAACCTTTTTGTCCCGCGGCACCTTAAAATTACAAATTTCAACAAATCCGATTTGACTGCGCTTCTACATGGTCAGAGGAATTTTTCAAAAAGGCTTTTATATTGCGCTTCTATATTGTGAGAAGAATTTACATACCAAATTTCACGATTCTAGCTATAATACTATAGTTGGTACCATTTTTATCCCTTTATTCCCCCTCATACCTTATAAGAACAAATTTCGAAAAATTAATTTAGATTTGCGCTTCTATGTTGTCAGAGGAATTTACACACGAAAATTCATAAATATAGCTACAATAATTAAATTGGCACCATTTTTATCCCTTTTCGAAAAATCAATTTAGATTGCGCTTTTACGTTGTCAGAGGAATTTACACTCCAAATTTTACGACTACAGCTGCAATACTTTAGTTGGTACTATTTGTATCCCTTGTTGTCCCACTCACCCCCTATAAGTACAAATTTCGAAAAATCAATTTAGATTGCGCTTCTACGTTACCTGAGGAGTTTACACTCCAAATTTTACGACTACAGCTGCAATACTTTAGTTGGTACTATTTGTATCCCTTGTTGTCCCGCTCACCCCTTATAAGTACAAATTTTGAAAAATCAATTTAAATTTGCGCTTTTACGTTGTCAGAGCAATTTATACATCAAATTCCACGACTATAGCTGCAGTACTTTAGTTGGTGCCATTTTTATCCCTTTTGGTCCCGCTCACCCCTTATAAGTACAAATTTCCATTTTTTTTTAAATCTAATTTTACTGCGCTTCTACATGGTCAGATAAATTTATTCTATTCACGATTCTAGCTATAAGTCTTTAGTTGGTACCATTATTATCCCTTTTTGTCCCACTCACCCCTTATAAGAAAAATGTCCATTTTGATTGCGCTTGTACGTTGTCAGAGGAATTTGCACTCCAAATTTCACGACTATAGCTGCAATACTTTACCGCTAAACCCTTATAAGTAAAATTTCGAAAAATCAATTTAAAATTGCGTTTTTTACGTTGTCAGAGCAATTAACACAGTAAAACACTACGTTGTCAAAGGAATTTACACACCAAAGTTGGCGACTATAGCTGCAATACTTAAATTAGTACCATTTTTATCCCTTTTTTGTCCCTCGCAAAAGAGAAAGATCCAATTTTAATGCGCTTATACGTGGTCAGAGGAATTTACATATCAAATTTCACTATTCTAGCTGTTATACATTAGTTGGTTCCATTTTTATCCCTTTTTGTCCAAATCACCCCTAATAAGTATAAATTTCGAAAAATCCATTTATGTTGCAAGTCTACGTTGTCAGAGAAATGTAGATACCTATTTTCACGAATATAGCTGCAATACTTAAATTGGTACCATTTTTATCCCTTTTTGTCTCTTTCCTCCCTTAAAAGTACAAATTTCGAAAAATCCCTATTTGTAGCTCTTATGCATGGTCATTGCAAGGAACGCTCCGAATTTCATGTTTCTAGCTATTGCCGTTTAGTCAGGACGAATGTTCGATGTTTATCCCTTTTTGTCCCATTTTACTCTTAAAAGTACGAATTTCGTAAAACCCTTTCTTAGGGAACTACCCTGAAAATGTCATGACCCTGTCTTCAGAAGCTTGGTCTGGGGCTGGTCAATGATAAGTCAGTCAGTAACGCAACTTATATATATATATATATATAGAAATATGATAAAGTGTCTTTGGACCTTTTCGCTGCACATACATTGATACATTCCTAAATCTGAGTAAAATCCATACTACAAATTAGTTCAACAATTTTACTCCAGTTCAGTAAAGTAGGAAAATTAACTGAGTATGAGTCTTTACTCATTCCTTCTTTCAAGGCCATAGTAAATAGTTCGTTGGATCTAATCAAAAATTCCTACAATTGAGTAAATTCATACATGCGTGGAAATTTTCAAGGTTTAAAGTAAGAAAATTTTTGTATGAAAAAAATCCATTTAGGAAATTTTAACTAAAAAATTAGTTTTTTCCTAAAATTTGGTTAATATGTGGACTGAAATTTATGCCGATTTCTTCATACATTTAAGTATTAATGAACTTATAGAAAATCACTTGAAATTGGTTAGAAAATTCTTGAATATTAATCTAAGAAGCAATTCTCGTTCGTTTGCAGACATATTTCTTAAATAATCTTTATGGCAGTGACCCTACACCACAAGGTATAATGTCTTTGTGCATTTGTTTGTAACACCCAAAAGAAGGCGAGATAGACACATCGTACCGATCGACATATATTCACTTTTTGAATCTATTTAGCCATATCCGCCTGTCTGTCTGTTCATATATTCCTGTAATCACGATACAGGTCGCAATTATCGTCCGATTCTAACGAAGCTTGTCACAAACGATTTCTGCATGCCGAAGACGGACGCTATTTAATTTGAAACAAATCGGTTCACATTTAGATATTTTTATATTTTTTAATTTTTTTTTTTTTTACAATAATAGGCAAAACAAGTGTAAAAATGTATAGTTTTTATAAAAAAACCAGTCAGAACTGCGCTAAGTTCTGTGGAATGCATTCCACAGATAATATAATATCTAAATATTGGTAGATAGTGGGTGCTACGCTTGGGTGTATTTCAATTCTATTTTAATTCCGAAAGTACAAAAAAATCCATTATCTCAAAATAACCTAACTTCACGATTCAACCACTTTTTGCCGTAAAATTTTGCGAGTCTTTGCAGTCAGAGGAAAGTATACACCGAATTCCATGATTCTAGCTGCGGCCATTTGGTTGGTATCATTTTTATACCCTTTTTCCTATTAAGAGTACGACTTTCTAAATCTCTTTTTTTGTCTATTTAGAGGGATGCACGAACCGAATTTCATCATTCCAGCTGTACCCATTGTAACCCTTGAAAGTATGAATTTGGAAAAAACCCCTTTTTTTCATGTCCACAGTCAGAGGAATGTATACTCAGAATTTCATGCGGTCATTTGGTTGGTACTATTTTTATCTCCTTTTTTCCCATTTTAACCCCAAAAAGTACGAATTTCGAAAAAGCCGTTTATTCTACTTGTCTACGCAATCAGAGCCCTATTTGCCCCATTTCAAAAAGTTTGAACTTTGTCATTTAATAATGGAACACAATATCATTCATATGATTACCAGTACCTCATCCGATCAACCCAATTTTTCAGTACAGCCCAAAATGCACACCAAACAGTGACTCGTTGTAGATGCATTGGCTTCTTAATAGTCACGTGTGGGTTCTCTGAACCCCATATGCGGCAATTTTGCTTATTGACATAGCCACCGAGATGAAAATAAGCTTCAAGAAGGCTAAACTGAGGCCGATCTCTTCTCAAAAATTTTCCACGTAAATTTCTTACAGTTTGGTAGTTAAAAACTCACTACCTTGGAAGTAAGTTTTTAATATTTCATAATTTTGTTCGAGCGTAAAGCGTCCCATTTTGCAAATGTCAAACATAAACCTGAAAATAAATATAAGATGTAAACTTCAGTCGGCTAAACCGACTTATATATACCCTCACTCTCAGAGAACATATATACTAAAGTTGTAAGGAATACAATTTTATGTAGGGCATGATAATTTGTGTGGAAGGTGCTAGGAGGTTCGTGTCACATTTATAAAAAAAGTCATAGTGGATTCCATGCACCAGTATAGAAGTTATATTTATATTATTATAGGATTTAATATCACCTAGGATAGAGACAATTGTGTGGGAGGTACAAGGTTTAAAGTGATTATAAAAACATTTCAAATTGCAAATGGGAGGTACCAGAAGGGGTGTGGCAATTTCGCCCATATTCCATGCGAATGTAACCACTAACAAAGCATTGCTAAATATAAAATTTCACAGTATTTCGATCATCAGTATACATAGATGCTAAACAGCTTTAATTTTACATAGTTTTGGGTGAATTGTGTGAGAGGTACTGGAAGATGCGTGGCAAAACCCATCATATTTAGTACTTAAATAAAAACATTATCAAATACCAAAATATAGCTAATTCCGATTATCGGAGTGGAAGTTATATGGGTTTTAATTTAACATTGGAATAACATTAAACTAAGTTTGGGAAAAATATTACGATGTGCAAAGTTTGAAAATCAAATGTTGCCTTGGACTATAGTACACATTAACCGTTTTCCCAATGTTTGCTCTTGGTGTGCTTTAGCCGCCTGCAATAAGTTTTATCCATCCTTGGCAGGCTTATTGAGACAAATTTGAAGAGTAATTAAAACACCATGAAAAATAAAATGACTAAATTATGCGCTTAGGGATTTGCTTCGATACATTTCTGTTAGTCTAGATACAAAAAATTTAACATATGGTACTGATGCGAACGGAAATAAAAGTTATTTTCTCATTATCTTCGTAATGTTCTTCCCGCCACGAAGCATGTTTGAAAAACGAAAATTCGACTATTTTTTTTACCGGATTTGTACACCCAACACCATTTTATAGCTCCGGTGTCCGATCAGAACGGACAAATAAATGTAACAATGGTAGTATTATATTTGTCAATATACTGAGCAGTATATGTATTTAATAGCAGTAAAACAAACAAATGATTTTATCAATCAGTTGACACATATTCATATAGACAATATCATTTAGTCGTAGATATAACCAGATCAGGAGCCAAGTTCAGACAAGCCAAATAAAATTACTCAAGTTAGAAGTGGTGGACATCAATATAACTGCTGGCATGACCATGGTGATCATGTGCATGATGGTGATCAACATGATGGGCATGATGATGATCAACATGATGGGCATGATGATGATCAACATGATGTTCATGATGATGATCATGGTGAGCTTCATGGTGTCCGTGATGATGGGCTTCAGGGTGATGAGCATGACCTATATTCTTGACGTCAGCATGGAAGCCACTGTGGCCATCGGCATGGTAGTCAACAACACGAGTGGTGCCATCAGCTTCCTTCAAGGAGTAACTACCTGCACGGACAAAGAAGAAAATATATAAATTTTCGCAAATTTAACGAAAATATTGTCAAATTACCTTTAACATTATCACCGTCACGGGTTTCCCACTGATCCTTGATATCACCAGTCTTCAAATCCTTGACGCCATATTTGAATTCATATTTAGGATGGGCATGGTGATCATGAGCCATGACCAAACCACAAATGGCCACAAGAACGGCAACGGCTAAGAATTTCATGATTTGATAGATGGAGCTGTTGTTGATGGTCCAATGAAATCTGAAGAACTGATACTATTGTTGACTTCGGATTGCAGTATTTATACTAATTTCAATTTGACACAATGGTAATTGCTTTACTCCAACTATGTAGAATGCAAGGGTTTGTGATCTGTTTCCATGTTTGTGACACCCACTTTAGAATGTTGTTACTAATGAGTCTTAATTTTAGTCATAAGGGTTAATAATAATAACAAAATTTGCGAATTTAATTGAAACAAAAAACAAATAATTACTGCACAGTGGCTGATTTCGTATAATTGTTGGCAATCAAATTGAGATTCTGTTAAACTTAAACAGGAAAATTAGACCTTGTCCGTTGGTTGCACTCTGTGGATTAGAAATAGGGAATAATATATTCTTGAATCATCTTTTCACCTTTTATGAGCCAGTTAACTTGAATGTGTCTTACCTATAATTCCTACCAGCTGCAAAACTTACGATGCATTGGAATTCCGATGGTTCAATTATTTCCAAAATTATGGTCATTATTTTTCTGCCATTGCATAAGATAACACCTGTCGAATTATGAATATTGGCAATATCAGAAAATCATGCTGTATTTTAAATTAATGTTCTTATTTAGGCCAAAGTATAACAACATTTTAAAATCTGTGTCGTATGCACACATTAGACAGGTCAGTCTTACTACTTAGCAACAGACTGCAAACGCTTTCACTGCTTTGAACGTTCATAGCAGTTCATTAAACATGAATAAAATCAATTATCATGAAACAAATTAAATTTAGTATAAATACACCAAATCATAATTCGACAATGGCAGCAGTTCTTTGGATTCATTCAAACAATCGACAACTCCTTCTTAACTCAGAAATCATGAAATTCTTAGCCGTTACAGTATTTGTGGCCCTCTGTGGTTTGGCCGTGGCTCATGATCATCATGATCACCATGCCCATCCTAAATATGAGTTCAAATATGGCGTCAAGGATTTGAAGACTGGTGATATCAAGGATCAATGGGAAACTCGCGATGGTGATCATGTCAAAGGTATCGTTGAAACTTATTTTAGAGAAATTTAAAATTTTTGATATTTTATCTTTATCTATTTTTAGGCAGTTACTCCTTGAAGGAAGCCGATGGCACCACACGTGTTGTAGATTATCATGCTGATGGCCACAGTGGCTTCCATGCTGATGTCAAGAATATAGGCCATGCTCATCACCCTGAAGCCCATTATAATGGACACCATGAAGCTCACCATGATCATCATCATGCCCATCATGTTGATCATCATCATGCTCATCATGTTGATCATCATCATGCCCATCATGTTGATCATCATCATGCCCATCATGTTGACCATCATCATGATCACCATGGTCATGGCCATGCCACCAGTTATATTGATTTCCATCACTTGTAACTTGAGTAATGGTATTTGGTTTTGACTGAACATGGCTCCTGAAATGAATATGAAGTGCCTATTGATTGTCCTTAAATAGTATCAAATACATCGATTGTGCCGAATTTGACACTATTATCAAGAAAAATCCTGTGGTTTTCTTTGAATTATGGGTTTGTTGTAGGGTTTGCATCCCGGGATTTCCCGCGGGAAAATTCCCGGGAATTCGCATATTTTTCATTTCCCGTATCCCGGGAAATTCGTACGGGAATCCCGCGGGAATTCAATAGAAACTTTTACATATTTCTTCGCATATTTTTTCCATCTATGTTGTACAATAACTTAGCTCATATCGATTTTAATTATGAATGTCAAATATTGCAGTTGGATGACAAAGTGTTTTAAAGCTGCGTTCGAATATACTCCCAAAGTCCACTTTTTCGGGGATTGCCTGTCGAACTCCATATGAACAAATTTAAAATTCGGAAAAAGTTAAGGGCGTGTATCCGAACGCCCAAAACAAATGAAGTCAGTCGTTTGAAAATATTTTAAACAATGTTATAGAAAACGCAGTTACAATATTTTATTGCAAAGGTCCAGATAGTTGACTAAAAAAAGAATTTATAGTTTTCGAAGCGACAGTACAAAGAACAGACAACATAAACATTTTATTTAATGCACTAATGACTATTAAGCGTCCACATATTCCAATAAAATAAAAAATATTTGATGAGGCCATAAATGCATTGTCTGTCTTAATTCAAATATACACTTGCATATTTTGATTGCATACATTAATTAATTTTGAAACTTGAAAAGATTTTTGAATTGAATTCTGTAACAAGTTCGTTGTGCAATAAATATTTATTTTACTAAACTGGGAAACTCTCCTGACTCAAGACTTTTTTGCATCTATATTTTATAGAATGCAAATTTATTTACAAATGACAAGGTGATATTTATTATTTGGATGCACACTACCCTATCATGATTTCCACCCTGTGAAAGGTTTCGTCCGGTAGCTTCGCAGCGATTGTTCAACAACATAACCGACCTCTTTATGTAAATGATTTTCACAAATGAATGAGAAGCACAACTTATTCGCCGAAAATCCATTAAAAAAATCGCACCAAGTAATAAAGCACACACCATATTAATAAAATGTGAATGTTTCATTGGAAAAAATAAGCTTAACTCATGGTAAACGATATGCTGACGATTTCCCGGGATCCCGGGAAATTAAAAAAATAATTCCCGTTTCCCGGGAAATAAAAAGTACGGGAAAATGCAAACACTAGTTTGTTGCAGTAAATATAGGATCCATAGAATGCTCACTCTGGGCATATTTCAACTATAAACATCCATGGTGTATATACCCTGATCCGTCCCATTCCATGATTCCATATCTACATATTGCCAGCGATGTGATATAAAATGGCACACTGTGTTCTATATGGTCCATATTTCCGATTAATTTTACCAATAAAGGGTGTAAAGTAATCGGCTGCATAAAGTACCACGATTGGGGTCTATTGGAGACCACGCAAGGACCCAGCATTAAACTCCACCTCCAGGATGGGGGTATACTAACTATACCATTTGTAACATCTTGAAATATTGACCTGAGACCCTATAAAGTATATATATTCTTGATCGTCATAAAATTCTAAGACGATCTAGCCATGCCCGTCCGTAGGTCTGTCCGTCTGTTGAAAGCACGCTAGCATCTAAACGAAAGAAGCTAGGACATCAAAATTTTCCATAAAAGCTCTTAAAATCGTAGATCGCTTGGAATTGCAACTGGACGCAATCGGTCCAAAGGGAAAAAAATTTCCCCTAACAGGGACTGAAAATACCCATAAAAACCCCTAATATTTTCGAGTATTTAAGCACGTTTTTTCAATATGTCTGCTTATATTTACTTGGGTGTGCGCATTCCCCCTATAACAAACACAAGCACCATAAAAATTCTTATTCGTAGGGGATGACATGGGGCAAAAAGGGATACAAATGGTACATATCAAACGACAACAGCTAGAAGCACGAAATTCGGTGTGTACATTCCTCTAATGGAGTAGATACATATTTAATATGAAAGTATTTTTTCCAAATTCGTACTTTTAAGGGGTATAATGGGAATAGAGGGATAAAAATGGTACCAACCAAACGGCTGCACCTAGAATAATAAAATTCGGTGCATACATTCCTCTGATTGCGTAGACATCTAAAATAAACGGATTTTTCTAAATTCGTAGTTTTTGGGGATAAAATGGAAAAAGGGGATAAGAATAGTACCAACCAAATGACCGCAGCTAGAGTCATGCAATTCGGAGTATACATTCCTCTAACTGCGTAGACACGGAAAATAAAAGGTTTTTTCCAAATTCGTACTTTCAAGGGATACAATGGGTACAGTGGGATAAAAATAGTATCACCTAAACGACTACAGCTGGAATGATGAAACTCAGTTTGTACATCCATCTAATTTTTGAAAGTCGTACTCTTAAGGGGGTAAAATAGGAAAAAGGGGATAAAAATGGTACCAACCAAATGGCCGAAGCTAGAATCATGGAATTTGGTGTATACATTCCTCCGACTCCACAGACACGCAAAATAAAAAGTTTTTTTCAAATTCGTGCTTTTTTGGCAAAAATTGGTTGAATCATGAATTTAGGTTATTTTGCGCTATGTACGTGAGATAATGGATTTTCAAATTTTTTTTACTTTTGGAATTAAAATAGAATGGAAATACAACCAACCGTAGCACCCACTATCTACCAATATTTATGGTATTTCAGCTTTTTGAAAATATAAATATAAGAATATTTTTTTTTTAAATTGACTTGAAATATTATTTAGATATGTAAACGTATTTGTAACCTTGCCTTATAAGAGTGATTTGAAATAATAAAAATATTATATGTATTTATAAAATTATTTTTTCAATATTTGTATTTGTTTTGGATTGGCTAAATTAAAAAAATATATTTTCCTGTAATATTACTGCACGTCTACGAAAATCGACAGCCTCTGTGGAATGTAATCCATGGTTGAGGGAATATAAAGTTCGCCCCGAGCGAACTTAATTTAATAATGGCTGTAGCTGAAATCATGAAATTCAGTGTTTCCAGGTTCCTCTGATTGTGTGGAAGGTTGGAATTGTAAATGGGTAAAATTGAGTTGAGAGCGATCAAGTTTTTTTCATAAAAAGTACCTAAAATATACCCAATTTAGTTTATTTAAACACATTTACTTGAATGGAATCCACATTTTGAATACACTTACGTCCGTTTTCAGAGTTAGAGTTAACCGAGAGTTATGTTCACCTACACATTGGCATCTATAACTCTTGGTTAGTGCTATCTTTATTTTAACGGAGCTACATGATAACGGGGATTAAAGTATTATTTTGACATGTATAGTCGAGGTATAGCACACTTTATATAAATTTTGGTAGACTCTCCCTAAAAGCGTGAGTCGTCTTTAAATTGGCAGTGAATAAAAGCGGTTTGTGGTTTTTTTCTTTAAATCCATTTGAAGCATATTCTTGTAGACCGACATCACATTTGCACCATCATAAGACTGTCCAAATATTGGAATAGTATTCATCTTCTTAAAAAAAACAAATTACCAATGTTAGGAATCGCTCTTCCAAATTGATTGCAAATCTTACAGTAATTGTCACTTGCTCTTCTTTACAGCTCCACAATTAATGGCTAAAAATGATAATGACGATTATTTTGTTAACCATCGAAAGCACTTTTTGATGTATGATGAAAAAAATTGTGCTAGGAGAGCACAATCAGTGCAATTTTTGGTTTTGCAAACATCGCGATTTAAAAAAAAAATTGGAAAATTTTTTTTGAAAAATCGCCAAAATTTTAATTAGCGATTTTCTCGAAAACGGTTTGAGATAGAAACGACACAATAACACCCTCCTCTAGAAGAACCTAGAGGTTCTTCTCTGTCAAATTTCATTTTTTCGAAAAACTTTTTGCGTCACAATTGGGTTCAAATCTAGCACAATTCAGCACGACTTTAGTTTCTGCAAAAAAAAAAAAAACAAAATGGAAATTTTTTCGAAAATTGCGATTTTTTCGAAAACGGCTTGAGATAGAACTTAAAAAAAACGGCACAATTATGTACTTCGCTAGCACATTCCAACACAACTTTTGTTTTTGCAAAAAAAAAAAACGAAATATCAATCCCAGTGATTTTTTTTGGAAAAAAGTTTTTTTGCAATATCTCTGTCAATTTTAAATTTTTCGAAAAACTTTTTAAGACACAATTGGACACAAACCTAGCACAATTCAGCACAAATTTCGAAATTCTAAAATGACATTTTCAACATCTAGGACATCCACAATTTGCTTCTGTTTGAATGTTTGAAAACATTGTATATGTGTTGTTTAGGTTTTGCATTATTCTTAAAGGATTCACATTGTCTTTCCTATCTATCTATTCTAGATTACAATAAGATTTTATAAGTAAACATCCTAATATTGGCTTTGATATATTAAGAAATAGCTGAGCTGGGGGTATTAGACCACTTCAGTCATCTCATTTGTACGCCTATGATCACTTATCATTATTCTTTTCAGATATATTTATTAAGCATAAATTATGCGAATGTTTCACATTGAAACATTTATGTAAATCCAGATACAAAAATCTATCATATGGTACTGATCAAAGCGGAAAAGGAAACGGTCCGACTATATCGTTTGTCTCAAGTTTCGTTAGAATCGTACAATAATTGCGACCTTTATCGCGATTACAAGAATAGATAAATGTAGAATAGAACAAGTAAGAAGGCTTTAGGTTCGGCAGGTCCGAATCTTATATACCCTCCACCATGGAGTGCATTCCACAATATTACCGACAGATTAGAGGATGCCGACTTTACATAGAAATGCAAAACCATATTAGGAAAATTGTTTCAGAGTGGAATATACACACATAATTCAATCATTTCAGCTACAAGCGTTTGCTTGAAATCAGCTTTACTCCTTTTTTCCATTTTGACAATAAAAGTACGAATTTAGAAAAGTTCGTACCCAGTCTAAGAAATGTGCCCACCGAATTTCGTTTTTATAGCTGCAGCCGTTTTTACGTATCCACGAAATTAAAGGGATGTACATGCCAAACTTCATGTTTCTAGCAGTTGTTGAACGACTTTTATGGAACCCGCATCTATCCTAATTTTTAAATGAAACCATAGTATTACATTTGTCAATATACAGAGCGATAGATGTACTTAATAACAGCAAAACAATAAAATTTAAGCAATCAATTAACACATATCCATATAGACAGTCTCATACAGTCGTAGAGATAACCAGATCAGGAGCCAAGTTCCACCAAAACCAATTAAAATTAGTCAAGTTAGAAGTGGTGGACATCAATATAACTGCTGGCATGACCATGACCATGGTGATCATGGGCATGATGGTGATCAACATGATGGGCATGATGATGATCAACATGATGTTCATGGTGAGCTTCATGGTGTCCTTGATGATGGGCTTCAGGGTGATGAGCATGACCTACTTTCTTGACCTCGGCATGGAAGCCACTGTGGCCATCGGCATGGTAGTCAACAACACGAGTGGTGCCATCGGCTTCCTTCAAGGAGTAGCTGCCTAAAAATGAGATAAAATGTCATATATTTAAATTGACGTAAGTTATTTTTCAACATTACCTTTAACATGGTCACCATCACGGGTTTCCCACTGATCCTTGATATCACCAGTCTTCAAATCCTTGACGCCATATTTGAATTCATATTTAGGATGGGCATGGTGATCATGATGATCATGAGCCATGGCCAAACCACAAATGGCCACAAATACTGTAACGACTAAGAATTTCATGGTTTCCGATAGTTGTCGATAGTTTGAATGAATCCAAAGAACTGCTGCCATTGTTTAGTTATGATTGCATTATTTATGCTAAATTGAAGTTGTTTCAATGTTTTAATTAGATAATTGATTTCCTCCAAGTTTATTGAACTATTATGAACGTTCATTCAAAGTAGTGAAAGGGTTAATAGTCTGATGCTAATTAGTGGCTGACCTGGCTAAAATGTTAGTGACACACATTTTAGAATTCTGTTGTTGTGGGTTATATAATCGCAAGAAAATGTTTGAAATTAACTTTTAAAAATACAACATAAAAACAACTACAATTTACGGATATTGCCTAATTGTTGGGGCCTCATGACGTATTATTTTTAGTCCAAAATATGGCAACATTTCATTGAAGTTTTGACACGATTCAAATAAAATTATACAACTTAGTGAAATGAATCGACCCCAACAAATAAAAATAGAATTTCAGTCAAAATATGATATTTATCAGACGTTGAGCACAAGAGATTTTGATACGATACGTATGCCGTAGATAGGCCCCAGTTCAACACTTGTAACAGATTTTCTAAATAATATTTTTTATACACTCCATGAGGGTATTAAGTCTTTATGGATTTCTTTGTAACACCCAAAAGAAAGCGTTATAGACCCATTGTTAATAATACCTATCGACTTAGAATCACTTTTTGAATCGATTTAACAATGTCTGTCCGCCCAACTATTCTTGTAATCAAAGTACAGATCGCAATTGTAGCCAAAACCAAATGATATTTTGCACAACGAAGTTTCTCGGGATAAGGACGAACGCTAGAAACCACGTAACAGATTGTCTTCAAATTTGGCAAAACATCTTATATTTCCACTAGAAACACCCATGGTGAAAATAGGTCAGATTTATATATAGCTCCCACACAAATTTCACTCCCGATTTGACTTTTTTACTCTCTAAACCACATATTTTAACAGATCTTCTACAAATCCTACAAAATATCTTATATTTCAATTAGGAACACCCATAGTGGAAATGAGTCAGATTGGTTCACATTTATATATAGCTCGCATACAAATTTCGCTTACGGCATGACTTTTCCGCCCTAGAAACCACGTATTTTCACCGAATTTCTTCAAATTGAGCATAGCACATTATACTTGAACTGGAAGCACCTATTGTAAAAGTGGGTCACTCATTCCATGTGTGGATATAGCCTCGATAATTCTCGATTTGACAAATTGGGTCACGCCATATCATTCTATAATTTGACACATGACACATATATCCTTCCCGTTTTCACATTGTTCGCGAATTTAATTGTATTCGGATAGAAAGTGGAGTAAATCATATAGTCGGCCCCGCCCGACTTTAGCCTTTCCTTACTTGTTTAGTTTCACAGTAATTCATGACCATGATTAGTTTAGTTTAAATCTTCGTTTATGTTTACCAGAATCCAAATTACTACATTTAAGCTAAATCCACCACTGTGCAGCATTCGAATTATCGATTCATAGAGTTCAAGTTATCCGGAAATATTACGTATTTGTTAATGATTTGAAATAAGTTAAAATAGTTTTTGTTAATATTTAACTCTTACAACTAAATCTAAGACTAATTGGCACAAATACTTATGAGCCAAGTCAGCATAATGTGTACAACAGCTCTTAAACTCTTTCATAAATTCGAATGATTTACGGAGTCTGACCATTCTATTTAGAGTAGAGCAATTGCCATTGCCACAAACTGAATTTTGTATAAGTACTACAGTCCTAGTTTACGAACAGTACCAGTTCTTTTGACTTCGTTCGACCATCAACAACTCCTTCACTCTAAACCATGAAATTCTTAGCTGTTGCAGTTCTTGTGACCATTTGTGGTTTGGCCATGGCTCATGATCATCACGATCACCATGCTCATCCTAAATATGAATTCAAATATGGCGTCAAGGATTTGAAGACTGGTGATGTCAAGGATCAGTGGGAAACCCGTGATGGTGATCATGTTAAAGGTAATTTGGCAATATTTTAATAAATCAGCGAAGATTGCAATCGTTTCTTATATGACCGTACCAGGCAGCTACTCCTTGAAGGAAGCCGATGGCACCACTCGAGTTGTTGACTACCACGCCGATGGCCACACTGGCTTCCATGCTGATGTCAAGAAAATTGGTCATGCACATCACCCTGAAGCCCACCATCATGGACACCATGAAGCTCACCATGATCATCATCATGACCATCATGTTGATCATCATCATGCCCATCACGTTGATCACCATCATGCCCATCACGTTGATCACCATCATGCCCATGATCACCATGGTCATGGTCATGCTAGCAGTTACATTGACGTCCACCACTATTAAAAAAACTATAGCGGTGGCTCGCTCCTGATATGACTATTAAACTGGCACTAAATGAATGTTCCTGTTACATATTTGTTGTCATATTACTTTGCATGTGTACACTGTTATAATTATTAAATTCATGGAATGCCCACTGTGCCAACCAGTAAAAGTTTTGTTTTGTTTGGAATAAAGTTTCTAGCATTTTTGCTCGCAATTTCAACTCATTTTTGTCCGTAATGTTGTATCCCATTTTTGCTATCAGCCCGAAGCCACAGTACATCTAAACAATTGAAAAAAGTAATAAATTAGGCAACATATATTGTCAACGTCGTTATGCAACTGGGTACGAAAATTAAAGATGTACAAAATCTGGAAAAACAATATATTCAATTCAGAATATATTCAATTGTACATTTTAAAGGTAAGCAACTTTGTTTTGTTTGTGTGATAATCAAACTGAATCGATCATTAGACGCGATTAGAATTTCGATCACAAATTGTGTGACTCTGACTACGGGTAGTTTTTTCAAAGTAAATTTTTGGCGATTGTATCCAAAGAAGTGAAAATTATACAAAATTAAGCATTGTTTATTTATAAACAAGGAAAACCCTTCATCGTGCAGTAACATTAAAGGAAAATGTTAAATTTGTAAAATATAAACAAAGAAAGTAGGGAAAGGCTAAAGTCTACCCCCGTTACAATTGAATTAGGGGGGAAAAGAAAAATCGGGAACGATTTCCGTGTGGCTACTGACCTACTTACACAATGTATGTTTCCAGCTGACATATAACATGTTCTGTTAAATTAGATCCAAATCTGTAATTCCTTGAGGGAAAAAAGTCAAATCGGGAGCGACATTTATATGAGGACTAATCGACCCACTTCCTCCATAATGTTTCCAGTTGAAATATAAGTTGCTATGGCAAATTGTCTAGCCATTTGCTCGATACCAGTTTTATCACTTTTCCCAAAAGTAAATTAAGTACGAATTAGGTTAATACAATTTTCATCCTCTTTTTCCCATTTTACCCCCTTTAAAATTACAAACTTCTAAAATCTCTTTATTTTACGTGTCCACGCAATTAGAGGGATGTACACACCGAATTTCATAAATCTAGCTATAGCCGTTTAGTTGGTACATTTGTATTCCTCTGTTTCCATTATATACGAATTTGCAAAAACCTTACCAGTTTTCGTGTCTACGCAGTCGGAGGAATGTAAACACTGAATTTCATGACCCTATTTGCGGTCACTTGGTTGGTACAATTTGTATCCCCTTTTTCCATTTTTATACACTCCACGAGATGTCGCTCCCGATTTGACTTTTTCCGCTCTAGAAAACACATATTTTACTCGATTTGCTTCAAATTTTGTACAGTACCCTATAATTGAAGTGAAAACAGCGACGGTGAAAATCGGTCAGATCGGTTTAGATTTAGATATAGCCCCCATACTAATGTCGCTCCCGATTCGACTTTTCCCGCTCTGTAAAGGAGTATAACTCAATAAATTGTACCTAGGACAAAATTTATGTCACTTTGTGTGGGAGGTACCAGAAGGGGTACCAAGGGGATCATAACACAGTCATAATGGATATCAGGCACCTGTAAAGGAGTATAACTCAATAAATTGTACCTAGGACAAAATTTATGCCACTTTGTGTGGGAGGTACCAGAAGGGGTACCTCCCATAAGTAGTATTTTTATACCCTACACCACTTCGTGGACTAGGGTATTATAAGTTAGTTTTCCGCCAAATATTTGTAACACCAAGAAATAATCGAGCTTTAAGTATACGGATCGGCTTAGAATCACCAGCTGAATCGATTTAACGATGTCTGTCTGTCCGTCCGTCCGCCCGTCTGCTGACCATTTAAGCTTGTTCGCACTCTACAGGTCGCAATTGTTCACCGATTATCATGAAATGTGGCAGAAGTTACTTTTTTGGGCCAAGGACGATCGGTATTGAATTTGGAGGAAATCGGTTCAAATTTAGATATAGTCCCCATACAAATGTCGCTCCCGATTTGACTTTTTCCGCCCTATAAAGCACATATAGTATCAGATTTTCTTCAAATTTTGCATAAAACCTTACAATCTAACTAGAAAAACCTATGCTGAAAGTGGGTGAGATCGGTTCAGATTTAGATATAGCTCCAATACAAATGTCGCTCGCGATTTGACTTTTTCCGCTCTAAAATCCACATATTATACCCGATTTTCTTTAAAATTTGCACAGCATTTTATAATCGAACTAGAAACACCTATGCTGAAAGTGGGTAAGATCGGTTCAGATTTAGATATAGCCCCCATACAAATTTCGCTCCCGAATTGACTTTTTCCGCTCTAAAATCCACATATTGTACCCGATTTTCTTTAAAATTGGCACAACATTTTATAATCGAACTAGAAACACCTATGCTGAAAGTGGGTAAGATCGCTTCAGATTTAGATATAGTCCCCATACAAATGTCGCTCCCGATTTGACATTTTCCGCTCTAGAAAGGACATATTGTACCCGATTTTCTGTAAATTTGGCACAACATCTTATAATCCAACTTGAAACACCTACGCAGAAATTGGGTAAGATCGGTTCAGATTTAGATATAGCCCCCATACAAATGTCGCTCCCGATTTGACATTTTCCGCTCTAGAAAGGACATATTGTACCCGATTTTCTGTAAATTTGGCACAACATCTTACAATCCAACTTGAAACACCTACGCAGAAATTGGGTAAGATCGGTTCAGATTTAGATATAGCCCCCATACAAATGTCGCTCCCGATTTGACTTTTGCCGCTTTAGAAACCACATATTGTACACGTGTACTAAAAAAACCTATAGTGAAAGAGGGTAAGATCGGTTCAGATTTAGATATATGGCCAAATGCAAATGTTGTTTCCAAATGTTTAACCGATTTTGGCAAAACTATACATATTATATTTCGTTCCAGATTTCAATATACCCCCATACAAATGTCCTTTCCAATTTACTATTTTTTGCCAAACACATACATTTACAGGATACAAAAATCCTTCCCGTTTTCACTTTTTCAACGAATTAAATTGTATTCGGATAGAAAGTGGAGTGTATCATAGAGTCGGCCCCACCCAACTTTAGCCTTTCCTTACATGTTTTCACTGTTGAATTGGTCAAAACTCGTGAATTTTTTTCCAAAAATACGTATACAATGTTTTTATGAGTGGAATACATACACAAACTTTCAAAACAATCGCAGCTATCGAGGTCAAAAACTATACCGCTTGACTTGGAATGACCCGTATATAGATTTGCTGTAAATATAAAAAGGAATTAACTAACATTTTTTACAAACCCATATTTTCGTTTATTATAACCGAACTTGTTGTGTTTGAAAATCTCGATTTGCAACAAAATGTTAGTTGAGTCTTGTTTATATTTTGGTAACGATATATTGGAACTAGTCTCTTAAGATTTTCAATATATTTTGATGAAATTTATGTAATTGTTACAAAAACATAAGGCGCTTTTCGCTTTCGAAAGCTACGTTTATCCCCTGTTTTTAAAGTAAAAGAAAGCCCGACTGATACGGTTCGTACCGAAACCACGACTATACAAAAACCACACAATATTATATTTCAAACCGTTTGATGTTTTTAATAACACGACAACAAATGGTGTGATCGATCAAATATCAAGCAAACAACATCTTTAATTTAAATGCAGACATAATTAGATCAGAACCCAAGTTGAACCAAAGCCAAATGCGATTAGTAAAGTTAGAAGTGGTGAACATCAATATAACTGCTGGCATGGCCATGACCATGGTGATCATGAGCATGATGGTGATCGACATGATGGGCATGATGATGATCAACATGATGGGCATGATGATGATCAACTTCTTGGTGTCCGTGATGGTGGGCTTCAGGATGATGAGCATGACCTATTTTCTTGACATCAGCATGGAAGCCACTGTGGCCATCAGCATGATAATCTACAACACGAGTAGTGCCATCAGCTTCCTTCAAGGAGTAGCTGCCTATAAAACACAAAATTTATCACATATTCTACATTGACGTATATTATTTTTCAACATTACCTTTAACATGATCACCATCACGGGTTTCCCACTGATCCTTGATATCACCAGTCTTCAAATCCTTGACGCCATATTTGAATTCATATTTAGGATGGGCATGGTGATCGTGATGATCATGAGCCATGGTCAAACCACAAATTATGAAGCGATAATTGTAATACTGCACAGTGGTTGATTTAGCTTAAATGTTATTGGATTCCAGTGATACTTCACCTATGAGCAGTTTGATTTCTGGTAAACTTAAACTCAAAAATGAGTTCTTGCTCGCATCATGGTGGATGCGTGATATGTATTCGCAATGGGGCGTTCGAGATTTGTTCGTTTGCTGTTTGTTGACCGGTAGAACGAATTTTCACTTCAGGTTCATGTAGAAAAGTCGAGATCCTATATGGCCATGTATGATCATGACCTGCAGTAAAACTCAAAAAATATCCCAGTTCAAATCAAATACTGATTACAGACCAAAAAAATGCAAACGAAAAAACTAAAAAAAATATTATTTCCAAAATATTTACAAAATCTGTCGCAACTATTGAACTGCGGTCGAATTACGGCATACGTACCGTATCAAAATCAAAAGGGTTCAACGTCTGAAAAATATCATATTTTGTTTGAAATTGTATTTTATTCATTTCACACAGTTGAATTATTTTACGAGTCGTTTCAAAACTTTAATGAAATGTTGCCATTTTTTGACTAAAAAGTGTGATTCGATGCGTAGGCCCTAGCCCTAGACAATATCCGTAAATGTAGTTGTTTTTATGTTGTATTTTTATAAGTAAATTTCAATCATTTTCTTGCGATTATTTAACCCACAACAACAGAATTCTAAAATGTGTGTGACACACATTTTAGCCAGGTCAGCCTCACTAATTAGCAGCAGACTTCAAAACCCTTTCACCACTTTGAATGAACGTCTAAAGTAGTTCAAAAAACGTGGTGGAAATCAATTATCCAATTAAAGCATTGAAACAAATTCAATTTTGTATAAATAATGCAATCATACTTCGACAATGGTAGCAGTTCTTTGAATTCATTCATACAATCGACAACTCCTTTAATCGAAAACCATGAAATTCTTAGCCGTTGCAGTATTTGTGGCCATTTGTGGTTTGGCCATGACTCATAATCATCATGATCACCATGCCCATCCTAAATATGAATTCAAATATGGTGTCAAGGATTTGAAGACAGGTGATATCAAGGATCAGTGGGAAACCCGTGATGGTGACCATGTTAAAGGTAATGTTGAAAAATAATTTATGTCAATTTAAAAATTTGATATTTTATCTCTTTTGTAGGCAGTTATTCCTTGAAAGAAGCTGATGGCACCACTCGTGTTGTTGACTACCATGCCGATAGCCATAGTGGCTTCCATGCTGATGTCAAGAAAATAGGTCATGCTCATCACCCTGAAGCCCATCATCATGGACACCATGATGCTCACCATGAACATCATGTTGATCACCATCATGCCCATCATGCTCATGATCACCATGGCCATGGTCATGCTAGCAGTTATATTGATGTCCATCACTTCTAATTTGAGTAATTTTATTTGGCTATAGCTGAACTTGGCTCCTAAGTTGGTTATATCTGCGACTATATGATATTGTCTATATGGAAATGTATCAATTGATTGCTTAAATCATTTATTGATTTGCTTAGAAATATAATACGATAGTTTCATTTAAAAATGAGGTTAGTTCCAGAAAGGTCGTATCCATTTAACGTATCCGGAATCATAGAATTGTGTTGGGTATACAAACCCTGTAAAAAAGTTGAATCTTCTTTTATTGAACATGATCGGTGGCGGCAATAATTACTTTACTTTTAATGCCGATACCATCAGTATCATATATTCGATATTTTATCTGGAGTAGAAAAAACGTGTCGATGTAAATCACTATGCTCATGATTTAATCCTAGTGTAGCCTGAAAATAATGATAACTGATAAGAATGAACATAAAGTAATATACACTATTACCTCTTTATACGGCCTAGATACGTTCCGAAAATGTTGACCCTAAAGCGACACGCCGTACAATGAGGTAATACATTTCAAACTCATATTAATCCACTTAAAGCTGGATTTTTTGTACACTCCACATTAGGATGGACGTATATTCATTTTGCCATTCCGTTTGTAACATCTTGAAATATTCATCGTAGACTTCATAAAGTATATCGAGGGCTTATATTCAAAAGTGGCTATGAACCATTTTCTCGAAAATGAGTTTTTGATGCCCAACTACTCTCAGATTTGAATGCCATCTGTCATATAAATTTGGAAAATAAATTTTTTTCTAAAGCCATTTTTTTAAATTTTTCTATCCACTCACACGTTATTTTGTGACTGCATAAGTGGCTATGAACATAAAAATAAAATAGTTCAACAATGGAGCAGTATAAAACCGAAGGTTATAATTCGCTACAACGATTTTGTTTTAAACATTTTTCTAGATTTAGGGCATATCGTACTATCAAATTTCATCATTTCGCGTTAATAGCATTTTGCTTCCCAAGTTATAGGGCTGAAATAGGATAAATAGTGTCTGTAAAGTCAAAAATTGCGAAAAATATCTTTAGAAAAACCCACGTAGCTTTTTATTATATTGAGAATACCAAAATATTTCTTTGGCATGTGATTGCAGACTTTATGGGGAATATTTGTGTCAGAAAAGTTTCAGAATCCTGGATGAAGAAAATTTCCCGGGAAAAATATCCAATTTGTATTTTTAGTTTACCTTGACCTACCGCAATACACTTTTGTAAAAAATTTGAAAAAAGGAATAAAAATGGTACCAATCTGACGGATGAAGCTGGAATCTTTAAATTCGCTGTGTACATCCCATAAAATGCGTTTTCTACACAACATTGCCAACAATTCATGAAAGACGTTGTCGAGTTTACAATAAATCTTATTTATATAGTAGGCCATAAATAGCTATGTGCTTATTTCAACTTTCATAGTGCTCAATTTTAAACGTGAAAAAGTGAAGTGATGAACTAAAAAACCGACTTTTTAATCGTAGCAATTAGTAATTCTTTTTAGATTAAACTGTAAAAGAATGATCAGTTTTTTCGCTCTTCTGAGAAGTTATGTTTTTGTTCATAGCCACTTAAGCCCTCGATATATATTCTGAGTCGTGGTAAAATTCTAAGATGAATTTGTCCCGTACGTTCCTCTTGCAGCGTGAAAGAACCAAAAACTAAATAAATAAAAGTTTTAACGGGCGAAATGGGGTAAAAAAGGTTAAAATGGTACAAATGATACGACAACAGCAAGAAACATACAATTCGGAATGTACATCCCTCTAATTGTGTAGATACGTAAAATAGAATAAAAGGATTTTTCGAAATTCGCTCTTTTACGGGATACAATTGGAAAGAGGGGAAAAAGTGTTATTAACCGAGTTGAAATCATGAAATTCCGTATATGCATTCATCTGACTGTGAAGATGTGAAACAAAAAGGATTTTTTCGAAATTTGAACTTTCAGGCTGAAAATTGGGCGACCAACCAAAACGGCTGCAGCTAAAATAGTGAAATTCGGTAGAGGCGGAAAATAAAGAGATCTTTTGTCATTCATACCTTTAGTATCAAATGGGATAAAATCGGTACCCGCCAAGCGGATGTAGCGAGAATCATGAATTGCAGGTTTTACAGTAGTCTGACTGCGTAGACGCGCAAACTAGGATTTCTTCCAAATTCGTACTTTAGGGTAAAACAAGAAAGGAAAGACTAAAGTCGGGCGGAGCCGACTATATGTATGATACACTCCACTTTCAGACCGAATACAATTCAATTCGGTAAAAAAGTGAAAACGGGAAGAATTTTTGTATGTTTCCTAATCATAGGCTAGTATGACCTGGTCCAATTTGTCAAATCAAGAAGAAGAATTATATCGGGGCTATATTCAAACAGGGAATGAAGTGACCCAATTTCGCAATAGGTTCTACCAGTTAAGGTATAACGTGTTATGATCAGTTTGAAGAAATTCGGTGAAAATACGTGGTTTCTGGAGATATATAAATATGAACCGATCTGACCTATTTTCACCACAGGTGTTTCTAATTGAAATATAAGATATTTTTGCCAAATTTGAAGACAATCTGTTAAATTATGTTGTTTTAGAGCAAAAAATGACAAATCGGGAGCGAAATTTGAATGGGAGCTATAAATAAGTCTGAACCGATCTGACCACAGGTATTCCTAGTTTAAATATAAGATGTGTTGCCAAATCTGAAGACAATCTGATACAATATGTGGTTTCTAGAGCGGAAAAAGTCAAATCGGGAGCGAAATTTGAATGGGAGCTATATATAAATCTGAACCGATCTAACAGATTTTTACCACAGGTGTTTCTAGTTGAAATATAAGATGTTTTGCCAAATTTGAAGAAAATCTGTTGTAATATATGGTATCTAGAGTGAAAAGAGTCAAATCGGGAGTTAAATTCGTATGGGTACTATATCTAAATCTGAACCGATTTTCTCCAAATTAAATAGCGTTCGTCCTTGTCCCGGAAAACTTCGTTGTGCAAAGCTTCATTTGCTTCCGGTTACAATTGCGACTTGTATCGTGATTACTAGAATAGATGGACAGACAGACGGAAGGACATCGTTAATCGATTCAAAAAGTGATTCTAAGTCGATCGGTATACTTAACAATGGGTCTATCTCCCTTCCTTTTGGGTGTTACAAACAAATGCGCAAAGACATAATACTCTCGTGGAGTGTATAAAAAAGAATACAACTGATACCAAACAAACGACTGTAGCTAGAATCATGAAATTAGATGTGTACATTGTACTGTGGACGCGAAACATAGTGGACTGGAATCAAGAAATTGCAGCTGGACGAAATCGACCCTGAG
This sequence comes from Polietes domitor, assembly GCA_947397865.1. Taxonomy (NCBI): domain Eukaryota; kingdom Metazoa; phylum Arthropoda; class Insecta; order Diptera; family Muscidae; genus Polietes; species Polietes domitor. Next base: position 135,636,728 of record OX377619.1, read on the forward strand.
GGTATGAATGAATAATTAACCCTCATAATGTATTTGAAACAGTGCACAAAAGTATGCAAATTGAAATAGTAAATGTTTAAGTCGACAAGCCGCCGCCGCATGTTTCTGCACGAGCCGCGCCGCCGTTGAGTTCATCGGCTCAAATCGACTTAAACCACGCCGCCGAGATTTGACGGAGTCCTAATTGATTCAAATCTTACTACCAAAATAGACAACCCACTTAAAATTACAACAGAAAATACTACTGTCGACTTAGACAACCTTCTAATGTGAAATTGGTTTCCCACTATATGATGACGTCTTTAGAAAGTGTAATGATTGTTTATTGATTTGAAAATCGCATTTATATAAGCCAATTCCAGTATACGTGGCCATGTGTTCCTATGAATAACAATAAACAACAGCAGATAGAGGTAGAGTAGGTAGAGTTTTATCAATCTTTGGAAGGATTATAATATTCAAGATATCTGGTCAAATATGCCTCACATGAAAAGCTGTAATTGCAAAAATATTTATTAAATTCAACCATATTATAAATTTAGGGAATGGATTCCCACTCCCAAAAAATAATTGTATGGCATAATAATATTAAATTATGGGAACATTGGCTAATATTAATGAATATTGAACTACTTGACAAAAAATAAAAGAAAATGTATTAAAAAACAATACAAATTGTTCCTTACATTTTCCCAAAACTTTCAAATAATTAAGGGTGATCGAACGACAGAATGAGCAGGCAAATCAGCCGAAAGCCGCCGCCGCCGACCCATTTTGAGTAGCGCAGTCGCCGCCGATAATTATGGTTCGGCTTGTAACTCTGGTCGTAATGTGCATCAAAATATCGAACATTTTCTAATATGATACCATACTTCTATGTAAAGTCGACAGCCTCTATTCTGCCGGTAATACTGTGGAATGCTTTCCGCGGTGTAGGGTATAAAAGATTCGCACCGGCGGAACTTAACGTCTTTTTACTTGTTCTTGCTGAAGAAGCGCGGCAACCTTGACCGCCCTTTTAAAAGAACGGTGGCTTAAAGTGAGTTAACTGTAAGAGATAAATTGACAAAGTTTTGAATTCACAGTGTAACTAAAACTCCGAGCGACAGGACTTTTTGGGCCTGACCAATATCATATACACACGAAACATGTAAATAGAAAAGAGTTCACTTTTTCATTTGGTGATCGTTTTTTCCTTTTATAGTACTTTTGATTTCCAAAAGGGTCGATTCCGCCGATTATCAATTCCAAGTGATCCGCAACCATTAGACGCACTTAAGGAAAATTTGAACTGCCAAGTTCATTTTGTTCGTAAGATAGCGTGCTTTCAGCTGACAGACATACGGATATGGCTAGATCTTCTTAGAACTTTACCAGGATACAGAATATATATATACCTTATGGGGTCTCCGATGAATATTTCAAGATGTTACAAACGGAATGTCAAAACAAGTAAGGAAAGGCTAAAGTCGGGCAGGGCCGACTATATGATACCCTCCACTTTATACTCCATTACAATTGAATTCGGGGACGAAAGTGAAGAAAGTTTCACAAAGTATGTCTCTAGCAGAAATATTACATGTTCTCTCAAATTAGATCAAAATCTGTAAAGGTATGTGTCTGAGAGAAAAAAGTTAAATCGGGAAGGACATTTGTATGAGGGTTATATTAAAATCTTGCATCTTAGGTGTTCCTATATGAAATATAATGTGCATTTTAAATTTTCTTATTGATTGGTTCAGCTTGAGGCCATGAGAAAACTGGTGGTGTTGTTTATTATTTATTTATATTTTATTTTTCCAAATTTTCGGTTGCCTTCGTCAACCATCATCAGGGGATAAACACTAAACAATGATATAGACAATTTATAACAAATATTCACTATCAATATCACGAAAAATTGAATGTGCATTGTCAAATTTGATGAAGATTGGTTAAAATATCTGGTTTCTAGAGCGAAAAAAAGTCATCGGGAGCTAAATTTGTATATATAAATCTGAACCGATCTGATATAAGGTGCTATGGCTAATTTGAAGCAAATCGAGTAAAATGTGTGATCTCTAGAGCGGAAATAGTCAAATCGAGAACGAAATTTGTATGGAACCTATATCTAAATCTCAACCGATGTGACTATAGATGTTTCTTGTAAAATGTTTCTAGTGCGAAATTTGAAGCAAGTCGAGTGAAATATGTGTTTTATAGAGCGGAACAAGTCAGTTCGGAAGCGATCCGATGAACATCAAATTAAACAACATTTACATGTGTCAATTTTTGTTAAGAGTAGATAATAATTGCCACCTATACTATTATTACAACTATATATGGTCAGACGGACTTTGCTAAGTCGACTCAGAAAGTGATTCTAAGCCGATCTATATTATATCTCGTTTCCTTTTGGGTCTTACAAACAAATGCACAAAGATATAATACCCTAGTGGAGGGTATTATGTCTTTGGTATAATCAATATACCCCATCCTACACTCAGAAAAAAGTGTACTAAATTCCAGTAAAAATGTTCTTAAATTAAGGAAATTGGTATCTGTTTAGCACCCAGTATGCCTTTACTCAATTTAAGTTTATTTTTTACTTGAATGTAGTACGTTCATACTCAAACCAAGTAAAATTTATTCAAAGTGAGTTTTATTTACTCATTTTAACAACAAATGTATTTAGATTGAGTACATTTCTCATACTCATTTTTAGTATGCTTCAGTATCAAACTTTTTTTCAGTGTAACATGGAGGGTATAATAAGTAAATGTCATTGTTTGTTCTTTTGGATCACAATAAAGATTCCGATATCAAATTTTATTTTAAAAGTTTTACCCCCAGTTTCAGTAAAATTATTTCGACCTGAGTCGAACGAATCTAAGTCTAAATTGAAAGCGTAAATTTTGCTACACGGTGTAATTGATGACAGTAGAGAACATTTTTTAATTACTCTTGGACTTTGTTTTTATTGTTTCTAGATGTTTTTGCCATATCTTGAAAACTATATCCCATATAAAAATAGATTTAAAATCAAATGTTGCATTGAAATATGGGCCGTGACTGTCTGAAATATGTTTATATTTCCTGGCCATGAAAAATAAATATGGCATTTTATGTTCATTCTTACCAGTTATCATTACAAATGGGAATACCAGTAAGTATCTCATTATATTCATAATGTTCTTACTCGCTACCGAGTATATTTGAAAAACGAAGATTCGACTATTTTTACCGGATGGCCCAGAAAAACTGTAAACGGTATCCGATCAGAACGACTTTTCTGCAACCCGGAACTATCCTCATTTTTATTTTTAAATGAAACCATAGTATTATATTTTTTAATATACTGAGCGATAGATGTATTTAATAACAACAGACGATTTGGTCAATCAATATCCACTTATCCATATAGACTAACTCATATAGTCGTAGAGATAACCAGATCAGGAGCCAAGTTCAGACAAAGCCAAATAAAATTAGTCAAGTTAGAAGTGGTGGACATCAATATAACTGCTAGCATGACCATGGCCATGGTGATCATGAGCATGATGGTGATCAACATGATGGGCATGATGATGATCAACATGATGTTCATGGTGAGCTTCATGGTGTCCTTGATAATGGGCTTCAGGGTGATGAGCATGACCTATTTTCTTGACGTCAGCATGGAAGCCACTGTGGCCATCGGCGTGGTAGTCAACAACACGAGTGGTGCCATCAGCTTCCTTCAAGGAGTAACTGCCTGCACGGACAAATAAGAAAAAATACACCTTTTTTTTTGCAAATTTAAGAAAATATTGCCAAATTACCTTTAACATGATCGCCGTCACGGGTTTCCCACTGATCCTTGATATCACCAGTCTTCAAATCCTTGACGCCATATTTGAATTCATATTTAGGGTGGGCATGGTGATCATAATGATCATGAGCCATGACAAAACCACAAATGGCCACAAATACTGCAACGACTAAGAATTTCATGGTTTGAAACTAAAAGAATTGTCGGTTATTTGAATGAATCAAAATAACTGATACCATTGTCGAAATATGATTGCATTATTTATACTAAATTTAATTTGTTTGAATATTAATTTGATAATTGATTTCCTCCAAGTTTACTGAACTATTATGAACGTGCATTTAAATTAGTGAAAGGTTTAGGTTTATAGTCTGCTGCTAATTAGTGAGGCTGACCTGGTTAAAATGTTTGTGACACACATTTTAGAATTCTGTTGTTGTGAATATTTTTGATATTATTTTATAAAAATAAAACATTGAAACAATAATTAACGGATATTGTCTAAATACCGCATATCTTTGAAATACAATCACATGTTAAGAAAAGGTTGATATATTTCTCATTTAAGCTAAATCAACCACTGTGCAGTATTACAATTATCGCTTCATAATGTTCAAATTATCCGGAAAAATTCCGTATATATTTGAAATAAATTTTAGATAGTTGTTATTATTATACTCATACAACTAAATCTAAGACTATTTAGCAACAAACTGTCAGAATGTTTGTCGCAAATACTTATTAGCCAAGTTCGTCTTTAAGCTGCGTACAACAGCTCGTAAACTCTTTCATAAATTCGAAGCTGAATTTGGTATAAGTACTACAGTCCTAATTCAAGAACAGTACCAGTTCTCTTGACTTCGTTCGACCATCAACAACTCCTTCACTTTAAACCATGAAATTCTTAGCTGTTGCAGTTCTTGTGGCCATTTGTGGTTTGGCCATGGCTCATGATCATCATGATCACCATGCCCATCCTAAATATGAATTCAAATATGGCGTCAAGGATTTGAAGACTGGTGATATCAAGGATCAGTGGGAAACGCGTGATGGTGATCATGTTAAAGGTAATGTTGAAAAATAATTTACGGCAATTTAAATATGTTTATGATATTTTATCTCTTTTTAGGCAGTTACTCCTTGAAAGAAGCTGATGGTACCACTCGTGTTGTAGATTATCATGCTGATGGCCACAGTGGCTTCCATGCTGATGTAAAGAATATAGGCCATGCTCATCACCCTGAAGCCCACCATCACGGACACCATGAAGCTCACCATGATCATCATCATGCCCATCATGTGGATCATCATCATGCCCATCATGTCGATCACCATCATGCTCATGATCACCATGGTCATGGCCATGCCAGCAGTTATATTGATGTTCACCATTTCTAACTTTACTAATGGCATTTGGCTGTTGTTCAACTTGTTTTCTGATCTAACTATGTCTGCATCTAAATTAAAGACGTTATATTGATTTGGTTGATATTGATCGATCACGTTATTTGTTATTAAAAACATCAATCGGTTTGAAATATAATATTGTGTTTATTTTCAGCTGGAGTAATCAAGAATCCGAAATTTTTGTAAAGTCTTGTTTCGGTCTTTTCATCCTCGATACATAAAAAATCGGTTGTCTGCCCTATACCCTTCACTAGGGTATTATGTCTTAGCGCATTTGTTTGTAATAAGCAAAAGGTAGACCCATCGTTTAGAATCACTTTCTGCGTCGATTTAGCAATGTCCGTATGTCTGTCTGTCCTTCTGTCCGTCCTTCTATTCTTGTAATCAAAATACAGCTCGCAATTATTGTCTCATCCTTACGAAAATTACCAAAATTAAAATATTAAATTTGAAGCAAATCGATTCATATTTAGATATAGCCACCATACTAATTTCGATCCCAATTTGACGTTTTGCGCTCTAGAAAGCATATTTTTTGAAAGATTTTCTTCAAATTTGGCACAACATTTTATATTTAAACTAGAATGATCTCTGATAAAAATGAGTCAAATCGGTTCAGATTCATATATACATTCAGAAAAATAGCATTCATAAATCTGAGTAAATCCAGTTCAGTAAAAATTTCCTAAGAGATTGGAAAATTAATTAAATATGAGTAAAGTTTCTTTTTTTAAAGCCATAGTAAATAGTTCATTTACTAGAAATAGGTTAGCAATTCCTTCGATCTAATAAAAAATTCTTACAATTGAGTAAATTCATACGGGTGTTGAAGAATATTTCCAAGGTTTTAAGTAAGAAAAAAACTCAGAAATTTTTTATATGGAAAAAATCCAGTTAGGAAATTTTGACTTAAAAATGTGTTTTTCCTAAAAGTAAGTTAATATGTTTACTGAAATTTATGCCGAGTTCTTCATAAATTTAAGTATTAATGAACTTTTAAAAAACACTTGAAATTGTTTAGAAATTCTTGAATATTAATCTAAGAAGGAATTCTTATTCGTTTGCAGAGACTTCTTTCTTAAATAGTTCCAGTATTATTCTAAACAACCACTGCGAAGGCTCCTATCGTGCCTTCGCAACAATCATGGAGTAATAGCTCAACTCTTTATGACAGAGGTATCATGAAACTTTTGAGAAATATTTCATGTTGTCATTTTTTGTATCAGTTTTGCATACTCTGAAGCAAAACCATTTGTTTGATTTTTTAGTAAAATTGAACTTTTTTAAGTTCACTTTTTTCCTTGTATCAAGTAAAATCTTCCTCAGTTTAAATAAAAAAAATACTTGTTTTAAGGAAAAAATCAGCAAAATTGTCCTCAGTTTAAGTAAATATTTACTTGATTTTAGTAAAAATTTTACATACCTTTAGGAAAATTTTAACTTTACTAAGATTTAGTAAAAATGTACTTGGTTTGAGTAAAAATTTATTTAGTTTTAGGAAAATTTTACCTAAATTTAGTAAAAATTTACCTGGTTTTAGGAAAAATTTACTTAGATTTAGGAAAATTTTAGCAAATTTTTCTTAGATTTAATAAAAAAAGTACTTGTTTCAAGGAAAAACTTACTGGAATTTCCCTCAGTTTGAGGAAAATTGAACTAGAATCAAGTTCAAAGCATGTACTACTTTCAAGGAAAAGTTTGAACTTGATATGAGGAAATATTGCTTTAGAGCTATACGAATTTAAATTTTCCTAAATTTTAGTTCATTTTAACTCATTATAGGGATCACTTTTTAATGAGTGTAGCTCACATACAAGTGTCTCTATCGATTTGACTTTTTCCGCTCTAAATACCATATCTTTTAACCGATTTTCTTCAAATTTGGCACAACAACTCATATTTCAACTAGAAACATCTGTGGTGAAAGTGCGCCAAGTCGGTTCAGATTTATATAGCTGTTTGACTGTTTCTGCTATAGAGACCACATATTTACCCGCTTTTGTTCAAATGTGGCACAACACCTTATATTACAACTAAAATCATCTGTGGTGAAAGTGGGTCAAATTTATATATAACTCCCATACAAATTTCGCATCCGTTGACGTTTTCTGCTGTCGAAATCATATATATTTGACAGGTTTTCTTCAAATTTGACACAACAGCTTATTTGCGAACTACATATAAACATCTGTGGTGAAAATGAGTCAAATCGGTTCAGATGTATATATAGCTCCATATAAATATTTGACTTTTTCTGTTCTAAAAACTACATTAATTAACCGATTTTGATCAAATATGGCACAACTCCATATATTATTATAACAAGAAACTTCTCTGGTGAAAATGAATCAAATTAGTTCAGATTTATATATAGGTTTCATACACATGTAGCCGATTTTACTTTTTCTGCTCTTGAAAACACATATTGAAACAGATTTTGATCAGAAGATATATTTCACATGGAAACATACATTGTGAAAGAGGGTATCATCGGCCCTTGAGAAGGAAGGTTTTTTCACTCTAGACCGATTTCGCCCATTTTTAACCCACGACCCAGAATTTATATGCAATATGTATAAAATGAATAGGAATATTTCAAGGTGTTGCAAAAGGAATGACAAAATTTATATACACTCCATTCTATGGTGGTGGTTATAAAATTGGGTCTAACTAATTTCTTTGGATTTGTTGAGAAATCAGATGAGAGCATCGACCTAGAGAAATGCTGTACATATTTCTATACCAAAGCGCCAACTCGCTTATTTTTAGAGAAACAAGTAAAACAGCGTTAAGTTCAACTAGATCGAATCTGTAAGATTAGAGTCTGTCGACTTTGAAGAGAAGTACAATTTGTGGTATTTGTCACTATTACAGGCAATCTCACACACTTATGTTTATTATTTTAAATGAATTGTCTATCAATTATTCATTTTCCCCGTTACAACTCACAAAGTACACATATAGGAATACCTCTTTATTTTTCGCATCTATTCAGTTAGAGCGACGTATATCCCTACAAGGAGAAAAAAATGTTTGCCTGTATGCAAAAAAATATTCGGCACAATCATTTTGTATAATTTGCACCCAAATATGAAATCCTTACTTGCGAACTAAATATATTTTCTCGTAAATATAGGGTGGGTCCTTTAAATTTTTAAATTAGAATCGGCTATAAAAAAGTACTGATTATTTTTTCAAATATTTGTTTTATTGGAAAGGTTGAACTTTGTCATTTAATAATGGAACACAATATCATTCTTATGACTACTACGACGATCAACCCAAGTTTTCAGTGCAGCCCAAAACCCACACCAAACAGTGACTCGTTGTGGATGCATTGGCTTCTCAATAGTCACGTGTGGGTTGTCTGAACCCCATATTGCGCAATTTTGCTTATTGACATAGCCACCGAGATTAAAATGAGCTTCATCTGAAAACACGAACATTTTGCACGTAAATTTCCTACAGTTTGCGTTAAAGACACACTACTTTAGAAGTAAATTTTTAATATTTCCCTTTTTTCGAGCGTATAGCGTCCCATTTTGCAAATGTCAAACAAAAACCTGAAAATAAAAATTAATGTTAATCTATCTTACAAAGTCGGTAGTTCAAATTTAAAATGTTACATGGATGTGTTTCCAGCAATTATTTTCCATAAAAGTACGAATTTCCAAAACTTCATTTATTTTACGAGTCTAGCCAGTCAGAGGAATGTACAGTAGGTTGTGCCGGCCACCCCCTAGAAATATAGATAATTTGTTCTTAGAATGACAAAGGCTACATTTTCCACTTTGATCACTTTTGAATATGACAAGTTCTAGAAGTGAGTTCAGGAATCTCGGCTTTTATCCCCCTAATTGGCAGTGATTTCTAAACGAAAAAAGTTTTTTTTTTAAATTCCATAAAATTTTATCTTTTATATAAACAAAAAACAATTAAGGAAAGGCTAAAGTCGGGCGGGGCCGACTATATGATACACTCCACTTTCTATCCGAATGCAATTCAATTGTATGTTTCCTAACCATAGGCTAATATGATCGGACCCAATTTGTTAAATCGAGAAGAATATTTGAATCGGGGCTATATCCAAACATGGAATGAAGTGACCCAAATCCACAATAGAATCTTCCACTTCAAGTATAACGTGTTATGCTCAATTTGAAGAAATTCGATGAAAATTCGTGGTTTCTGGTGCGGAAAAAGTCAAGTCGGGAGCGAATTTTGTATGGGGCTATATAAAAATCTATAAATCCATCTCACGTACGCAGTATAAGACAACTTCATGATTCTACCATTTTTTTGTCGTAAAAGCAACAAAATAAAGTACGAATTTGGAAAAAAAATATTTTACGTGGCTATGCAGTCAGAATCATGGAATACACCGAATTCCATGATTCTATCAGCGGCCATTTTGTTGGTACAATTTTTATCCCCTTTTTCCAATTTTGCCCTCTCAAGGGTACGACTGTCTAAAATCTCTTTATTTTACGTATCTACACAATTAGAGGGATATACACACTGAATTTCATCATTCTAGCTGTATTCGTTTAGTTGGTACTATTTCTATCCCCTGTAGCCATTGTATCCCTTGAAAGTACGAATTTGGAAAAAACGTTTTATTTTTCGTGTCTCCGCAATCAGAAGAATGTATACTCAGAATTTCATGATTCTAGCTGCTGTCATTTGGTAGGTACTATTTTTATCCCCTTTTTCCATTTGAACCCCAAAAAGTACGAATTTTGGAAAGTTCTTTTATTTTACGTGTCTACGCAATCAGAGGAATGTATATATCGAATTTCATTATTCAAGGTGCAGCCGTTAGGTTGGTACTATTTTATCCCTCTATCCCCATTTAACCCCTTAAAAGTACGAATTTAGAAAAAATACTCTTATATTATGTATCTACTCTATTAGGGGAATGTACACGCCAAATTTCGTGTTTCTATCTGTTGTCGTTTGATAGGTACCATTTTTATCCCTTTTTGTTCCATTTTGTCCCCTACAAATAAAAATCACTCTATTGTGCCCTTTTATGCTACAAAGGGAAAGCGCATTGCAAATATCAAGTAAATACAAGTAAATACATACATACAATACAATACATGTTCAAAAAACATGCTGAAATACTCTAAATATTAGGGGTATTTTCAGTCCTTGTGAGGGAAAATGTTTCCCTCTGGGCCGATTTCGTCCACTTTCAATCCCAACCGATCGGACATGGCTATATCGTCTTAGAATTTTACCACGACCCAGAATATATATACTTTATGGGGTCTCCGATGAATATTTTAAGGTGTTACAAACGGAATGACAAAGTGAATATACCCCCATCCTGGTGGTGGAGGGTATAACAATAAACTCAATTTGTTTTCTAAAGTGACTGCTTTTCGTGCCCTTTTTTAGTTTTCTAAATATCCAAATTTGAAGTTTTCAAATGAAACCATAATATTATATTTGTCAGTATTCTGAAAGATAAATATATTTAATAGCAACAAAACAACAAATGATTTGATCAATCAAATAACACAATATCAATATAGACAATATCATGTGCTCGTAGCGTAAGCAGATCAGAAGCCAAGTTCAGTCAAATCCAAATAAATTTAATCAAGTTAGAAGTGGTGGACATCAATATAACTGCTAGCATGACCATGGCCATGGTGATCATGGGCATGATGATGATCGACATGATGGGCATGATGATGATCAACATGATGGTCATGGTGAGCCTCGTGATGTCCGTGATGATGACCTTCAGGATGATGAGCATGACCTATTTTCTTAACTTCAGCATGGAAGCCACTGTGGCCATCGGCATGATAGTCAACAACGCGAGTGGTACCATCGGCTTCCTTCAAGGAATAACTGCCTATACGGTCAAATAAGAAACGATTTAACTCTCCGAAAATTTAAGAAAATATTGCCAAATTACCTTTAACATGATCACCATCACGAGTTTCCCACTGATCCTTAATATCACCAGTCTTCAAATCCTTGACGCCATATTTGAATTCATATTTAGGATGGGCATGGTGATCATGATGGTCATGAGCCATGGCCAAACCACAAACGGCCACAAATACTGCAACGGCTAAGAATTTCATGGTTTCAGATTAAATGAGTTGTCGATTGTTTGAATGAATCCAAAGAACTGCTGCCATTGTCGAATTATGATTGTATTATTTATACTAAATTGAATTTGTTTCTATAGTAATTGGATAATTGATTTCCTCCAAGTTCACTGAACTACTATAAATGTTCATTCATTTCAAGTAGTGAAAGTGTTTATAGTCTGGTGTTAATGCCTGGCTAAAATGCTTGTGACACACATTTAGAATTATAATCACATGAAAATGTTTGAAATTAACTTACAGTAAAAATAAAATATTGAAACAACAATTTACGGATATTGTCTAAATACAGTTCAACCGTTTTATAAAAACGTATTTTAGAAATAATTCAGTCATTTCTAAGTTTTGAATCCCTCCTTTTCTAAATGAACCCAAAGAAGAAAACTCGTTGATACTAATCATAATTGGACGGACAAATGACAATAACCCACATACTCACAGGTGATGTATCACTGAAATGCAATCATATGTTAAGAAAAAATTGATATATTTTTCAATTATGCTAAATCAATCAAATTATAAATATATAAATAAATAATATTTATTTCTTAATGATTTCAAATAAATGCAAACAGTTTTTAGTATTATTTAACCTATAAGGGTTAAAATCTAAGGCTAATAAGCAACAAACTGCAAGAACGTGTGTCACAAAAACTTATTAGTCAAGTCAGCCTTTATAGTATTTACAACAACTCTTAAACTTGTTCACAAATTCGAATGTTGCGAGTCTGATTGATCACTTGGAGTAAAGTAAATTATCATTGCAACGAATGGAATTCAGTATAAATAATACAATCATAACTCGACAATGGCAGCAGTTCTTCGGATTCATTCAAGCAATCGACAACTCGTTTAAGCTGAAACCATGAAATTCTTAGTCGTTGTAGTTCTTGTGGCCGTTTGTGGTATGACCATGGCTCATGATCATCATGATCACCATGCCCATCCTAAATATGAATTCAAATATGGCGTCAAGGATTTGAAAACTGGTGATATCAAGGATCAGTGGGAAACCCGTGATGGTGATCATGTTAAAGGTAATTTAGCAATATTCTCTTAAATTTGCAAAAAGTTATATTTTTTCTTATTTGTCCGTGCAGGCAGTTACTCCTTGAAGGAAGCTGATGGCACCACTCGCGTTGTTGACTACCATGCCGATGGCCACACTGGCTTCCATGCTGATGTCAAGAAAATAGGTCATGCTCATCACCCTGAAGCCCATCATCATGGACACCTTGAAACTCACCATGATCATCATCATGAACATCATGTTGATCATCATCATGCCCATCATGTTGATCACCATCATGCCCATGATCACCATGGCCATGGTCATGCTAGCAGCTATATTGATGTCCACCACTTCTAACTTGACTAATTATATTTGGCTTTGGATGAACTTGACTCCTGGTCTGATTATGTCTACGACTACATGATATTGTCTATATGGTCATGTGTTATTTGATAGATTTGTTGTTTTGTCTCTATTAAATATATTTAACGCCAATATAATACTATGACCAATATGGTTACTATGGTTTCATTTAAAATGAGGTTAGTTCTAGGTTCTAGAAAAGTCGTTCTGATCGGACACCGGATAAAGCATTTTCTAACATCTGGAGCCATAGAATGGTGCTTTAAACATGTTCGGTGGCGAGCAAGAACATAATGATAAAAAATAATTTTATTGGCGTGTTTTCTGCTCCCATCAGTACCATATATTCGATAATTTATCCGCTACAAATGACGTCTGTTTCCCCATGTAAGGGACGGGCCAAATCAGAAGGTGCTACGCCTGTTCATCAGAGATAGCAGCCCTATCGAACAGGACCTTAGGTTAATGACTTACTGTTCCGAGATTTTAATTGCTGTTGAAACCGAGAAAATGAAGGTATTAATGATCGATCTATGACAACGATTTTTGGAATGAAACAACGGACACGAATTGAATTTTGGAACGTCAAGACTTTTTTCAAACTCTTAAGCTTGCGCAGTTGGAAATGGAAGTTTGAATGCTTAAATCTTCCTGTACTGGGAATTTCTGTGGCAAGATGGACGTATTTAAAAAAAAAACAAGTAAGGAAAGGCTAAAGTCGGGAGGGGCCGACTATATAATACCCTACACCACTCCCTGCGTATGTACCTCGCTGTGATTACTAAACCCAGGTATTTCATGGGAGCAATTTTATGTAGTTCATAAAAATTATATAAATTATATTCATATAATTTATATGCTATAAATTCATCTTAAGTCAAACTTAACGAATATGGTAAATAATATGGTGGTTTGGTTTGGTTTGGTTTAAAGGACCAGAGTGCTCCTGCACTCTGAACACTCGGAGACCCAGTCGGGTCCATTGTGCAAATCCTTTCGTTATCTGAAAAATAAGATTGTAGTTTATAGGAGGGGGGTAGGGAGTGATAGGATTTAGGAAGGGGTGATAGATGATATATGGAGTGTGAGGGAAATGAGAGGATTTTGGAAAGGGGATATGGGGGTAGGAGAATATGAAGTTGTGTTAGTAGTTTTTTTCCAATGGTTGACGACTAGGTAAGAAATTTTGTTGAGAGTCATGCGGTATACCTATGGTGGTGGTAAGCCTTTATGGCTCTCTTTCTTTGTTAGTCGCCAACTGTCTATGCGGTTACATCCATGTTCCTTACTAGCCACCCCTAATCCGATTTAGTCCTTTTGAGAATCCCAAAAGGTCATAAACGGTGCGGGTTGCAATATCCTCTACGTTGTTAATAAAATAACTTCCTAGGTATTTGTTTCTACGTATACAAAGCGCTGGACATCTGCAGACTATGTGCTCGATAGATTCTAACTCCTCCTCATCCTCACATAATCGACAGTGATCCTCAATGTCCAACTGCCATCTTGAGATCCCACTCCTAGTGCAGTAATGCCCTGTGTAGATACCTATCAAAGTTCGAATTTCTGCCTTGTTTAGCTCTAGTAGAGTTCTGGTTTTGCCCCTATCGATCTTTGGCCATGTGGCCCTGGCGATCCTACAGGTTGACAAACTATTCCATGCTGCGTTCATCTGTGTATTCTCCGAGAGTATCCAGAGCTGGTCGAAACCCCCTATGGTGGTGTCGCTGAGATCACTGAGCGATCCCAGAGAGGACTCCCGTTCAGCCTCTAGTTGGTGCTGGAGTTCAGACTGCTGCTCCAAAATGGCACCTGCTACCTGTTCGAAAGCTAGAGTCGTCCGTTCGTCCGTTCCCTCAATGGAAGTCATGTTTCGTTCGTTGTCAAGAGTAATCCGTGGGCATTCCGTAGTCAATTTACCTAAACCAGTAAGGCCGCTGGCGACACGTAGTGGAGACCCGACGTCTCCACCGTGCCCGCCGGAAGTCGCCGCCTTTGCTCCTTCCGACGTTGGGGTGTATATTACCACCTCCGACTATTCTTCATTTATTTTGTTCATCCCATTTCTTGTCCCGTTGTATGCTTTTATGGTTACTTTTACTGGTACAGCTAAGGAAATTACGGCTTTTCCAGTTGCATAGGAAGGAAAGAGGCAACCTTTAGTCATGCAGACGGACAATCGGACTACCACCCCAATTAGTTCGACTGCACTTAAGCCCCTACATCGCGACAAGATGGTTACCTCCGGTAGGGGTAATAATAATATGGTAATTGATCCAATTGTCCGACAGACAAATACAAATTATACAGTAGTTAACCAAAGTCATACCAAAGTATGGACATATGGGCATCACCCAAACAATTCTCATTGCAATTCAATTCGGTAAAAAATTGAAATCGGGAAGGATTTTTGCATCCTGTAAATGTAAGTGTTTGACAAAAAATGTTAAATCGGAAAGGACATCTGTACGGGGGTATATTGAAACCTGGAACGATGTGACCCGCTTTCACCATGTCTGTTTATGGGTGAAATATAATATGTAAAATTTGGCCAAAATCGGTTAAACATTCGGGAGCAACATTTGTATGAGGGCTATATCTAAATCTGAACCGATCTTACTCACTTTCACCAATTTTAAAGAAAAACGGGTACACTATGTGGATTTTAGAGCGGAAAAAGTCAAATCGGGAGCGACATTTGTATGGGGGCTATATCTAAATCTGAACCGATCTTACCCAATTTTTGCATATGTGTTTCTAGTTAGATTATAAGATGTTCTGCCAAATTTAAAGAAAATCGGGTACCATATGTCGTTTCTAGAGCGGAAAATGTCAAATCGGGAACGACATTTGTATGGGGGCTATATCTAAATCTGAACCGATCTTACCCAATTTTTGCATATGTGTTTCTAGTTAGATTATAAGATGTTCTGCCAAATTTAAAGAAAATCGGGTACCATATGTCGTTTCTAGAGCGGAAAATGTCAAATCGGGAGCGACATTTGTATGGGGGCTATATCTAAATCTGAACCGATCTTACCCAATTTTTGCATATGTGTTTCTAGTTAGATTATAAGATGTTCTGCCAAATTTAAAGAAAATCGGGTACCATATGTCGTTTCTAGAGCGGAAAATGTCAAATCGGGAACGACATTTGTATGGGGGCTATATCTAAATCTGAACCGATCTTACCCAATTTTTGCATATGTGTTTCTAGTTAGATTATAAGATGTTCTGCCAAATTTAAAGAAAATCGGGTAACATATGTCGTTTCTAGAGCGGAAAATGTCAAATCGGGAGCGACATTTGTATGGGGGCTATATCTAAATCTGAACCGATCTTACCCAATTTTTGCATAGGTGTTTCTAGTTGGATTATAAGATGATGTGCCAATTTTAAAGAAAATCGGGTACAATATATGATTTCTAGAGCGGAAAATGTCAAATCGGGAACGACATTTGTATGGGGGCTATATCTAAATCTGAACCGATCTTACCCAATTTTTGCATATGTGTTTCTAGTTAGATCATAAGATGTTCTGCCAAATTTAAAGAAAATCGGGTACCATATGTCGTTTCTAGAGCGGAAAATGTCAAATCGGGAGCGACATTTGTATGGGGGCTATATCTAAATCTGAACCGATCTTACCCAATTTTTGCATATGTGTTTCTAGTTAGATTATAAGATGTTCTGCCAAATTTAAAGAAAATCGGGTACCATATGTCGTTTCTAGAGCGGAAAATGTCAAATCGGGAGCGACATTTGTATGGGGGCTATATCTAAATCTGAACCGATCTTACCCAATTTTTGCATATGTGTTTCTAGTTAGATTATAAGATGTTCTGCCAAATTTAAAGAAAATCGGGTACCATATGTCGTTTCTAGAGCGGAAAATGTCAAATCGGGAGCGACATTTGTATGGGGGCTATATCTAAATCTGAACCGATCTTACCCAATTTTTGCATAGGTGTTTCTAGTTGGATTATAAGATGATGTGCCAATTTTAAAGAAAATCGGGTACAATATATGATTTCTAGAGCGGAAAATGTCAAATCGGGAGCGACATTTGTATGGGGGCTATATCTAAATCTGAACCGATCTTACCCAATTTTTGCATAAGTGTTTCTAGTTGGATTATAAGATAATGTGCCAATTTTAAAGAAAATCGGGTACAATATGTGGTTTCTAAAGCGGAAAAAGTGAAATAGGGAGCGATATTTGTATGGGGGCTATATCTAAATCTGAACCGATCTTACCCAATTTTTGGGTATGTGTTTCTAGTTAGATTATAAGATGTTCTGCCAAATTTAAAGAAAATCGGGTACAATATGTCGTTTCTAGAGCGGAAAATGTCAAATCGGGAGCGACATTTGTATGTGGGCTTTATCTAAATCTCAACCGATTTCCTCCAAATTCAATACCGATGGTCCTTGGCCAGAAAAAATAAATTCTGCCAAGTTTCATGACAATCGGACAGATGGACAGCAGACGGACGGATGGACGGACGGACAGACAGACATCGTTAAATCGACTCAGGTGGTGATTCTAAGCCGATCGGTATACTTAAAGGTGGGTCTAGCTCGATTATTTCTTGGTGTTTCAAACATTTGGCGCGAAACTAACTTATAATACCTAGACCACGAAGTGGTGTAGGGTATAATAAAAAGATCAATTATGGTGAACATAAAGTACAAAGCTGCAGATTTCTCATGTTTTCTGGTGTTGAGCGACACAACGCACAACACAGGCGTAGGGTTTCTACTGAGCCCAATGGATGATATATTATTAACTATATAAACGTGAAGAGTTTTATTACAACTTTGGTATCTTTGGTGACCCTCATTGAAATTTCCGCCAAATTTTTTCGTAGATCATTTTAATCCTTAAATGCCTTTTTTGAAATAACTTTTCTGATTTTCTCGAAAAAGGATTAAATTGAATCATAAAGAGAGGGGCTAGAGGGTTAAGATCTTCCACAAAAAATGATCCCTATAAAGTTCTGACAATAAAAATTCTCTCAGACATTAACTTACAACACTTTTTACGCTTAGCACTGTAAAAAGAAACTTAGACCCACTGTAAAAAGAAACTCAGACCAGCTGGACTATATGTTTATTCTGCAAAAATGGTCCACTCAACATGCCCTTTCAGAATTATATTCTGTTTCATTCAAAAAACCTTAGTTTGTTGGACAGTGTTATTGAATAAATTAACGAATTCAAGCAATGATAGCCAGTCACTATCTTTCGCATTAAAAATCGACCAAATATCTTCTCTGTATTTTCATTCGCAAATCAAATGCCTACATTTTTCTTCGCATAAATTTTCGTTCACTTTGTCGTTCTGATGAGTGGATCGCAAATCAGCTGTTGGTGCGTAGAAGGCAAGCGAACTTTAACGTTCGACATCGTGGGTGAGGCTGTTAGTCTTCGGCTTTTGGCCGTTCAAATCATCTGGGAAGTCCTCGAAAGGAAAGGAGTGTCCCACAAAATTTTAAATCTATTAAAATCATAGTTCTCCGACATCCAGTCTTTACACTCATCATTGGTAAAATTCTGGTGAGACATTTACATGGCGGCTATATCAAAATAAGAACCGGCATGTTGCAATTCCACAATCGATATTTCTAGGATAAATAGAATACGATGTTCATTTCATACAATATCGCTGACAATATTTAACTTCCAGAGCGCTAAGAAGTCTAATCGGGAGGGAGATTTATATGGAGTCTATATCAAAGAGTGAAGTGATATGGACCGAAAGGAAGGAGCTTTATCAAACTATAGACCATAAAATCACTCCTTAGACCATCAACATTGATGTGAAATATAAGTAATATGAGAATTTTTTTATTTATTTATTTCAATATATTGGGCTGAGCCCTTACAGATCCATTCTTCAAAACTACGTACTTAATTCTAAAACAACATATTCGAATAGTGCCTTCTTAAAGATAGACCGATTCGTGAGAAAATCTAAATGATTGCATGCTTTGTTACATAAAATTATACCCCTCGCAATAACTTCATTCAATCCATAATTATGTCTATGAAAGTACTCATAACAAATGGTATGGTCCCTCAGATTTCTCCTTGGAACATTAAAGGGTATTAGTTGTAACAGTTCCGGTGAATCAATTCGACTGTCCATAATATCCTTGACAAATATAATATTATGTTGCGACAGAGTATGTAAACCAAGAAGCTGACAACGAGTTTTGTAGTCAGGCATGTTACGGAAGTTATATAAATATCGTAAGGCGAACCTAGAAAATCGCCTTTGAACTCTTTCAATCCGGTATTTATTTATATTGTAACTTGGATCCCATATAATATCGCAAAATTCCAATTGTGACCGAACAAATGCAAAAAAATAGTATTTTTAATGTGAAGGGGTCTTTGAAATCAATTGCATTCCGTTTCAAAAAACCTAACCGAGAATTTGCCTTGCTGACAATATATTCAAAGTGAGGAAGAAATGATAGTTTGGAGTCAATATAAACTCCAAGGTCCTTTGTTACCATATCCCTTGCAAAGGTTGCATCATACAATTTATAATCATGCAACAACGGGAGCTTTCTATGCGTGATCGTTAACATTTTACGTTTAGAAAAATTTAATTGCATACCATTATGAGTACACCATTGCAAAAAACTGTCAATGTCCTTTTGAATTAATCATTTAGTTCATGTAAACGAGGAAAATTATGAATATTATATTCGGGATTCGTGTCGTAAACTGAAGAAAAGAACTTGGCGAAAGCATTGCAAATAGAATCCGTGTCATTAAAAGATTCCCCTTCATACTCCATACAATTCGGAAGTTCATTTGACTTCTTTTTCATATTATAAAATCTCCAAAAGGATTTAGAATTTAGTCTAATATCGTGTTCAATATTATGTAGATAGTTTTTATATAAAAAGTTTGAAAGAAAATCAAACTCCTTACATTTCAAATCAAACAGGGCTTTATCACAAGCTGAGTTGGGGTTTTTTGAATTTTTTATGTGCCTTTGTTCTAAGATTTTTTAAATGCATTAGCCTCTTATTATACCAAGGCAACTTGTAATGACGTTCCTGTTTTTTTAATGGAACATACATATAAATAGCCTCGTTTACCAGCTGCCTAAAAGTTGAAAAAATACCTTCCAAATCATCAACCACACTAAAAATAGTCTTCCAATCAATGGAATCAAAAAATGAATTTATTGCCATAAAATTTGATTTTTTATAATCATACTGGATTATAAAATGTTGACCATTTTATGATGTGGATTTTAAAACGGAAAAGGTGAAATGGGGAGAGACGTTTATATGGGTGCTTTATTTAAATCTAAAAATGACCCACGTTCACCATGGTGTGCTAAATTTAAAAAAAATCGGTCAAAATATGGCAACATTTGTACATTGTGGCGGGTATAAAAATCCGATGTTGCAAGAAGATGAATAAACTGGTCGGCTTAAATTATGATTTGACCGACTACTTAACACTTTTTGTATGAGCCTTACATTCTAATTTTCGTCATGGAAATTCTATGGATCTTTGTTCGGTATCCGATTATTACTGCAAAGCTGCATAACTCAAAAGATGATTTTCTCGACAATAGTGTCAAATGCAGAACACTCGATATATTTAATAATATGTAACAACAATCGATGATTTGATCAATCAAATGACACAAAATCAATTTTATTTAGCCGTACTCAAAGTCATTTCAGGAGCCAAAGACAATTACTCAAGTTATAAGTGATGGAAATCGATATAACTGGTGGCATGGCCATGACCGTGGTGGTCATTGGCATGATGATGATCAACATGATGGGCATGATGATGATCCACATGATGGGCATGATGATGATCCACATGATGGCCATGATGATGATCCACATGATGGGCATGATGATGATCATGATGAGCTTCATGATGTCCGTGATGATGAGCTTCAGGGCGATGAGCATGACCTATTTTCTTAACTTCAGCATGGAAGCCGCTGTGGCCGTCGGCATGGTAGTCAACAACACGAGTGGTGCCATCAGCTTCCTTCAAGGAGTAACTGCCTGCACAAACAAATAAGAAGAAACATAAATTTTCGCAAAGTTAAGAAAATATTGGCAAATTACCTTTAACATGATCACCATCACGTGTCTCCCACTGATCCTTGATATCACCAGTCTTCAAATCCTTGACGCCATATTTGAATTCATATTTAGGATGGGCATGGTGATCATGATGATCATGAGCCATGGCCAAACCACAAATAGCTACAAGTGCTGCAACGGCTAAGAATTTCATGGTTTCTGAAGGAGTTGTTGATGGTCGAACGAAGTCAAAAGAACTGGTACTGTTTTGTATTAGGAGTGTAGTACTTATACCAAACTCAGTTTGCTGCAATGATAATTGCTCTAATCTAAATGGTATGGTCAGACTTCATACATTCATTCGAATTTATGAGAGTTTAAGTATAAAGGCTGATTTGGCTAATAATAATTTTGTGACACATATTCTGGAAATTTGCTGTTAATTAGTCTTAGATTTAGTTATAAAGGTTAAATAATAACAAAAACCATTTGAATTTATTTAAGTCATTAACAAATAAATAATATTTCCTGATCATTTGAACATTATTAATCGAAAATTGTAATACTGCACAGTGGTTGATTTAACTTCAATGGATTGGACTCCAATGATACTTCACCTATGGATTCTGGAAAACTTAAACTCAAAAATTAGTTCTTGCTCGCAATACGGTTGCTACGGGATGTGGATTTAAAATATGTCATTCGAGATTGCGGCATACGTATCGTGTCAAGATCTCAAGTGTTCAACGTCAGAAAAATATCATATTTTGGCTGAAATTGTATTTTTATTCGCTTGGGACGATTCACCCATTTGAATAATTTTATTTGAATCATGTCAAAACTTCAATGAAATGTTGCCATATTTTGGACTATGAAAAAGTGTGTTTAGATACGTATGCCGTAATTAGGCCCCAGCATTTAGGCAATATCCGTATATTGCACTTCTTTTTAATTTGTATTTTTTTTATAAATTAATTTCAAACATATTCATGAAATTATTTAACCCACAACAACAGAATTCTAAAATGTGTGTCAGTAACATTTTAGCCTGGTCAGCGTCATTAATTACAGCAGACTATAAACCCTTTCACTACTTTGAATGAACGTTTAAAGTAGTTCAATAAACTTGAAACTAATTCAGTTTAGTATATATATTACAATCGTTAGTCGACAATGGCAGCAGTTCTTTGGATTCATTCAAACAATCGACAACTCATTTAATCTGAAATCATGAAATTCTTAGTCGTTGCAATTCTAGTGGTCATTTGTGGGTTGGCCATGGCTCACGACCATCATGATCACCATGCCCATCCTAAATATGAATTCAAATATGGCGTCAAGGATTTGAAGACTGGTGATATCAAGGATCAGTGGGAAACCCGTGACGGCGATCATGTTAAAGGTAATTTGGCAATCATTTCTTAAATCTGCAAAAAAGTTATATTTTTTCTTATTTGTCTGCAGGCAGTTACTCCTTGAAGGAAGCTGATGGCACCACTCGTGTTGTTGATTACCATGCCGATAGCCACACTGGCTTCCATGCTGATGTCAAGAAAATAGGTCATGCTCATCACCCTGAAGCCCATCATCATGGACACCATGAAGCTCACCATGATCATCATCATGAACATCATGTTGATCATCATCATGCCCATCATGTTGATCATCACCATGCCCATGACCACCATAGTCATGGTCATGCCAGCAGTTATATTGATGTTCACCACTTCTAGCTTGACTAATTATATTTGGCTTTGGATGAACTTGACTCCTGATCTGATTATGTCTACGACTATATGATATTTTCTATATGGACATGTGTTATTTGATAGATCAAATCGTTTGTTATTTTGTCAGTCTAAAATATATTTATCGCTCAGTACGCTGACCAATATAATACTATGGTTTCATTTAAAAATTAGGTTAGTTATAGGTTCTATGAAAGTCGTGCTGACCGGATTAAAATATTTCCTAAGATCCGGAGCCATTTCCATAGCATACAAATCCGGTAAAAATGTTCAAATCTTCTTATCTAAACATTCTTGGTGCCGAGCAATATTCGATATTTTAGCTGGACTAACAAAAACCTATGATAATAATTTAGTTAGAACATGAAACGTCGTATTTATTTTCATTGTGTTTTAATTTTTCTTCAATGTTGCCCAGGAAGGATAAAACTTATTTCAGCCAGTTAACCAGGGACAAAAAATTGCGAAAAAGGTTAATGAATACCACGGTCCAAAGCAACGTTTGATGTTAAATCTATTTTTGGATCTGATCTCTAAATCAAATCCATGAGGAGAAATGTAATAAATAGCCAAAGTTATCAATGTGTCCTTGTCAAGCGTAGTCATTTATTATTCCGTATCTAGCGTATCCTATTGACATCTAATTGAACTTATAACATAAGAAAACAAGTCAGGAAATGCTAAATTTCGGCGAGGCCGATTATATATATAAAACGGTGCTTTATAGCACTACTTGACTTCGTAAAGCAACACTCCAAGCGCTTATACCTGAATAGGATTGCTAAACCCAGTTGTTTTGATATCGGTGGGCTGTTTTTTGTAGTCCATATAAATTATCCAGTATAATATGAATTCATGGTCATCTTAAGTTTTATCTGGGGCCGTATGTAGTTTCTAGGGCGGTAAAAGTGTAAATTTGGGGGTCCATTTATATGGGGCTATACCAAAACATTGACCCATATAGTTCACTTTCACAGTAGCCGTTCCTAGTTCAAATATAACCTGATCTGGAAGATCAGATATATGACGTGGGTGGGGTAAATTGGGCGGTCCATTTATATGAGGGACCCATATTCTCTTTTACAGTAGGTATTTCTAGTTGAAATCTATCATAATGTTGAAAATTTGATTATGATCTGATATTAAATGAATGCATGTACAGTGAACACTGAACAGATTTTTTCCAAATCCAATGGCGATATTTGCTGGCTAAAATTTTTGAAATATCAGACAATAATGTGTGATGCTAGCAAAGGAGTTTCAATTCGATTTTTAATGAGGAAAAGACTTTGCATTCCATATTTTGAATTCCTTGCGATTTCTCTGATAACAAATCGACTGACTTGTAATATAGTCTATGTCCGTTATTTGGAACATGCTATAAATAAAACCACTTTTTAATAAAACCTTTAAAATAGAATTTGATATCGGAATCTTTATTACTTCACTATTTCCACAAGAGAGAGTACAGTCAGTGGAGCGGCTACAAAAAACATCTGTTTCCCCATGTTAGGGGCGGGGCTAGAGATGGGCACCACTCACGTGAATTGCGTGATTCACGCGTGAATCACGCGTGAACGTGAGCAAAATTTATTTTACTCACATGAGCGTGCGTGAACGTGAGGGACGGAAAAATGTTCGTGCGTGAATGTGCGTGAGTCTAATTTCTGCGTGAATCACGTGATTTTTTCGTGACATATTTATTAATTCTTTTATTTTCATTTAATTTCGTTTAAAAATGTGAAATTTTCCATTCAAAATAAAAGTCATAGACATATTTATTTCTAAAACAGAGTGCTTCAGTGTAGGTATAATATCTATTTTTTATTATTTAAGTAAGCATTCCCAGCACCAACACTAAGCACTGAATTTATATCCTTAGTGTTAATTCAATTAAAAAAACACACAACTGGTATCGGGGTATATGCTGTGTTTTTTACTTGGATTTTATGTCAGTGTCCGATTTCTAACTTATTTTTCGTTAAACTATTCGGTATACCACACTGTAATATGCTATTTTAAAAATATGAATTTAAATCAAACATCGCAAATCTAAATAATTAAATTAAATAATTTTCGGATTTGCGGGGCGTTACTCATTATGATTTAAAATGTATATCTTTACGTGAATCACGTGATTCACGCGTGATCGTGAGCGAAATTTATTTTACTCACGTGAGCGTGCGTGAACGTGAGTAATGAAAAAATCTTCGTGCGTGAACATGCGTGATTCAATTTTTTTCCTTCGTGAGCGTGCGTGAACGTGAGCCAATAATCACTCACGCGCACATCTCTAGGCGGGGCCAACTTACAAGTTGATGCGCAAATTCATCACAGATACACAGAAACAATTTTTGCCTCTAAAATTTCAATCACTAATTTTATTGCAGAAATCTAAAAAACTGATTACAAATGTAATCGGAACAGTTAAAACTTTCATTGAATTTATTCCGTATATTTCAATCACAACTTCCACAGAGAAAGTTGAAAAAACTGATCACTGTTTTAGATCGGAACAATGAACATGATTATTGTTTTTTGTTTTCGTTTCATTTTTATCATTTCTTAGAAAGAAGTCGTAGTTAACGCGAGTTGTCAACGACTCAAATCGAAGACGCCTTTTAGAGTGTCGACTTAGTTCGGTGGAATATTTTGTTTATCAGCGCTTCTCATTTGTCATATGTAAACGCTGGTACTAATATAAACCCTGATTTACGTCAATGACAAACATACGTT
This sequence comes from Polietes domitor, assembly GCA_947397865.1. Taxonomy (NCBI): domain Eukaryota; kingdom Metazoa; phylum Arthropoda; class Insecta; order Diptera; family Muscidae; genus Polietes; species Polietes domitor. The sequence continues at coordinate 135,661,992 of OX377619.1, forward strand.
GCGAAAGTTCTGACGAGATGGGGTAGCGCTCATCGAAATTGTGCAGTCAACTTTTAGCTGTAACAATAAAGGTTTCACTTGCCTATTTGCCAATTTTGGGTTCTGCTGAAGACTTCAAACGAACATCAGACCATGCTGACGAATGGTTTATCTCACTAAATCCAATAACTTTTTAATGAATATAACAATACAATTCATTAAACATTTCAGAAAAATCAATGACAGCTGTAATCGAAAAATTCAATGACTGCTGTAATCGAATCAGCAACTTTTTTTGATTGAATATTTTCGAAAAAATCAATCACTGCTTTAATTCAATATATCATTTTTTAACTATTTTTTTTTTTCAATAATTCCAGCTACAATTTTAGTAATTGGTTTTACAATTTTCGTCATAACAGGAAAACGAAAGAAAAAAAGTTATCAAATATACAATTTTCGTGATTGAAACTGATTTCTATTTTTTTCTGTGTAGCAGCCCTATCGAACAGGACCTTGGGTTAATGGCCTACTGTTTCGAGATTTTAACAGAGAATATATATGAAATTATCATCGATCTATGACAACGATTTTTGGAATTAAACAACTGACACGAATTGGATTTTGGAACGTCAAGACTTTCAAACTGTTAAGCTTTCCCGGTTGGAAAGGGAATTTGAACGCTTAAATCTTTCTATACTGCGAAATTCTGAGGGAGATGGTCGAATTTTGTCGGATTTCTCACATTTTCCTGAGTTAGGGGAGACAATGAACCACACACGCATGGCGAAAAACTCCTTTATATATTGGAAATCCATTAATGGGCGTATACTTCTAGCTTGATTTAAATGCAAGGTACGTAATGTTTCAAACATGCAATGCTGTGCGTCCGCGGAAGCGGCAGAAACATATGTGAAGGAACTGTATTATAGCAACCTGTCAGGAATGTTACAATGTATTCCTGACGAGGACATAAAAACGCAAACGAAAATGGAGAACTATCGAAGGGGTTCCGCGGAGTCAATAAGCTTGTTAATGGTGGCACGCTATTCCCACATAAATTTGAACATAAAATAACTTGGGATGGATGAATTAAAAACCAAATTGACCATATCTGCATTAGCCGCATGTGGAGACGAAGTATAATGGATGAGATAAACAAACGTAGTGCTGAAATGTCATCTGACCACCATATAATTTTAGAATCTGGAACACAATCTTTCTCACAAGATACCTCAATCGACTGTCGGTGGTCTCAAATCAAGAATGTATTTATTACTACACAGTAAAAATAATAGGATTCAAATTTCAACCCCTTTCAACCCTTTTATTAAAATTTTACGAATGATGGGAATGATGTAGAAACAGATTTAACAAGTAAAAAGGCGTTAAGTTCGGCCGGGCTGAATCTTATGAATTTCGGAAAAATGCATTATGTTTCGCGTCAGATAAATGCATACACCGAATTTCATGCCCCTATCGTGCTTTCAACAGACAGAAAGACGGACATGGCTAAATCGTCTTAGAATTTTACCAGGATACAGAATATATATGTATACTTTATGTGGCCTCCGATGAGTATTTCAAGGTGTTACAAGAATGACTAAGTGAATATACCCCCATCCTGGAGGTGGAGGGTATAAAAATAGTTACACATTGTAAGTATAAGTTTTGTTGTTGTACAAATGCTTTAATTTAATCTTGTTGGTTTTTTTATACCCTCACTCTACAGAGTAGGAGGGTATATATCATTTTGGACAGAAAAAAGTGTAACGCATTGAAGGAGTGACTTAAGAACCTAAGTATGTTTGGACCAAATCCGTTACACGACTTTTTAAGGAGTTTGAGCCATGTCCGTCCGTCCGTCTGGGTGGCTGGTGTACACGATAACTCTCGAAAGAAGTTAAGGAATCAATTCAAACTTTGAACATAGTAATATTTTTCGAAGATGGGCGAAATTTCCACGCCCCTTCTGGTACCTCCCACACAAAATAGCCATGTTTCCATTTTAAATTAAAACCAATGTAACTTCCAAACGGATATTCGGAATCATCTATATTTTGGTATATGATAAAGTATTTATAATAACTTTGAGTGTGCTAAATATAGCGGGTTTTGACACACCACTTCTAGTACCTTCCACACAAATCACACTAAACTATGTAAAATTAAAGTTGTTATAACTTCTATACAGATGATCGGAATACTGTGAAATTCGATATTTGATAATGCTTTGATAGAAGTTACATTCGCATGGAATATGGGCGATATTGCCACACCCCTTCTGGTACCTACCACACAATGTGGCATAATCCTTGGTTGCAATAAAACCGATATAACATCCTTACTTATTTTGAATTTGATTTTTTTTTATAATCAGTTTAAACCTAAAAAATATTTAAGTTTTAGCCACGCCCCTTCTTGTACTTCCCACACAATTGTCTCTATCCTAGGTAATATTAAATCCTTCATAACATCTATACTGGTTAGGGGTGGGATAGTGCACGACATTTCGATTTGGATATGCTGGAACCCCCTATTTTGTGAGGTTCGGAAAAAATGAACGAGTCAAAAATGGGGGTCGTGGGGTTCACAAAAGCCCCAAAACTGTCTCGGAGTCACTCCCAGAGGAGTTAAATGTAAGACCGACCCCCAACAGTTTTTTCGAACACACATACCCCCGTACTTATGATCTCTGAGAGTAAGGGTATGTATATGTATACAAATCGATTTAGCCGACTGAACCTTACTTACTTGTTCATTACAGAATCTTTTTTATTTTGGTTATTGAACCATCTTTTCAAATGACTCAAGTGTATCTGAAATAAAACCAATATATTTTAATCAAATTAGAAATGCTATTCATTAAAAAGTTTCAAACATATCAAGGACTGCTGTAATCGAATCAGCAACTTTTTTGATTTAATATTTTCAAAAAAATCATCATTGCTTTAATTGAAAATTTCAGTTTTTTAACTATTTATTTTTTTAATAAATCTAGCTACAATTTTACTTATGGTTTTACAATTTTCGTCATAACGAGAGTTATCAAACATACAATTTTCGTGATTGAAATTAATTTCTATTTATTTCTGTGTACAAGCGAAATACCTATAAAAATGGATTACTGATGATACGTGGATGAATATTGATGAAAGACGAAACCCAAATGGTGCCATTAATAATGCCAGAAGGTGATGGATGAAGAGCCCAACAATATATACTCAGGTTGTACGAAAATAAAAATAATAGTGAATAGTTTATCCTATTACTGTTTACTGTAAAATTAAAAATTGTGAAAATCGATTTAAGAAAAACCGGCGTATCTTTTTTATCGTAAATATTTTGTTGGCATGTAATTCCTAACTAAATAGAGAAATTTGAAATAAATGCAATTGGAAACAGTTTTTTGCGACATTCGTTCTTAATACACATGTACAAATCCGCCGGATCTGTTGGATAGATCGCGAGAAAATTACAAAACAAAAGTGTGATGCATAAAAATAATTTCAGCCATATTTCAAATTTTGCAAAAATATTCAATTTTTATTTTTTGTTTAACGTGCTCTACCGTAATACCCACATTATTTGTCGTACATAATCGTATAACCTGCATGTTGAAATTCCACAATCGATATTTCTAGGATAAATAGAACACGGTGTGCATTTCATACAATATCGCTGACAATTTTTAACTTCCAGAGCGCTAAGAAGTATAATCGACATGGGGCGAAAGGAGCTTTATAAAATTATAGACCATAAAATCACTTCTTCGGCCATCTACAGTGATGAATCTATGTAAAACATAAGTAATATGGACAATTTCATCAATATCAAATAAATATATGTATGTATATGTAATATGTGAATTTTAAAGCGGAAAAGATTAAGTTGGGAGAGATATTTGTATGAAGGCTTTAGTTAAATCTGAACCGATAAATAATAATAAATCTGCACTTTCACCATGGAGTGCTAAATTTAAACAAAATCGGTTAAAATATGTAATTTTTAAAGCGGAAAATGTCACATCGCGAAGGGCTATAGCTTTACACCATAGATGTTTGTAGTTGAAGTATGTGCAGTGCCAATAATATTTCTATAAGATGGTAGGAATGGCAAAATTTGTATATTGTGGTGGGTTTTAAAACTAGATCTAGAAAGAAAATAAATAAACTTGCAGGCTTGGACTGGGATTATGATTTGACAGACCACGCTTGTGTACATTCCAATACTCGATATTAACATTCTATGGAACTTTTTTCGGTATCCGATTATTACTGCAAAACTGCATAATTCAAAAGAAACCACACGATTTTACTTGACAATAGTGTCAAATTCAGAGCACTCGATGTATTTAATAATATGTAACAACAATTAATGATTTAATCAATCAAATGACACAATATCAATTTTATTTAGCCGTACTCATAGTTATTTCAGGAGCCAAAGACAATTACTCAAGTTATAAGTGATGGAAATCGATATAACTGGTGGCATGGCCATGACCGTTCTGGTCATGGGCATGATGATGATCAACATGATGAGTATGATGATGATCCACATGATGGGCATAATGATGATCAACATGATGGGCATAATGATGATCATGGTGAGCTTCGTGATGTACGTGATGATGAGCTTCAGGGTGATGAGCATGACCTATTTTCTTAACTTCAGCATGGAAGCCGCTGTGGCCATCGGCATGGTAGTCAACAACACGAGTGGTGCCATCGGCTTCCTTCAAGGAGTAACTGCCTGCACAAACAAAGAAAAAAAATAAATTTTCGCAAATTTAACAAATATTGACAAATTACCTTTAACATGATCGCCATCACGTGTTTCCCACTGATCCTTGATATCGCCAGTCTTCAAATCCTTGACGCCATATTTGAATTCATATTTAGGATGGGCATGGTGATCATGAGCCATGGCCAAACCACAAATGGCCACAAGAACTGTAACGGCTAGGAATTTCATGGTTTCTGAAGGAGTTGTTGATGGTCGAACGAAGTCAAAAGAACTGGTACTGTTCTTGTATTAGGACTGTAGTACTTATACCAAACTCAGTTTGTTGCAATGATAATTGCTCTAATCTAAATGGTATGGTCAGACTTCATACATTCATTCGAATTTATGAGAGTTTAAGTACAAAGGCAGACTTGGCTAATAAGTTTTTGTGACACACATTCTGGAAGTTTGTTGTTAATTAGTCTTAGATTTAGTTATAAATGTTAAATAATAACAAAAACCATTTGAATTTATTTAAGTCATTAACAAATAAATAATATTTCCGGATCATTTGAACATTATGAATCGATTATTGTAATACTGTACAGTGGTTGATTTAATTTAAATGGATTGGACTCCAATGATACTTCACCTATGGATTCTGGAAAACTTAAACTCAAAAATTAGTTCTTGCTCGCAATACGGGATGTGGATATGATTTTGATTCGTTTGGGACGATTCACCCATTTGAATTATTTTATTTGAATCATGTCAAAACTTCAATGAAATGTTGCCATATTTAGGACTATGAAAAAGTGCGTTTAGATACATATACCGTAATTAGGCCCCAACATTCAGGCAATATCCGTAAATTGCATTTGTTTATATTTTTTTTTTATAAATTAATTTCAAACATATTCATGAGATTATTTAACCTACAACAACAGAATTCTAAAATGTGATTCACTAACATTTAGCCAGGTCAGCCTCATTAATTTCAGCAGACTATAAACCCTTTCACTACTTTGAATGAACGTTTAAAGTAGTTCAATAAACTTGAAACTAATTCAATTTAGTATATATATTACAATCGTTAGTCGACAATGGCAGCAGTTCTTTGGATTCATTCAAACAATCGACAACTCATTTAATCTGAAATCATGAAATTCTTAGTCGTTGCAATTCTAGTGGTCATTTGTGGTTTGGCCGTGGCTCACGACCATCATGATCACCATGCCCATCCTAAATATGAATTCAAATATGGCGTCAAGGATTTGAAGACTGGTGATATCAAGGATCAGTGGGAAACCCGTGACGGCGATCATGTTAAAGGTAATTTGGCAATCATTTCTTAAATCTGCAAAAAGTTATATTTTTTCTTATTTGTCCGTGCAGGCAGTTACTCCTTGAAGGAAGCTGATGGCACCACTCGTGTTGTTGAATACCATGCCGATGGTCACAGTGGCTTCCATGCTGATGTCAAGAAAATAGGTTATGCTCATCACCCTGAAGCCAATCATCATGGACACCATGAAGCTCACCATGATCATCATCATGTTGATCATCATCATGTCCATGATCACCATGGCCATGCTACCAGTTATATTGATGTCCATTACTTCTAACTAGACTAATTACATTTGGCTTTGGCTGAACTTGACTCCTGATCTGTTTGTCTCTACGACTATATGCGATTGTCTATATTGTTATTGTGTTATTTGAAAAATCAAATCATTTGTTGTTTTGTCACTTTGAAATATATTTATTTAGTACTCTGACCAATATAATACTATGGTTTCATTTAAAAATTAGGTTAGTTCTAGGTTCTATGAAAGTGCTGATCGGATTAAAATATTTCCTAAGATCCGGAGCCATTTCCATAGCATACAAATCCGGTAAAAATTGTCAAATCTTCATATCTAAACATTCTTGGTGCCGAGCAAAAACATTAAGGAGAGAAAAATACTTTTATTGCCGTTTTCCGCTCCATCAGTACCATATATTCGATATTTTAGCTGGAGTAACAAAAACGTTTCGATGTAAATCTCCATGATAATAATGTATTCGCATTCAAATAATGATAACTAGTAGGTATGAACATGAAATATCATATTTATTATACCCTCACTCTACAGAGTAGGAGGGTATATATCATTTGGGACAGAAAAAAAGTGTAATGCATTGAAGGAGTGACTTAAGGACCAAATCCATTTCACGACTTTTTAAGTTGTTTGAGCCATGTGGCTGGCTGGTGTACACGATAACTCTTGAAAGGAGTTAAGGTATCGATTCAAACTTTGCACATCGTAATATTTTTCCCAAACTTAGTTTAAGTTCGAAGATAGTCGAAATTGCCACGCCCCTTCTGGTATCTCCCACACAAATAGCCCATATTCTAATATTAACTTAAAACCCATATAATTTCCACACGGATAATCGGAATCAGCTATATTTTGGTATTTGCTAATGTTTTTATAAACACTTTAAGTGCACTAAATATGGCGGGTTTTGCCAAGCCCCTTCCAGTACCTCCCACACAAATGGCGCAAAACTACGTAAAATTAAAGCTGTTATAACTTCTATACGGATGTTCGGAATACTGTGAAATTTGATATTTAGCAAGGCTTTTTTAGTGGCTACATTCGCATGGAATAAGGGCGCAATTGCCACATCCCTTCTGGTACCTCCCACATAATTGTCTCTATCCTAGGTAATATTAAGTACTTCATAACTTGTATACTGCTGCATGGAATCCACTACGACTTGATGTTTTTACAATTGCTTTGTAAATTTGGAAGATGGGATCATGTGACACGAACCTCCTAGCACCTTCCACACAAATTATCCTGCCCTATTTGATGCCTTATAACTTCCGTATATATTTGATTTAAAAGTACTACATTTTCGATTTTTAGACAACTAAATGAATTTATTTCTTCATAACATAAAAATATTTCGGCTAGCCGATAATATATTTAAAACGGTGCCTTAAAGCACTACTTGACGTTCCTGTGAGAGCCTCGTAATCCAATATGATACCCCACACCACTCCCAGCGCGTATGCCAGAATAGATTGTTTTCATGTCTGTGGACGATTTTATGTAGTCCATATAAATTATCTAGTATACTCGTATGTAAGTTCTAGGGCGGTAATTGTGTGGTCCATTTGTATGGGGTTCTACCAAACTATGGACCCTTACAATTCGCTTTCACAGTAGCCAATATCAGATACATAAGATGTGGGTTCTAGAGCGGTAAGAACGTAAATTTGGGTGGTCAATTTGAATAGGGTTCTACCAAACTATGGACACATATAGTTCACTTTTCTCTAATGTAAAGTGTGAATTCTGCACAGATTTTTCCCAAATTCAAAGGCGATATTTCCTGGCCAAAATTTCGGAAAATAATTGCGACCTATACTTTTATCACAAGCTTTCGATGGGCAGCAGACGGACGGAAATACATCACTAAATCGACAGTTGGTGAATATAAGTTTCCCAAAAAGGAAAATTGAAAAGTCTGACCAGGAGTAGAAAGAACTAAAAACAAGTAAAAACGACGTTAAGTTCGGCCGGGCCGAACTTTATATACCCTCCACCATGGATTGCATTCCACAGAGGTTGTCGGTTTTCGTAGAAGTGCAGTAATATTACAGGAAAATATAATTTTTTTAATATAGGCAAACCAAAACAAATATTGAAAAATTGATTTTATAAATAAATATAATATTTTAATTATTTCAAACCACGCTTATAAGGTAATGCTACCAATCGTCAAATCAAAAAATAAATATTCTTATATTTATATTTTCAAAGCCATAAATATTGGTAGATGGTGGGTGCTACAGTTGGTTGTATTTCCATTCTATTTGAATTCCAAAAGTACAAATTTTGAAAATCCATTATCAGACGTACATAGTGCAAAATAACCTAACTTCATGATTCAACCAATTTTTGCCGTAAAAGAAAAAGTTCGAATTTGGAATGTATACACCGAATTCCATGATTCTAGCTGCGCCCATTTGGTTGGTACGCAATTAGAATTTTATCATTCTAGCTGTAGTCGTTTAGTCGGTACTATTTTTATCCCTCTGTACCATTGTATCCCGTGAAAGTACTAATTTCGAAAAATTGGCCTATTTTCCGTGTCTACGCAGTCTATACTCCGAATTTCATGGCTCTAGCTGCGGTCATTTGGTTGGTACTATTTTTATCCCCTCTTTCATTTTAACCCCTAAAAGTACGAATTTCGAAAAATCAGTTTATTTTCCGTGTCTACACACTCAGAGGAATGTATACTCCGAATTTCATGACTCTAACTGCGGTCATTAGATTGGTACTATTTTTATCCCTTTTTTTCATTTTAACCCCAAAAAGTACGAATTTTGAAAAATCCGTGTATTTACTTATCTATGCAATCAGAGGAATGTATACACCGAATTTCATTATTCTAGGTACATCCGTTTGGTTGGTACCATTTTTATCCCTCTATTCCTATTTTACCCCTTAAAAGTACGAATTTGGAAAAATACTTTTATATTATGTATCTACTCAATTAGAGGAATGTACACACCAAATTTCGTGTTTCAAGCTGTTGTCGTTTAATATGTACCATTTTTATCCCTTTTTTGCCCCATTTCACCCCCTACAAAGAATCACTTTATGGTGCACGTTTTTGCTGATATCAAATATCAAGCAAATATAAACAGACATATTCAAAGACATGCTTAAATACGCTAAATATTAGGGATTATTATGGGTATTTTTAGTCCTTGTGAGGGAAAATTTTTTCCCTTTGGGCCGATTTCGACCTATTTCAATTCCAACCGATCTACGGCTATAAGACGCATTTATGGAAAATTTGAACAGACGGACAGACGGACACGGCTAGATCGTCTTAGAATTTTACGACGATCAAGAATATATATACTTTATAGGGTCTCAGGTCGATATTTCAAGGTGTTACAAACGGAATGACAAAGTTAGTATACCCCCATCCTGGAGGTGGAGGGTATAATAAATCAAAATAGTACCGGAATTGAAGACTTTAATTAATGATTGTTCTTTGCCTTTTGCACATTTCTAATTATTAACTTTTGAATCTGTTTTTGAGATTTAATTGTTCATTGACACTTTTTTTGTGGTGCTTGAAGAAGAGCTTGAATTCGATTGTTACTGGGAAAAAGAAATGGGAGAGAATTCCATGTGATGTGATTTTAAAAATCATTTGTCTTGTGATATAGTTCATGCCCGTTATTTTGAACATGTTCTAAATCTTTAAAATGGAATTTGATACCAGAATCTTTATTACTTCACTATTTCCAGCAGTGACCATATTCTAATTTAGCGGCAACAAATGACGTATGTTTCCTCATGTTAGGAAAGGAGCCAAATCCCAAGTAGCTGCATCTGTTCATCATAGATAGCAGCCCTATCGAACAGAACCTTAGGTAATTGACAAATTGTCAAAGTGGGTAATGTAGATTTTGAACACGTCATGGGTACCCACGGCTTTGGCAACGCAAACGAAAATTCCGAACTATCTTACAAATAAGCACACCTCCTTAATAACTCCCAATATTCCCTAAATTTCGCGAGTCAATACCCAAAGTGCCACCATACAGGAAATGCTCAAAGACCCTCATATAAGTTTGCGGATTCACCAACCCCTTTTTAAACCACATGGAAAACTGACAAATTCCCTGACGACTGGATGCAGGGAACTTTTATTAAAAAGACTACAACTCTTGTGTGGATCAAATAGCGTCTCTTCGAATAATTACACTGTCCAACAAATTAAGACTTTTTGAATGGAACAGAATAGCGACCCTATAATTCTGAAAGGCCATTTTTTAATGGTTGAGATAATTCTTATTATCAGAAATATATTGTGAAATTGTACAGGATTATTTTTGTGGAAGATCTTAACCCTCTAGCTGCTCTCTTTATGGGACAATTTGACTCCTTTTTCGAGAAAATCTAAAAAAGTTCTTTCAAAAGGACATTTAAGGATTAAAATGTTCTATGAAAATCTATCATTTCCGACTAATAATGTGGGTATTCCGGTAGTAGTAGTGTTATTGAATAAATTAACGAAACAAGCAACCAAAATGTCGAAAGAAAATCTATGCGAACGATAGTCAGTTACTATCTTTCACATCAAAAACCGACCCACTATCTTCTGACTTTTCATTTGCAAATCAAATGCTTACACTGAAAGAATTATTCATGATATTTATAATCTCAGTGAAATTGTCATTAAAAAGTCGCCAAAGAAACATTTTATAAAATGTATGAGGCATGTTTCATAAAGCACAAATCAATGAAAAGTGTCACAGAATTTATGAAACATTTCTTAGAAAGTATAAAATGCAGTTCTTCATTCGAAGAACTTTTGTCGTAAAAATTCATTATTTTTCATAATATGTTTTATGAAAATTTTCATAGATTTTATAAAGAAACTTCATTAATTTTATGAAAGAGTTTCATAATTTATACTGAAGTTTCCAATATAAACAAAAAATCAAAAAAAGTCTGACTGGTTGACTAACCAATCAACACACACCACCATTGCGAGAGTCTTTGCAATGAATATGTCTTTCACCTAAATCAGGGTTCATACTTATGTCAGAGGTAACAGAGCACAAATGAGAATTGCTAGCATTCAACGAATAACGTCGACACATTAAAAATGCAGTTGCATGTTATGAAACATTTCATAAAAACTATGAAATCCTTCATTGTATTTATGAAGACATTTCATAACACAAATATTTTATTGGCTATGATATATTTCATAATATTTAATACTATGAAATCATTCTTTGATCTTATGAAACTAAGTTTCACTAATTTAAGAATTTTTCGATTGATTTGTCATTCTGACGCCTGTTAGTTGGTCGAGTAGAAGGGTCAGGCAGTTTGTCTTCGTTGATTTCGAAAAGAAATGTCACACACAAATAGCTTCTAGAGCGCTGAGAAGTCTAATCGGGAGGGAGATTTTTATGGTGTCTATATCAAAAAGTGCAGCGACATTGGTCGAAGGGAGCATTATCAAAATATAAGCCATAAAATCACTCCTTAGGCCATAACAATTGATGATTCTATTTTAAATATAAGTAATATGACGAATTTGACCAATATCGAATAAAATATGTGGATTTTAAAGCGGAAAACATGAAGTTGGGGGAGACATTTGTATGAAGGCTTCATTTAAATCTGAACCCATAAATAATAATAAATCTGCACTTTCACCATGGTATGCTTAGTTTAAACAAAATCGGTTAAAATATGTAATTTTTAAAGCGGAAAATGTCAAATCGCGATGGACTTATGTATGTGGGCTGTAGCTTTACACCATAGATGTTTGTAGTTGAAGTATGTGCAGTGCCAATAATATTTCTATAAGATGGTAGGAATGGCAACATTTGTATACTGTGGTGGGTATAAAAACTCGATCTAGAAATAAAATAAATAAACTGACAGGCTTGGATTTGAATTATGATTTGACAGACGCTTGTTATGCGTTATGTATGGATCTTTGTTCGGTGTCCGATTATTACTGCAAAACTGCTTAATTCAAAAGAAACCACACGATTTTACTTGACAATAGTGTCACATTCAGAGCACTCGATGTATTTAATAATATGTAACAACAATTAATGATTTAATCAATCAAATGACACAATATCAATTTTATTTAGCCGTTCTCATATTCATATCAGGAGCCAAAGACTCAAGTTATAAGTGATGGAAATCGATATAACTGGTGGCATGGCCATGACCGTGGTGGTCATGGGCATGATGATGATCAACATGATGGGCATGATGATGATCATGGTGAGCTTCGTGCTGTCCGTGATGATGAGCTTCAGGGTGATGAGCATGACCTATTTTCTTAACTTCAGCATGGAAGCCGCTGTGACCATCAGCATGATAATCGACAACACGAGTGGTGCCATCGGCTTCCTTCAAGGAGTAACTGCCTGCACAAACAAATAAGAAAAAATATAACTTTTTGCAGATTTAAGAAAATATTGACAAAATACCTTTAACATGATCGCCATCACGAGTTTCCCACTGATCCTTGATATCACCAGTCTTCAAATCCTTGACGCCATATTTGAATTCATATTTAGGATGGGCATGGTGATCATGAGCCATGGCCAAACCACAAATGGCTACAAGTACTGCAACGGTTAAGAATTTCATGGTTTCTGAAGGAGTTGTTGATGGTCGAACGAAGTCAAAAGAACTGGTACTGTTCTTGTATTAGGACTGTAGTACTTATACCAAACTCAGTTTGCTGCAATGATAATTGCTCTAATCTAAATGGTATGGTCAGACTTCATACATTCATTCGAATTTATGTCGAATTCATTTATAATTTAAGTGCTGTAGTACCCAGTACAAAGGCTGACTTGGCTAATAAGTTTTTGTGACACACATTCTGGAAGTTTGTTGTTAATTAGTCTTAGATTTAGTTATAAAGGTTAAATAATAACAAAAACTATTTGAATTTATTTAAATCATTAACAAATAAATATTAATTCCGGATAACTTGAACATTATGAATCGATAATTGTATTACTGCACAGTGGTTGATTTACTTAAACTTAAATGGATTGGACTCCAATGATAGTTTGGATTCTGATAAACTTAAACTCAAAATGAGTTCTTGCTCGCATCATGGATTCAAAATAGAGCGTTCGAGATTGGTTTTGTTTGTTACACGTCCATTTATTGGTCGGTAGAACGAATTTTCACTTTGAGTTCATCTAGAAAAGACGAGATTCTATACGGTCATTATCAAAATATATTCTGTCCAAAATAATAACAACTGTGAACTGGGCCTAATTAGGGCATACGTATATCAAGTGTTCAACGTCTGAAAATATCATATTTTGACTGAAATTGTATTTTTTCAGTTGAGACGATTCAATTCTCCAAGTTGAATTATTTTATTTGAATGAAATTCAATGAAATGTTTCCATATTTTGGACTAAAAAGTGTGTTTCGATAGGTAATTAGGCCCAGGCATTTAGGCAATATCCGTAAATTTTAGTTGTTTTATTTTGTATTTTTATAAATTAATTTCAAACATATTCATACGACTATTTAACCCACAACAGAATTCTAAAATGTGTGTCACAAACATTTTAGCCTGGTCAGCCTTACTAATTACCAGCAGACTATAAACCCTTTCACTACTTTGAATGAACGTTCATAATAGTTCAATAAACTTGGAGGAAATCAATTATCCAATTAATATTCAAACAAATTCAATTTAGTATAAATAATACAATCATAGTTCGATAACGGCAGCAGTTCTTTGGATTCATTCAAACAATCGACAACTCTTTTAATCTGAAACCATGAAATTCTTAGCCGTTGCAGTTCTTATGGTCATTTGTGGTTTGGCCATGGCTCATGACCATCATGATCACCATGCCCATCCTAAATATGAATTCAAATATGGCGTCAAGGATTTGAAGACTGGTGATATCAAGGATCAGTGGGAAACCCGTGACGGCGATCATGTTAAAGGTCATTGACAATCATTTCTTAAATCTGCAAAAAGTTATATTTCTTCTTATTTGTCTGCAGGCAGTTACTCCTTGAAGGAAGCTGATGGCACCACTCGTGTTGTTGACTACCATGCCGATAGCCACAGTGGCTTCCATGCTGATGTCAAGAAAATAGGTCATGCTCATCACCCTGAAGGTCATCATCACGGACATCACGAAGCTCACCATGATCATCATCATGAACATCATGTTGACCATCATCATGCCCATCATGTTGATCATCACCATGGTCATGGTCATGCTAGCAGTTATATTGATGTCCACCACTTCTAACTTGAGTAATTGCATTTGGCTTTGGTTGAACTTGGTTTCTGATCTGATTATGTCTGCATCTAAAATAAAGTTATTGTATTGATGTGATGTTATTTGATGAATCATTTGTTATTGTGTTATTAAAAACATCAGTTGTTTCGAAATATAATATTGTGTTGCTTTTTAATAATTTTGTTGATTTTAGTTAGAGTTATCCAAAAACCGACTCGTATTTCTGTCTTTAAACAAGTAAGGAAAGGCAAAAGTCGGACGAGGTCAACTATATGTGCCATTTAGTATGATAGTTGTCTAAGTCCAAAATCCCAAAAATGTATATGTCAATTTTTCTCTTTAATTTTGCCAGTTCTCTAATTTATGGATGGTACTTTTTGAAATTTAAAAATAAAATGTATCATTACAGTGGCATTTCTCATTTTAGGCACACCAAAATTGTCTTTATTGTCAGTTTAAAAGTGGTCTACGTCACACTATATTCACTGAAATTGATGTGTGGTGATCTTAACAAACATTTTTTATTTGTAATGTCCACTTTAAGTGATTCAGATAATTTGAATAACATATAAAATGATATTATTTGAGAAGTAAATAATAATTTCAATATAAAGTTTTTTGACAAAAAACCTGCAATCATATATATGTATATATATATATATATACGATACGATATAGCCATGTCCGTCTGTCTGTCTGTTGAAAGCACGATAGCGGCCGAACGAAATATGCTAAGAGGGTTCAAATTTTCCCTAAATGCGTCTTATGGTTGCAGATCGGTTGGGATTGAAAGTGGGCGAAATCGGCCTAGAGGGAAAAAATTTTCCCTCACAAGGACTGAAAATACCTCTAATATTTAGTGTATTTCAGCATGTTTTTTGAACATATTAGCTTGTATTTACTTGATATTTGAAATTCGCATTCCTTTTATAGCACAAAAGGGCACCATAGAGTGATTTTTATTTGTAGGGGGCGAAATGGGACAAAAAGGGATAAAAATGGTACCTATCAAACGACAACAGATAGAAACACGAAAATTTGGCGTGTACATTCCTCTAATAGAGTAGATACGTAATATAAAAGTATTTTTTCTAAATTCTTACTTTTAAGGGGTTAAATGGGGATAGAGGGATAAAAATAGTACCAACCAAACGGCTACACCTAGAATAATGAAATTCGGTGTATATAATCCTCTGATTGCGTAGACACATAAAATAAAGGAAATTTTTGAAATTCCTACTATTAGGTTGTAAAATGGAAAAAGGGGATAAAAATTGTACCAAACAAATGGATGCAGCTAGAACTATGAAATTCGATGTATACGAAGTAGAGTAGACACGAAAAAAGGTTTTTCCAAATTCGTACTTTCAAGGGATTCAATGGGAGCAGATGGATACAAATGGTACCAGCTAAAAGGCTACAGCTAGAATGATGAAATTTTCGAAAGTCGTACTTTTAAGGAGTAAAATGCGAAAAAGGGTATAAAAATGGTACCAACAAAATGGCCGCAGATAGTATCATGGAATTCTGTGTATACATTCCTCAGAGTGCATAGCCACGTAAAATATCTTTTTTTCAAATTCTTACTTTATTTTGTTGCTGTTACGATAAAAAATTGTAGAATCATGAAGTTGCGTACGTGAGAGTTAAGGTATTTTCAAAATTTATACTTTTGAAATTAAAATAGGATGGAAATAAAGGGTGATTTTTTAAGAGCTTGATAACTTTTTTTTAAAAAAACGCATAAAATTTGCAAAATCTCATCGGTTCTTTATTTGAAACGTTAGATTGGTCCATGACATTTACTTTTTGAAGATAGTTTCATTTAAATGTTGACCGCGGCTGCGTCTTAGGTGGTCCATTCGGAAAGTCCAATTTTGGGCAACTTTTTCGAGCATTTCGGCCGGAATAGCCCGAATTTCTTCGGAAATGTTGTCTTCCAAAGCTGGAATAGTTGCTGGCTTATTTCTGTAGACTTTAGACTTGACGTAGCCCCACAAAAAATAGTCTAAAGGCGTCAAATCGCATGATCTTGGTGGCCAACTTACCGGTCCATTTCTTGAGATGAATTGTTCTCCGAAGTTTTCCCTCAAAATGGCCATAGAATCGCGAGCTGTGTGGCATGTAGCGCCATCTTGTTGAAACCACATGTCAACCAAGTTCAGTTCTTCCATTTTTTGGCAACAAAAAGTTTGTTAGCATCGAACGATAGCGATCGCCATTCACCGTAACGTTGCGTCCAACAGCATCTTTGAAAAAATACGGTCCAATGATTCCACCAGCGTACAAACCACACCAAACAGTGCATTTTTCGGGATGCATGGGCAGTTCTTGAACGGCTTCTGGTTGCTCTTCACTCCAAATGCGGCAATTTTGTTTATTTACGTAGCCATTCAACCAGAAATGAGCCTCATCGCTGAACAAAATTTGTCGATAAAAAAGCGGATTTTCGGATTTCGAACCGAACACTGATTTTGGTAATAAAATTCAATGATTTGCAAGCGTTGCTCGTTAGTAAGTCTATTCATGATGAAATGTCAAAGCATACTGAGCATCTTTCTCTTTGACACCATGTCTGAAATCCCACGTGATCTGTCAAATACTAATGCATGAAAATCCTAACCTCAAAAAAATCACTCTTTACAACCAATCAAACGACTGTAGCTGATAATACACTCTCTATCCCCCAATATTTAGGGTACTTGTGATTGCTGTCTAATATTTACTTTATGAATTGAAGTATTATTTCCATTACATAAATACATAGTATAAAAATATTGGTAACCTTGGTGTATTAATTAAATTTCTGACTTTCATACATTTGAAATTTGTTGTGGACATCCCTCTTGTAGCTTGGAAGCACCACAAAGAAAATAAAAGTTTTAGCGGGAGAAATGGGACAAAAAGGGATAAAATATGGTACCAATGATACGACAACAGCTAGAATCATGAAATTCGGTGTGTACATCCCTCTAATTACATAGACACGTAAAATAGAGGGATTTTCGAAATTCGTACTTTTAAGGGATATAATTGAAAAAGAGGGATAAAAATGGGACCTTCCAAACCGCTGAAGTTGATATCATGAAATTCGGTGTGTATTCTGTGTTCTGACTATGAAAACTCGAAACAAAAATGTTTTTTTTTTTTCGAAATTTGTACATTTGGGCGGAGAATGGGACGAATGGGGAAATCTTTAAAATTTGTACTTTTCTTATCAAAATAATTAGGCATGTTCACTTTCACAATTAAAGCATTGTATTTATTTATAGTAGTATATTTTAAACAGTGCGCATAAGTATAAATTATAGTTTGAAATACTAAACAAATATAGTAATGTGCATAAAAATATCACAATTTTCGTAATATGGTACTGTACTTCAATGTAAAGTCGTCATCCTTTAATCTGCTGGTAATACTGTGGAATGCACTCCGTGGTGGAGGGTATATAAGATTCGGCCCGGCCGAACATAACGCCTTCTTACTTGTTCTCATTACCATTATTTTTTTGTTTAATTTTTTCAATTTTGAGAAGAATGAAAGTGGTCTAAGTCAGTGCATAATCCGAAAGGAGGTCAAATTTTTCCGTAAATGTCGTAGATCGCTTGCGATTGCAACGGTCGAAATCGGCCCAAAGGGAAATTTTTTCCATCACAAGGACTGAAAATACCCCTAATATTTAGAGTATGCATGTTTTTTTCAATATCCAGCTTATATTTACTTGATATTGGGTATGTGCATTCCCCTTATTGCAAAAACGTGCATCATAAAGTGATTCTTATTCATAGGGGGTGACATATAAAGTATATTAAGTATGTGGACGACCTGTTTGGAATAATAAAGAAAAAGGATGTGGAAGGATAAGGAAAGGATACCATATTTGGACGCTTTAATAATTAGGGAAGGAAACAAACTTAAACTATATTGGTACCAGAAGACAACCGCATTGGGAAGATTAATTCATTAATTAATTTTATATCTAGAGTTTTAACAATAAGTGACAAGGAATTCCACGAATCGAACAAGCGGAAAATACACCACATATTAAAACTGAATTACTTCCACAACAAATCCATAAATCATTTAATAAAACGAGCCACGGCAAAAAGGGAAAATAATTAGGACACAACAACACCAAAAATATACAAATCAATGACTATTATACCTGGGCTGTCCGAAAGATTTAAACAATCAAATATATATGACAAAGATAAAATCGAAATAGCATTTAAATAATATAACACGACCAATCAATTATTTAGCAGGACAAAATCACTAGTGATGAAAGAAGATAGATCCAATCTTGTATATGAAATAGCATGTAATGGAGGCGAGTCTGACATATGCCAAAAGGTATATGTCGGTCAACGAAGACAAAATTAAAAACTAGACTTTCATCACACAAATCTGACAGCCCACTGTACACTGACTGGACATAAATCAAATTTTGACGATGTAAATGTATTAGTGGAAGAGAAAAATTTCTTCAGACGTTATACACTAGAGATGCTTTACATTACTGACGTTCCCGCTGAAAAGAGACTTAATTACAAAACTGGCACCGATTGATGCTCTCAAATGTATCGATACATTATCAAAAAACACGGACGAAATAAGAACTAGTTGGTAATCAACTTTCACAGTGGACAACCGTATATTTTGTATTTTTTAAATTTAATTGTAAATATTTATGTTTTGTTATTGTTTTTTTTTTTAATTTGAGAATAATAAAGAGTGATTTTTTTGAGGTTAGGATTTTCATGCATTAGTATTTGACAGATCACGTGGGATTTCAGGCATGGTGTCAAAGAGAAAGATGCTCAGTATGCTTTGACATTTCATCATGAATAGACTTACTAACGAGCAACGCTTGCAAATCATTGAATTTTATTACCAAAATCAGTGTTCGGTTCGAAATGTGAAAATCCGCTTTTTTATCGACAAATTTTGTTCAGCGATGAGGCTCATTTCTGGTTGAATGGCTACGTAAATAAACAAAATTGCCGCATTTGGAGTGAAGAGCAACCAGAAGCCGTTCAAGAACTGCCCATGCATCCCGAAAAATGCACTGTTTGGTGTGGTTTGTACGCTGGTGGAATCATTGGACCGTATTTTTTCAAAGATGCTGTTGGACGCAACGTTACGGTGAATGGCGATCGCTATCGTTCGATGCTAACAAACTTTTTGTTGCCAAAAATGGAAGAACTGAACTTGGTTGACATGTGGTTTCAACAAGATGGCGCTACATGCCACACAGCTCGCGATTCTATGGCCATTTTGAGGGAAAACTTCGGAGAACAATTCATCTCAAGAAATGGACCGGTAAGTTGGCCACCAAGATCATGCGATTTGACGCCTTTAGACTATTTTTTGTGGGGCTACGTCAAGTCTAAAGTCTACAGAAATAAGCCAGCAACTATTCCAGCTTTGGAAGACAACATTTCCGAAGAAATTCGGGCTATTCCGGCCGAAATGCTCGAAAAAGTTGCCCAAAATTGGACTTTCCGAATGTACCACCTAAGACGCTGCCGCGGTCAACATTTAAATGAAATTATCTTCAAAAAGTAAATGTCATGGACCAATCTAACGTTTCAAATAAAGAACCGATGAGATTTTGCAAATTTAATGCGTTTTTTTTTTAAAAAAAGTTATCAAGCTCTTAAAAAATCACCCTTTATATGTTTTTGTTAGATTCCCTGGAGATGATCAACGACGTTAGTCGAAATATTGCGCAAAAATAAATAAATTTAAAAAGAACATCACGCCTTTTTAATTGTCAAGGAGCTTAAGGCGAACTATAACATAAACAAATAGTTAA
Source organism: Polietes domitor (assembly GCA_947397865.1). Classification (NCBI taxonomy): domain Eukaryota; kingdom Metazoa; phylum Arthropoda; class Insecta; order Diptera; family Muscidae; genus Polietes; species Polietes domitor. The sequence goes on from OX377619.1 coordinate 135,682,367, forward strand.
AATTTTATATATATTTATAAAAGTATTTTTTTTAATATTTTTGTTTGTTTTGGTTTGGCTATATTTAAAAAATGTAACATTTTCCTGTAATGTTACTGCACGCACTTCTGTAAAAACGACAGGCTCTGTGTAATGCAATCCTTGGCGGATGCAACCCCTTTTACCTGTAAAATATCAACAATTACAAGTTTTCCCCTTAAACGTAAAATATGAAGAAACTAAATAAACTTAAACTTTTTAAGCGGGAAACTTGAAATAGTAAATAAACACTGATAGAATCATGAAATTTAAAAGATATTCTCCTTTTTATCTTGCATTGTTTGTCATAGATAATAATAGACCTGACAAATTATGTACGACACATTATCAGACATGAACAGATATTGGATTTTTTATGTATATATGCAGGAGTAACAAGTATAAACGACATTAAGTTCGGCCGGGCCGAACTTTATATACCCTCCACCATGGATTGCATTCTACAGAGGCTGTCGATTTTCGTAGAAGTGCAGTAATATATCAGGAAAATATCAATTTTTTAATATAGTCAAACAAAAAATGTTTATACTAAATTTCACGATTCTAGCTGTAATCCTAAAGCTGGTACCATTTTTATCCCTTTTTGTCCCGCTCTCCCCTTAAAAGTACAAATTTCGAAAAATCAATTTATGTTGCAAGTCTACGTTGTCAGAGGAATTTACGCACCAAATTTCACGACTATAGCAGCAATACTTAAATTAGTACCATTATTATTCCTTTTTTGTCCCTCGTAACCCTTATAAGTACAAATTTTGAAAGATCCAATTTTACTGCGCTTCTACATGGACAGAAGAACTTACGTATCAAATTTCAAGATTCTAGCTGCAATACTTTAGTGGGTACCATTTTTATCCCTTGTTGTCCCGTGCAACCCTTAAAAGTGCAAAATGCATTTATATTCCGCTAATATGTGGTGAGAGGAATTTACATACCAAATTTCACGACTATAGCAGCAATACTTTAGTTGGTACCATTTTTATCGTTTTTTGTCCCGCTCACTTTTTATAAATACAAATTTCGAAAAATCCAATTTTACTGCGCTTCTACGTGATCAGAAGAATTTACATACCAAATTTGAAGATTCTGGCTGCAATACTTTAGTTGGTACCATTTTTATCCCTTTTTGTCCCGCTAACCTCTTATAAGTACAAATTCCGAAAAATCCAATTTTACTGCGCTTCTACATGGTCAGAAGAACTTACACATCAAATTTGAAGATTCTAGCTGCAATACTTTTGTTGGTACCATTTTTATCCCTTTTTGTCCCGCTCACCTCTTATAAGTACAAATTTCGAAAGATATAATTTTACTGCGCTTCTACATGGGCAGAAGAACTACATATCAAATTTCAAGATTCTAGCTTAAATTGGTACCATTTGTTATCCCTTTTTGTCTCTCCTCCCTTAAAAGTACAAATTTCGAAAAATCTCTATTTGTGGCTCGTCTGTATGGTCATTGCAAGGAACACACACCGAATTTCATGTTTCTAGCTACTGCCGTTTAGTCAGGACGAAGGTTCGATGTTTATCCCTTTTTGTTCCATTTTACCCCCTAAAAGTACGAATTTCGTAAAACTCTTTCATAGTCGACCCTGGCTTCAGCCGTTTGGTCTGGAGGCTGGTCAATGATAAGTCGGCCAGTCAGTCAGTAACACAACTCTTATATATATATAGATATCGAAATAATAATTCAAGTCAATTAAAAAACTAAACATTCTTATCTTTATATCTTCAAAAAAAAACTTAAATACCATAAATATTGGTAGATATTGGGTGCTACATTTAGTTGTATTTCCATTCTATTTTAAGTCCAAAAGTACAAATTTTAAAAATCCATTATCTCACGTACATAGTGCAACATAACCTAACTTAATGATTTAACCATTTTTGCCGTAAAAGTAAAAAGTACGAATTTGGAAAAATATTTCTATTTTGCTTGTCTATGCAGTCTAAGGAATGTATACACCGAATTCCATGAATCTAGCTGCGGTCATTTGGTTCGTACCATTTTTATTTCCTTTTTCCTATTTTACCCCCTTAAAAGTACGACTTTCTAAAATCTCTTTATTTTACTTATCTGCGGAATGAGGGGAATGTACACACCGAATTGTAGCCATTTAGTTGTTACTATTTATTTTTCGTATCTACGTAATCATAGGAATATATACTCCAAATTTCATGATTCTAGCTGCGGTAATTTGGTGGTTACTATTTGTATCCGCTTTTTCCATTTTATCCCCAAAATGAAAAATACGTTTATTTTACGTATCTACACAATCAGATAAATGGTTACACCGAATTTCATTATTTTAGATGCAGCCGTTTGGTTGGTACCATTTTTATCCCTTTATTTTCATTTTACCCCTTAAAAGTACGAATTTGGAAAAAATATTTTTATATTGTGTACCTACTCAATTAGAGGAACGTACACACCAAATTTCATGTTAGCCGTTGTTGTTTGATAGGTACCATTTTTATCCCCTTTACCCCATTTCACCCCATAGGAAAACGAATCACTTTATGGTGCACTTTTTTGTTCTAAGGAGAAAGCGCATTCCCAATATCAAGAAAATATAAGCAGACATAGTGAAAAAACATGCTTAAATACTTTAAATATTAAGGTTATTAGGGGTACTTTCAGTTCTTGTGAGGGACAATTTTTCCCCTCTGGGCCGATTTCGCCCACTTTCAATCCCAACCGTTATGCAACCATAAGACACATTTAGGGTAAATTTGAACCTCCTATTCGTTTGGAAGCTAGCGTGCTTTCAAACAGACGGACACGGCTATATCGTCTTAGAATTTTACCACGACTCGGAATATATATACTTTATGGGGTCTCCGACGAATATTTTAAGGTGTTACAAACGGAATGACAAAGTGAACTCCACCATCCTTAGGTGGAGGGTATAAAAATATATTCATTTCTAGATTAAAATTCATATAAAATTGCACTCGAATAGCGTTATTAACACTCTCATGCCCGAATTTTCGTCTTAATAAATATATAAAACTTACTATGCTTTTTGATGAGGTATGGGTCTAAATATGATTTCTATAGAGTCTTGGGATTCTAATTCATACAGTACATGAGTAACAGGATGTTTCTTAAAATCATTATACTGCAGATATCGGTTAAAAAATGCAAACGAAAAAACTAAAACAGAAAAGTATTTTTAAATGGTTTCTTCATTTTAAAAATCTTTGATATATGTATAAAGGGTGATTTTTTAAAAGCTATAGGAAAGTTTTTCAAAAAAAAAACAAGATCCATTTGTTTTTTAGGTGGATTTTTAGATGTTGTGCCATTTTTAAAGAAAATAAAATACAATATGTGGTTTCTAAAGCGGAAAAAGTCAAATCGGGAGCGACATTTGTATGGGGGCTATGTGTGTGTTTCCAGTTCGATTATAAAATGTTGTGTCAATTTTAAAGAAAATCGAGTACAATATGTGGTTTCTAAAGCGGAAAAAGTGAAATCGGGAACGACATTTGTATGGGGGCTATATCTAAATCTTAGCCGATCTTACCCACTTTCAGCAAAGGTGTTTCCAGTTCTATTATAAAATGTTGTGCCAATTTTAAAGAAAATCGGGTACAATATTTGGTTTCTAAAGGGGAAAAAGTGAAATCAGGAGCGACATTTGTATGGGGACTATATCTAAATCTGAACCGATCTTACCCGCTTTCAGCATAGGTGTTTATAGTTCGATTATAAAATGTTGTGCCAAATTTAAAGAAAATCGGGTACAATATTTGGTTTCTAGAGCGGAAAAAGTGAAATCGGGAGCGACATTTGTATGGGGGCTATATCTAAATCTGAACCGATCTAACCCACTTTCGCCACAGGTATTTCTAGTTTGATTATAAGGTGTGAAGCCAAATTTAAAGAAAATGGGGTACAATATGTGGTTTCTAAAGCGGAAAAAGTGAAATCGGGAGCGACATTTGTATGGGGGCTATATCTAAATCTGAACCGATCTTATCCACTTTCAGCATAGGTGTTTCTAGTTCTGTTATAAAATATTGTGCCAAATTTGAAGAAAATCGGGTACAATATGTGGTTTCTAAAGCGGAAAAAGTGAAATCGGGAACGACATTTGTATGGGGGCTATATCTAAATCTGAGCCGATCTTACCCACTTTCAGCATAGGTGTTTCTAGTTCTATTATAAAATGTTGTGCCAATTTTAAAGAAAATCGGGTACAATATTTGGTTTCTAGAGCGGAAAAAGTCAAATCGGGAGCGACATTTGTATGGGGGCTATATCTAAATCTGAACCAATCTTACCCACTTTTAGCATAGGTGTTTCTAGTTCGATTATAAAATGTTGTGCCAAATTTAAAGAAAATCGGGTACAATATGTGGTTTCTAAAGCGGAAAAAGTGAAATCGGGAGCGACTTTTGTATGGGGGCTATATCTAAATCTGAACCGATCTTACCCACTTTCGCCACAGGTATTTCTAGTTTGATTATAAGGCGTTAAGCCAAATTTGAAGAAAATCGGGTACTATATGTGCTTTATAGGGCGGAAAAAGTCAAATCGGGAGCGACATTTGTATGGGGGCTATATCTAAATCTGAACCGATTTCCTCCAAATTCAATACCGATGGTCCTTGGCCAGAAAAAATAATAACATCGTTAAATCGACTCAGCTATTCTAAGCCGATCAGTATACTTAAAGGTGGGTCTAGCTCGATTATTTCTTGGTGTTACAAACATTTGGCGCGAAACTTACTTATAATACCCTAGCCCACGAAGTGGTGTAGGGTATAAAAACATAAAATTCAGAAAAATGCATGAAATCTTTATTTGAATCCATAGTACGGTCCATTTAATTTAATGTTTGAAGATTATTTCATGCAAATGCTGACCTTGACTGTGCCTCAAATGTTTCATCTACTTAGTCCAATTTTGGCATTTCCACGTTGAGTAACAGAGGCCCAATTGCTGCGAACGGCGACGAATCGATAATTGATGGTCATCATTAGCACTGGCCGATACAGCTGCGATATTTTCTTCAGCGTGTTGGTGGTTTAATGTCCAACAATGTAAATTTGGTGCGAAATTTAGTCACAATAGCCCGAATAGCCGCTTCAGTGGGTTGATTAAACTGACCATAAAATGGAAGCGCGCGATGAACTTCCTTAACAGAGCATGCATTTTGATAATAAAATTCAATAATTTGCAAGCGTTGTTCGTTTGTAAGACGATTCATGTTCAAATTATAGACCAAACTGAAGATGTTTGACAGTGAAACAAAATACAAAAGGTGCGTCAGCTGTTTAAACCACTGATGCCAAAAAGATAATAGTTTAAAAATCATCCTTTATATCTCTTCGAATAACAAAGTCAGTTTTTCTTGTACTCGAAGAAATCCAATAAAAATAAGAAGAATTTCTAAACAATTTCGAATTACAAGAAACTCAAACAATTGATATTTGAGACTTCACTTTTGTTTTCACCTTCCTACGCAATCCCAAGTAACCGAATTTGTTGATTCCCTTTTAAATATTCCTTTTTAAATATGTAAACAAAAATAATAAATATTAATCATGCAAAAAATGTGACTTTAAAGATTTTATAGGACTAACTCGCAAGGTTGCCTAGGGGCAACATTGGGCATGAAAGGGTTAACTTAAAAACCAGGGATACACTGTTACACATCTGTTAGTGTTGATAAATGACGACATAGTCGCTAATGTCATATTCTTATATTACCGTTACAGACACCATCTTCTTCCTCCTCGTCGTTTCTTCGAATACAACTCTGTTTTAAAATCATAGTCACACAAAAAAATAAACAAGTTTGTGTCTTTAGTCTTTTGTTTGAGTTGATTTCATGCCAAAAACAAGTAGAAATTGTAATAAAAAATAAAAAAACAAAAACCTTCAGCAGCATCAGCAGAAAACCAAAGGCAATAGCGGCACCGACAAAAGTAATTAACAAATGAAATACATGTCTTTGTTGTTGTTGTTGGTGTGGTACAAATGAATAAAGAGCAACAACAACAACTACGACAACAACAATAGCAGTAGCAAAAATGTGAACAAAACAAATACAGCCGAGCCCAAAAAACGCCAAATGGAACACATAATGAACACGAAAAGCACAACAAAACAAACAGTCGATTACCAGGCGCGCACCAGCGTACAACACACAACCGCAGACGCCACGGAGCCATCAAAACACGTTTGTGCAAAGTCAGTTAGCAGACCTAAAAGGAAAAGTGATCCAGTTTTCACGTGCGAAAATGTGCAGGATGTTTGTGAAACACTTCCTCATAATCATCGTACTTTTGATTGTTGGCAAAACAAACGCCTATGATCCGAGTGACAAGAAGATCGCCTCGGTGTTGCCGCCTGAGGGCATGTTTGAGGCCTTCTATCCGCGTGAAATAGACGGAGTACCCAATGGTGCTTCACGTCCCGCTCATGCTCATGGCAGCTTCTTCAAACATCGCAATCCTGCACTGGTTGATACGAAAAATGCTGCTGCCTACGGGTATCGCTTCGACGGCAAGCGGAGATTCAATTTCGATTAAGCGAAGCAGTGTGGCGACCACGTGAAGAACGTATGTAAATTTGTTGTGTGTGTGCATAAGAAAAATAAAGAAAAATTATTTGTGTTGTAACAGGAAAAAATAATTGTTTTTTATTTGTGCTTATTTTTAACTAAAGCAAGAGATGGCGTCAGTGTTCACAAATGTAGGTGAATGTCTGAGCTGAGATTACTGCTACAAATGTTTAAGTGCTGCCTAGTTGTATTCTATAGTACGGACATAAACTTCACACTTTATAGCAGCGCCAAAAATGTGTGTGGCGGCAAATATCAACAACTTCAATTTAGTGTAAGTGTTTAACACAGGCGCTGCACTATTAGTTATATTTCCCGAAGCTAGTCCGTATTCGCGGCTGGTTTGGTAGGTGGGTATTGAAAATTCGCTGAAAATGGTGCAGAGAATGGTCTGCATTAGCATACGTGGAGCAATAACAACAACTGCTTCGGTGGTATTACACAGGGCCGTGCGCAGGATTTTCCCTGGGGGGTTTTTCATCTAGTTTTACAAAAATAAAGCAGTTGAAAATTCTGTTAATTATTTTAGTCAATTTTCAATCACTGTTAATTTTTTCCCGTGAAGTCTAGTTAGTCTATGGCTCAACGATAAATGACGTTAATTTGATTATGTGTGATTACGTGGCGTTTGACAACCATTCATATTTTATTACCAGGATCTTCGAGAAATATTTTGATACATTCATCGGCAAAATTGCATTTCCGTAATCCATCTTTCAGTACACTCAAAGGATTTGTCAGTAAAAGAAAGCAGAAAGTCTACTGAAAGAGCAGATTTTCTGCTGAAAAAGGTAAAGCAGATTTACAGATCTGCTGAGATGGTAAACAGCTGTTTTTAGCAATATAGAAAAAAAATTAAGCATATGTACAGAACAGTATGTCCACTTAAATATACATGTTAACAAAACTTTTTTGAATAGAATTTATTATTAAAACCATTTATTACCACGGAAATATGTTGCATTTTGTCTTCTTAATTATACGCATATTGTCCAAGCTAATATAAAAGGAACGCTTATCTATTTTTATATTTTAATTACCAGCAGTCAATTTTAGCAGGCTGCAAACTCTTTAGCAGTGTGAATGGTGATGTAAGATTGCAGAATAACTGCTGTTATGCCAAAAAACTAATGCAATAGCAGAAAAGTGTCTGCTGATAGGCAGCAGACAATCGCTGCTTTTTTATTAACCGACTTGTCCTCTAAGTGTAGAACTTCTTTTTTCAAATAGTTGCTTGAAATTACATACATACATATATATTTTGAAGAAATATTACACAAAAAACGATCGAATTCCTCGGCCCTCTTCAGGCCCCGCATTTTTTCTATGATAAATGCAGAAAATTGGATATGCTTGCTGACAAAGTATGGGCCTAAATATGGTGAATAATAGGTTTTGGGGTTTTTAATTTATACAGGAGTTACATGAGAAACAGGATGTTTACTCAAAATCTTTATACGCATATTTCGATTAAATAAAAATATTTGGAAATGTTTCTTCTTTTTTATAATCTTTAATATTTATAAATTCGAATAACAAATACAGCTTTTTTTTTTACTCGATGAAATGCAAGACGAAAAACATGACAAACAAATTCAGTAAGATAAAACTCATTTCTTATTGTTTCGCAACTTTAAAGTAGATTTTAAAACAGAGACCTACACGCAGAGAAAAAAATGCATTACGCAGAAACGAAATTTTAGCCACGTGAACATCTTTTTGAGTTTCTTTTGTGTGAAAATTAGTTTGTTTGCGGTAAACATGTCAACTGTTGTTGTAAAAGAACAAAGACAAATATGTTTACATATCGAGGACTTATAATTCATAAGTGGCTATGAACCATTTTCTCGAAAATGAGTTGTTGATGCCAAACTATTCTCAGATTTGGATGTCATCTGTCATATAAATTTGGAGAAGAAATTTTGTTCCAAAGCCATTTTTTTCAAATTTTTCTGATTTGGCTATCTACACATACGGTAATTGTGACTGTAAAAGTAAAAATAATATAAATAATATAGTTAAAAAAAGGAGCAGCATATAACCTTCGGTATACGCTACAACGATTTTGTTTAAAGCATTTTTCTACATTTATCGCATTATCAAATTCCATCATTATGCGGTTAATAGCATTTTGGTTCCAAAGTTATCAGGCTAAAATATGATAAATAGTGGCTGTAAAGTTAAAAATTGTGAAAAGTATATTTATAAAACCCCGCGTAACTTTTTATCATATTGAGAATACCAAAATATTTTTGTGGCATATAATTGGGCATAAATGGCTATATGCTTATTTCAAAATTCATAGTGCTCAATTTTATATATTCGATAACTTTTTAATCGTAGCAATTAGTAATCCTCTTTAGATTAAACTGTAGAAGAATGACTCATAATTACTCTTAACATTAAGGTCGAAATTAGTTTTTTCGCTCTCCTGAAAAGTTGTGTTTTTGTTCATAGCCACTTATGAATACACTGTGCAACATTTTGGAAGTCATTTCAAAATAACCATATACGGACACCGCTACATGATCAAAGACCAAAAAAAAAAAGACCCGTGTTTTTTTTCCCCCAAAGTCATGCACTTTTTTTTATGGGCCCCCAGAGATTTGAGGCCTCGGTGTAATTTTTGGAAAAAAGTGATCATATTCTCAGGCTCATATCTTGCAAACCGTTCGGAATTTTGATTTACTCTCTGAGGCAAAGTTCTAGCTCTTGTCATAAAGAACAAAATTGTGAACATATAAAATCAAAAAAACTTCATCTTCAAAAAAATTCGATTTTTTTAACCTTTTTTCCCCTGTTCAAGTCCATAGGTAGCAAACCGCTGAAAATTCAGGGAAACAATCAACTACAAAAATGTACCTAAGATCTCAATAAACAACTTTCTAGAACATATGAACTTCCTAGGAATTATTCTTAACACCGTTTAGGTAGCGCTTAGGTAGCCGCAAAATTGAAAAATTTCCCAAAAATTTTTTAATTTCATTTGTTTTTTCTTTACTTCAACATTGACATACTATGCTATCTAATACAAAAATAATAAAAAAATATTCGTATTATGTTTATAATGTTGATGGCCCTGGACTTGCATATCGCACTCTCTTAAGTTGTGGATCCAAATCGTCCTCCGAATCGTCCGAATCTGACTCTGATTCAGAACTTATGGTGTGCAGAGGCACGTTGCTTCCAGACTGCCCTCCACCATCAGTTTTTTCTTCTTCATATACTTCATTAACATCATACAGGGTGATCTTGTGACTCCACCAACATACCTGAAATGAATTAGAAAAGAAATCAAAAAGGAATGCAAAACAATGATCAATAAAATTGATATTACCTTTGCAAGCAATGCGTCGAGTTTTTTGCCTTTGTACCGTTTTTCCATGGGCATTGTGGTTTGGTGAAACCGTTCTCCTTGCTCATCGGATTCGGTAGGGAGTTGTTTAATAAAATCGTCAAAATGAAAATGAAGAAAATGCAGCTTTAAGGTCATCGATGTGCCGATTTTCTCAAAATAATACATCATTTCTTTTACCCATTCTCTTGCTTCCGGTTCCGCGTCTCGATCCCCTCCCAAGACCCTGGTGCATACACGCTGAAGGTAAATCCATGCCATTGAATGATTTTCATCAAGCGATGAATCAAAGTTACTCTTGAATAACTTTCTAATGTCAGGGCCATTGTACCAGAGATACAAGCCGACCGATTTTAAGCCGACAAGCCGCCGCCGCCGCATGTTTCTGCACGAGACGCGCCGCCGCCGATTTCATCGGCTCAATTCGACTCAACCACGTCGCCGATTTCATCGACTCATATCGACTTCAACCACGCCGCCGTAATTTGACGGAGTTCTAACGCAGTCAAATCTTACTACCAAAATAGACAACACACTTAAAATTACAAAAGAAAATATAAATGCCAACTTAGACAACCTACTGCTGTGAAATATATTGATCTATCTTTCATTTATATAAGTCAATTGCAGTACGTGTGGCCATGTGTTCCTATAAATAACAATATCTATTGTGCTTCTTTAGTGTGTCAAAGTAGGTAGAGTATTATCATTCTTTGGAAGGATTATGATATTCAAGAACGTCTGGTCAAATATGCCTCACATGAAAAGCTGTAATTGCAAAAATATTTATTAAATTTAACCATATTATAAATTTTGGGAATGGATTCTTCTCCCAAAAAATAATTGTATGGGTTAACAATTAGGGTATCCAACCGATTAAATTTTATTCGATTAATCGAATAATTTTTGTCAAATATTTGTTCGAATAATAAAAAATTCATGATTTTCGAATAACAAATAATTCGAATAAATTGTCCCAAATAGTCGATTATCCGTATTATAAGTTTTGCCTTAAAAACTAATGAAATCGCCGTATGCTTTGTATGATAAATTGATTTTGAATAGCCAGTTTGATCCATTTGGGTAAAAAACTATGAAACACCAAATATAAAATCACATTTTTTTAGATTTTTGATTTGTATGCTCCACAGATATTAAAATAACGATTTATCCGACTTCATTTAAAAATAGCAAAAACTGGCCAATAGCTTAGGAATTATTTAAAATTTAAAGAAGAGTAATTTCATACAATAGTTAATTCATAGAAAAATTGAGGTTAACACCGTCATAATAAAGTCAGTTCTGTTATAAATCATATGATCTATATTCGGAAAAAGTCAATGGATAACTTCTGATATTATGCTCATTTAAGGGAAGGTTCTTTATTTTGATAATTTATTACGATTTTTGTCAACTTCTAATGAATTTCGAATTTTATGTTACAATTTTTAAATATAATCAGATACATAATAAACGTTCAATATATAGTTGAACTACCCGTACTGCCGTGTCTTGTCTATAAACTCTTATTAATTATATTTTATTTAAGTGGACAATGGTTCGATTAATCACTTAATCAAATGACTTCATTATTCGATTAATTGGAAATTTTTTGTTTTCAAATAAACGAAAAATCGAATAACATAAAAGTCCGAATAATTGGATACCCTAATAACAATATTAAATTATTGGAACATCGGCTAATATTAACGAATATTGAAATACTTGCCAAAAAATAAAAGAAAATTTTTCCTTCCATTTTCCCAAAATTGTCAAATAAATAGGGGTATTCGAATGACAGAACGAGCCGGCAAATCAGCCGAAAGCCGCCGCCGCCGACCTATTTTGAACAGCGCCGCCGCCGCCGATAATTATGGTTCGGCTTGTAACTCTGCATTGTACGCCTGTTAAATGAAGACAAAAAATAAAGACAGAAAAGAAAACATTAACGTAGTGTAAATAGTACAATGAGGTGAACAAAAATTCGTTTTAAATTTACTACAATACCTTTTTTAATTTTGTCATCGCTACGCTTTGGGAAAACGCTTTTCAAATAGTCGAATGCGTTTGGACAATTTACAACGGCCACTTCGATGATTTTTTTAACAATTCCCAATTTTATGTGGAGCGGTGGCAGCACGATGTCTTGAGTATTGCCAATTAAAGGTTTATTCCTCAGTCTATGTTGTTTCATTTGTTCATCCACACTTCCTCTTGGTCTCCACGAATTACATTGGAATTGATTCAGAGGTGAGCGCGAATCCCAATTACAAAGAAAACAAAAGAATTTTGGGAAGCCACCCTTATCGATGATCCCTTGCAAAATGTTGATGACCTTCAAATCACAGCAAATCTTCCATTTATTTTCGTAGTATTTGATTTTTTCCATTATATCTTTCAATACTTGATAGGTTTCTTTCATGTTGATACCCATTGCTAGCGGAATGGAAGGTTTTCGGTTCGATACATGCAACAACACTGCTTTCAAGCTTGAAACAGAACCATCAATGAATAATCTCCACTCACTAGCGATGTAGTTCATTCCCATTTTTACCACCAAAGCTTTTATATCGTTGCAGTAAGCGAACGAATTGTCATCATTTAGAGTGTAGAGGCTCTGAAATTCAGCTTGCCGTTTGAGGTACGCGCTAGAGTTAACATTAGCAAGTGTGAGTTTTCTTTGCTTTAAAAACGCTGTCAAAAATATGGCAAGTCGCTGCGATAGTCCCAATATGGCCACAATAAAATCCATTTCCATTTGTGTTATTAGTTGTGGTCCATCTCTTCCCTGTTGGAGCTCATAATCGGTATCAAATGGATCTTCATAAGTAACACTACTTGATCTACTCATTCCTTCTCTTAATTCTGTCCAACGATCTGGAGTTGGCGGCCTTGGTGATACAAAATCTTCAGGTGCAAGCACTGGTAGTGTTGCTGTTGCAGTTGCATTATAGATTTTGTTCTTCTCAGCATGTCGATTTAGACGACATGTATAATTTACGCATGCATAGCAACTGGTTGCATCATGATCACCTGGGTTATTAATCCAGTTTACCGGCTTACAATACTTCATACTAACATTTCCTCCACTCAACCATGCCATGAGATTGTTATAACATTGACGACACACTGTATTAGGTGTGTAATTTTCACCGGTCAAGTCTACTTCGTCGAAAAACAACTTATATGCTATAATGAATTCACTAGTTAAAAGATTCTTTTGCTTTTGAAATCTTTTAGAATTTTGTTTTCTGATTTGATGACCGCAAACGTAGCAAAATAAATCAATTTTTTCACATTGCATATTGAAATTGTTAGTTGCCAATGTTGTGTGTGAATTATGCTGTAGCACTTTTTCTATAACTTTGTTGACGTCGCGCTGTGTACTGCCTCAATGTGAGCGTCGTGTCGCTTTTATATTGTGTGCTGCGGCTACATATGTGTTGTTAATGTTGTTGGTACAAATGGATTGCGACTACTTCGCTGCTTTGAATTGTCATGTGTTTTGTCAGTGCAAATTTTTGGACCGACGACTTTGTTGTTGTTTGTTGAATGGCATCGATGATGTCGTGTGGGTAAGAAATACTGGAATAAACAATTTTTCACTTTTGCGGCTACCTAAGCGCTACCTAAACGGTGTTAAGAATAATTCCTAGGAAGTTCATATGTTCTAGAAAGTTGTTTATTGAAATCTTAAGTACATTTCCTTGAATTTTTAACGGTTTGCTACCTATGGACCTGAACAGAGAAAAAAAGGAAAAAAATCTAATTTTTGGAAAATTTTTCACTTTTGCGGCTACCTAAGCGCTACCTAAACGGTGTTAAGAATAATTCCTAGGAAGTTCATATGTTCTAGAAAGTTGTTTATTTAGGTACATCTTAGGTACATTTTTGTAGTTGATTGTTTCCCTGAATTTTCAAGGGTTTGCTACCTATGGACCTGAACAGGGGAAAAAAGGTTAAAAAATCGAATTTTTTTAAGTTTTTTGCGATTTTGAAGATGAAGTTTTTTTTGATTTTATATGTTCACAATTTTTGTTCTTTATGACAAGAGCTAGAACTTTGCCTCAGAGAGTAAATCAAAATTCCGAACGGTTTGCAAGATATGAGCCTGAGAATATGATTACTTTTTTCCAAAAATTACACCGAGGCCTCAAATCTCTGGGGGCCCATAAAAACAAAAGTGCATGACTTTGGGGGGAAAAAAAAACACGGGTCTTTTTTTTTTGTCTTTTATCATGTAGCGGTGTCCGTATATGGTTATTTTTTTTCGTGTTGCACTGTGATATAAGCCCTCGATATAACAAAGAGTTTTATTAGTTTGTCGAAATGGATTTGTATTATCATTACAAACTCCCAAAACATTTAGTAGTAACAGAAACCTTTGTTGTATCATATTTGATGAAAGTAACCTATTTCCTATATCGGTTCAGATTTAGATACAGCTCCATAAAAATGTCGCATCGCAAATGTTACAAACCACGCATTGCAAACGGAATATACGAATAGCCACACCATATTATATTTGACTTGTGAACATCTGTTGTGGAAGTGGAATATGTGGGTAAATGTTTTAATGCAAATTGTATTTTATTTGAAAATTAAGGTATTGGATTTTCTTTTGTATAAGTAAAAAATGTCTACATAAAAAATTCTTAGGCTACTCCAATACTTTTTCGCAGAAACGAAGAATTTCATCTCAGATTTCTACATAATTATTAATTTAGAGGTAAACTGCTTTTCAATGATTTCATTCCAATTATATATATATACAAATTGGTCCAAAGTTTGACACTCGTAGTTAAGGTACGGAGTTAGTATCAAGCTAATTATTAGCTTTTATTAAGAATGTTTTTAGATATCATAGTGATTCTTACCTACACTTTTTTAAAATTACTAAAAAAAGTTTATTAAATCTCCAAACATTTATTGAAGTACACAATTAAAAGTTCATAAGATATTGCTCTAGTCAAATGTCGAGAAGTGGCGAAATTAGCATTACACAATCTTGAAATTGGCACAATTCGTTTAGTTTGTTTGTATTTTTCATAACCTTTGTCCGAAATTCAAGAAAGTGTCCACGATTTTTTATGTAATTTTCGTGTTTTTACTGCAGAATTACCCTTTCATACGAGTTATTTTAAAAAGAACTTCAAAATTCTATATTTTATTGCTTCAGAAAGTCTAGAAGATTTTAAAAAAGTATATGTTCGAAACCTCTCTGGGGGTTTGAACCACCCAAACCCCCCCCCCCTTGCGCACGGCCCTGGTATTACAGGTTTTGCTTCATGTTTAGTTGTACACCGAACTTGGATAGGGACTGGACCTTCCCAGTCCCACTTATAGATGTTTCCCACTAAACCAGTTTCCCATTTATCCTGGTAATTTGTCTGTTGCCCTATTTAGAGAGGTAAAGTTAGTGACGTTTTGAGTGATGAGAAAGAGAGTTTGAATGTAGCAATTTGTAAATCCTTCCCTTTAATAGCGCGTCCGTATATTGGGACATTTCTACAACAATGTGAATCAACTAGTAAAAAATGACATGTAAGGAAAACCTTTTTAAATCGAAATGGGGATATATGTCAACATGGTTAAGAAGATTTGTTGGCATTTGACTTTAGTGCCAAATATGACTATTTCACGTGGTCACCCAATAAATCTATATATATAAAAGAGTTGCGTGATTGAGTGACTGACTGACTGACTGATCACTCCCCAGACCAAACGGCTAAAGCTAGAATCATGAAATTTGGTGTGTACATTTCTCTTACAGTGTAGAGGTGTGATAAGACGGGATTTTTCGAATTTCGTACTTTTAAGGGGTAAAATGGACTAAAAAGGGATACAAATGGTGCCACCGAAATGAGCAAACGGTTGGACCTAGAATTTTGAAATATGGAATGGGTATTCCTCTTGCGGCATGAAGGCAATCCAAAAATTCGTACTTTTGGGGGATTAAATGGGGCAAAAAGGGACAAAAATGGTACAAACAACACGGCTGAAGCTAGAATCATGAAATTTGGTGTGTACATTTCTCTTATAGCGCAGAGATCAGGTATGAAGAGAGTTTTTCGTAATTCGTACTTTTAACGGGTAAAAGGATCGAAAGGGATGAAAATGGTACCACAGCAATGACCAAACGGCTAGGGCTAGAATCTTGAAATTTGGTGCGCAAATTCAACGCGCCCAATAAAATATTTTTTAAAATTCGTACTATGTGAGGCTGAAGGGATACAAATGGTACCAATCAAACGCATGGAGTTGGAATCAAAATATTCAGTGTGTACGTCCCTCAAAATGCTTAAAAACTATATATGAACGAACTTTATGAAATTTGTACTTTTAATGGATAAACGGGAAAGGGGGATAAAAAAGGTGCCAACATCACAGATGACGCTACAATTATGAAATTCGGTATGTATATTCGTTTTACAGCACTGATCACTGATAAGAAAACATTTTTCGAAATTTGCCCTTTTAAGGGATTAAATGGGATAAACATTGTACCACAGCCCACGTCAAACGGTAGCACGACTGCGACCAAGAACATATTTTTGCAAAATTCGTACTTTTTGAGGACGAAAATGGGTAAAAAGGATAAAAATGGTACCAATAAAACAGACGGAACTGGAATCGTGAAATTCAGCGTGTATATATGTACCCCAAAATGCATACAAACGCAAAATGAAGGAATTTTTCGAAATTTCTACTTTTAAGGGCTTAAAATGGATAACGATTGTACCACCGCGCTTTCCAAAATTCGTACTTTTTGGGGTGTGAAATTAGGTAAAAAGTGATAACCAATCATGAAATTCGATTTGTACACCCCCATGCATTGAAACACAAAATAAAGTGGTTTTTTAAGAATAATTAGGAAAAGAGGGATACAAATGGTACCAAAAACAAAGAATCGGTGTGAAATTCTGACCTCTAATGGATTTTTCAAAATGTATACCTTTAAGTTGAAATTAAAATGGCGATTAAAATGGTACCCACCAATGTATAGAATAAGGTATATACATAGTTATTCTAACGTGCAATACAAATGTACTGTATCAAAGTGCGCACTTTAAAGGTGGAAGCGTATCAAAAGTGATAAAAATAGAACAAACCAAATTGGGGAAATTGGGATATAGATGGTACCAACCAAAGTTTTCAGCTAGACTATGAAAAGACTAAACATTCGGAGTGTACATTTCTCCGAGATCATAGATGCGCAAAATAAATGTTTTTTTTAGAAATTGGAGACAAAAATTGATACAAATAGTACCTACCAAAATATTGCGAATATTATAGCCCCGTCAAAAAAAAAATAAAAAAATATATAAAGAATGTTAGTTCTATTTATAAGTTCAGATTTCAAGTCATGCACCGGTATAGAAGTTATGTATATGTAAAGGATTTAATATTACAAAGGGCGTGACAAACGCATACATATTTTGTAGGTTTAAAGTGATTATAATTTTTTTAGATTTAAAATTGCAGCTGATTTCAACCGGTGTGTGCATAGCATATATGAAAGTATTGGAAAAATTCAAATTCAAATTGGCAAGATCAAATTTCACATTATTCCGATCATCCGCATAGAAGTTATAAAAGGTTTAATTTTACGTAATGGCGATTAGTGTGGGAGGTACAAAAAGAGGCGTGGCAAAATCCTCCATATTACGTACGCTCAAAGTGATTATAAAAACTTCATTAAATATCAAAATACAACTGGTTCCGAATACTAGGAAAATGGACTATATCTGTGGGGGTACCATAGTCAATTCAACCATCTCCAATTTTAAACTATGTCTGGGAATAGTAATACTATGTTCAGAGTTTGAATAAATTCCTAACTCCCTTTGAGAGTTATCCTGTACACCAGCCAGCCAGATAGACACGAGATAGGGATTTTAGACATAAGTCACTTCTTTAATGCGTTACACTTTGTTCTATCCCAACTGACATATACGCTCCTACTCTGTTGAGACGGACTATTATTTTTCTACTTTATATGATTTTTTGTATGAAAATTGTTTCAATGTTCGTGCCTACTTAAATTAAACTATTGACTACGTATAAATTGATTATGATGATTTGTACAAAGGGGACTAACATTAATTCGGTGTATACATTCCATCGGCAATGTAGGATCTGGAATCGACAATTTATGAATATACCTCTGAATACGGAGTTGCACAAAATAAAGTATTTTTTTAAGTTTTGAGCGTTTAGAAGCGATAGTACAAGTAGATAGTATATCCTTACACCGCATACGAAGTAGCGGGTATTTGCTAGTATGTTATAAATTCACGAATCAGGTTTAATAAAAAAATTCAATAATTCTAAATGAAATGCTACTCGAAGAAGGCTTGAATTAAGTCATAAAATATTCCAAAAAACCTATTGTATCATTCACGAAAAACTCAAGAATTTATTACAAAAATGATTTAATTTAAATAATAATTATTCAATCCAAAGCATATCTGAATGTATATCCACTGTGTAAATTTAAGGCTAAATATTAGAAAAAATTGCAATTTCGAAAACCAAAGTGATACAAGTGACACTGCAAATATTATCCCTCAAAGGTCCAAACGGGTCCAGCGGAACCAGTACAGAATTTTTTTCTGTCAACTCTGGGAAAATTTGGGAAGATGTTTGTTTCTATTATTTCTGTGTTATTTGGTTAATAAAGATATGTTGTTTTTTTAAATATAACCCAAAAAATCTGCTGCATAAAATTTTCAGAGCACATGGAAAACATAACTAGAATGATTTTTGTGTGTTTTGGGATGATTTAATGTACTGAATCATTTTTATAAATCAAGACTAAAATGATTAAATGTTTGTAAAATGTAACCAAAGTTGCCGAAGGGTTAAAGTACTCCAAGCTATATAACAATAAAATCGAAAATATGATTTGGATATGCGCTTGTCAGCAGGGTATTAATTTTGTGAAAATTGCAATGTCTATAACCCTGCAAATACAATTTTAAGATTTTTTGCCTAAGACACGTATAAAATATTTTGTAAAGAAGAATATTTTCTGAGATTTTCAGAAAAATCGGAGCGACGTAAAGTCGCAATACTGTGACGAACACTGACATCAATATAGTCAGGCTGCCAAGGACTTGGTGACCCTAAATTCTATACTACATATTCAGTCCTTGTTAGTTTTGCGTCGCACAGTGGTTCAGAATCAAAATCCATTGGCTAAAATTCAATAACTTTTGTTTTAGTAGACATTTTTCAGTTCTGTAACAACCAAATTAGACAAGGACACAAGGATTATTTTGAGATATTAACATAAAAAATCGGGAAAACATATTTTAGAAATCGGGCCAAAGTTGACTATATTTCGATTTTAAAGAAAATAAAAATTTTTGTTATTTTTTTTTTTAACACATTTTTACGTATTTGTTCATAATAATTAGTTTCTGAACTTTATTATGACGTCAAAACTATGTTTATGCCAAATATAGTTTGGTTGTAATGAATATTGTAAAAATTTTATAACAATCGGAGTTCATTTGTTTCACATAGTTTTGACGTCATAATAAAGCTAAGAAACCACAATTCCCAATAAATAACATTTTGAGAGCAAAATCTCTTAAAATGTGTGAGAAACAGTTAGACAAAATCTACAAAAAGAAATTACGCTTTTTCAATTTTCCAAATCTGAAAAACGTGAAAATCTGTAATACAAAAAAAAATTATGAACAAATACGTAAAATCGAAAAGTACGAAAAGTAGACAACTTTGGGCCGATTTCTAAAATTTATCTGATTACCCGATTTTTAATGTTAATATCTCAAAATAATCGTTGGGTCTAATTTTGTTTTTTTTTACAGATCTCAAAAAAAAACTAGAACAAATGTAATTGAATTTTGGCCGATGGATTTTGATTCTGAACCCCGATTTTAAATTTTTAATATCTCAAAATAATCGTTGGGTCCTTGTCTAATTTTGTTTTTTTTTACAGAACTCAAAAAAAATACTAGAACAAAAGTTATTGAATTTTGGCCGATGGATTTTGATTCTGAACCACTGTGTGTCGAGAAATCGAAGTCTGGAATGTGAAGATTTAGATTTTACCCTGGTAGCAAAATATCACCACCGATATGTATATGTGAAATCACTTTGTGTGGCTTCTAGGGATATATGCAGTGACAGATCAACAATTTGTCCTCCCAATTTGACTGTGATGAAAATTTGCAGGCCCGAATCTGATCTAAAGACAACAAGAAATTTTCAAAATCACAAACATTTTCCGGATTTTTCCAAAAGCAAATAAGAAATGAAATTGTTCTCAAAAGTACAATTCTCATACTAGTTTATTAAGAATAACAAAAATCAGTATCATCGTTTATTTTTAATCCCGAACGTATTTTATCTCCAATTTTAAAATGTTCAACTGGACTCCTCGGTTTATTTAGAACTTCCACCCGATTTGGAAGTTTTGTTATGAACTTTTGCCAAGTGTTTCTGATATTCGAAGAACGAGTTCGTTTTGCAGATCTCATTAATAGGCATGTTGTTGGCGCCGACCCTCACTTCCGCTTCGCATATTTTACATTCGTACATAAATTTTCCCGGATGTTTTCCCGTTTTCAAGACATGTTTGCGTAAATTCTCCAAAACATTGGTGCGAAAATCGCAATGTTGACACTGATAGGGTTTTTCGCCGGTGTGACAGCGCATGTGTCGCTGCAGATGACCCTTTATTTTGGTCTTAAACTTGCATTTGTCACAACTGTAATATTTGACATCGGTTTCAGGTAGATGAGTTTTTTGGTGTCTGAAAGAAGAAAGAGGATAGAAAAATGATAAAAGGGTATTTGCAAAAGTTTGTACATTGTAAAAACAATATAAGAATTAGTGAATTACATGGTGTTACAGATCGATCATATGGTCATAGTTCTAACGCTATGTCATTGGAGGTATGAATTGGATCACTTCGAACACATCTCTAAAGATATTTTCATTGTTTCTCATTTGAAAAAAAAAAGAAAATTTTTTTTCACTTGTTATGAACAATTTAACACTGAAAAAATATCACTTTTTCAAAAAGGTGCTGTCATTCAATTGTCTGTAACTCCTCAAATATTTACTTTACCGATACATTATTTTGAAGGTAATTTCAATTACTTTTTTTATAGTTTTTGGAATTTTAATTCTTTTATTTTGATTTTCGAAATTATTACATTAATACACTTTTAGTGTGCTTAGGTCTATTATTAAGCCACTGTGTGATTTTGAAAGTGATGAAATTATGGCTTCTATTTTTTAAGATGTTTTGATTATTTTTTTACAAAATAACCAGAATTATAGTGAAAAATTATCAAAATTATAATTTTTTCAATATTTCATAAACACAAGGTACAACAACAATGAAAAAAAGTCAGTGGGATTTTATATTGTCTGTATTTTTTATTCGTTATTCCGATCCTCATCGAGGATCATCTTCAAAAATAATTTTATTTTTTTTTATTTTATTAAAAATATCAACACAATACTCATTATATTATTTCTTTGAAGAAAAATATTTTTACTGGCACGAAAAAAATAGCAAAAAAGTAAGGAAAAAAGTAAGGTCAACTATGTGATACTCTACACCACTCCATGCGTATATTCTGGGTATTGCTTTTATTTTCGTGTAATTGTGTAATTTGTTATGTCATTGAAATATAACCATATACAGACACCACAACGTGATAAAAGACCCAGTTTTGCCCAAAGTCATGCACTTTTTTATGACCCAAAGATTTGGGGCCTCGGTGTCATTTTTGCAAAAAAAAGTGATCATTTTCTCAGGCTCATATCTTACAAATCTTGATTTATTCTCTGAGATAAAGTTGCAGTTCTTGCCATAAATAACAAAATTGTGAACATATAAAAGCATAAAACTTCATCGTCAAGGTCAAAATCGCAAATGTCGTCAAACAAATCTTTTAGGTTGTAGTATGTGTAGGTAGCGTATACGTGCTGTTGACTAAGGACAATATCACTCATACGCACTGTAGTCGGAAGTTCATATGTTAATATAAATATAAAGTTTTTTTTCATATGTAAAGTTTTTTTTATTGATATCTTAGGTACATTTTTGTAGTTGATTGTTTCCTTGAATTTTGAACGGGTTGCTACCTATGGACCTGAACAGGGGGGAAATGTTAAAAAATCGATTTTTTAAGTTTTTTTGTGATTTTGACCTTATTATTTTATATATTCACAATGTTTGTTCTTTATGACAAGAACTACAACCGCCGCTGCCGACCAATTTTGAGTAGCGCCGTTGCCGCTAATAATTATGGGTCGGCTTGTAACTCTGGATGATGCAATTTTACGTTAGGTATTCCGAGATTAAATATAAATCGAGAAATTCGTTATGTCGAGTATTGATTATTATCCATATTATCATAATAGCCAACTAATTATAATAGGTAATTTAAGTATTCAAAGAAGTATACGTTTTTTGAAATTTGTATACGATCTTTTACAGAATTTTGGCAATGAAGTTTTTAAATTGAGTTTCGAATGTAAAATTAACAACAGTACTATACCATACTTTGCAGATGCTACAAAGCTGTTTCTTCAAAGGAAATTTTCCACAGCATTTTTTTTTTAATTTATGAATTTTGCCTGTGTGCCTATGTTGAAATATAGCATGACGTGGGAAATTTTATCAAGATACTTTTACATCGGATCCTCAAAATTCAATACCGACGATCCTTGGCCCAAAAAATTACTTCCGCCAAAATTCATGATAATCGGTCAACAATTGCGACATGTACCTTACGAACAAGATTTAGATGGACATCAGACAGACTGACAAACAGACATCGTTAAATCTATTCAGCGGGTGATTGTAAGCCGATCTATATACTTAATGGTGGGTCTAGTTTGATTATTTCTTGGTGTTACAAGCATTAGGCGTGAAACTAACTTATAATACCCAATTCCATGAAGTGGTGTAGATTATAAAATATAAAAAAATATTATGGTGTATTTGTTAACAGCTAACATCCTAACGAAGAAAACAATGTTTATATGTAACCAATCTATGGATAAATGTGTATAATCTATTTCACTAAAACTATATTTTTACAAGTTCCAGTTCACATCTCCCAAAATTTTACGAATTTGAGATCAAACGAAAATACCTAAAATCATTAAAAACAGATAACAACTTTAAATAAAGCAAGGCAATCATTTTAGCAAAAAGAATCCCAAATTTTGGTACACATTTTCCGACTTTGGGAATTTATGGGCAAAAGAAAATCTGCAAATACATTAATTTTTCGGCTTTAACCCGCATGTGAAGATTTAAAACAAATGTTGCAATTATTCATTGCATGTAACAATTATATATTTGATAGCATTTTATATAAAAATTAATAAAAATGAAATAAAAAATTCTTACATTAAGGTGAGTTTTTTAAACTTTTTTAAAATTTGAAATCCTACGAAATATTCGACTATCGTAAAAAGAGATATACAAAATTTCAAATGAAAGAAATTTAACATTCACATATTTTCTGACTTATAGTCATGTCACACTGCATGCAAAATCTATTTTAAATGACATAAGGTCGATTTACAATTGCCAGATGCCATACACATTTTGACATTTGAAAATCGACCTTTTGTCATTACAAGCAGATTTTCCATGCAGTGTGACAAGGCTATTAGGCGTCTTTATGCGGGATTTGTGTTTCTATTATAAGAACATAATTTTTAACCATTTTTAACATAACACCGTACGACAATAAAAAACCATATGATATGCAAATGAAACTATAGGCAAATGAAGTTTATTGGCGTATTTCATTTCCTCATCTTGTTGCCCTTTCACAGGACTACAAAGTTCCGCAAAATAAAATTTTGTAAATATTATTTTAAATACTTATTCGCCCCATATGAGGACAGTATAAGTGTCAAATTAAATTGGAGAATATCTGTTAAAATACTTCAAATATGATATTTCTATCTGTATTAATTCAGCATTAAAAACCATTTCAATTTTATACCTTAGTTTTTTTAGTTAATTCATATTTTACTTTTTAACCCTTCATATGGTAACATCATAAAAATAGAAAATAGAAAAATCGTATGTTTCAAAATTGTAACAGTTCTGTTACATGGCCATATAATGATAAACTAATACATATATAAGCTTGCAATCTGAAGTATGTTTAGGACATGTTCTCTTCTTTAATTTGGCACTTATACTTATACTTAAAATAATGTTTGAATCCTTTGGAACTTTGTAGTCTTTTTAAGTGATAATGGTTGATTATACCGAAAAGAGCAGATTGGGACAATGGCGAGCCCTTCACAGGCTTGGCTGTCTACACTGACGGCTCTAAGATGGATATAGGCACAGGCGCGGGTTTCTACATTGAATCACTACAGATACGTAAGTCTTTCAGACTCAACGATAACTGTAGCGTTTATCAAGCTGAAATCATTGCAATCAAAAAAGCAGCAGAATTTCTAGAAATTCCGACGGAGACAGATATAAATTTTTGCATAGATAGTCAGGCAGCCATTAAATCAATCATGTCGCATAACGTCAAATCAAAGCTTTTAGTTGCAAGCGCTCGCTGGATGACCTCAGAAGCCATGTGGTCCGTCTCTGCTGGGTTCCCGGACATAGCAATATCAGCGGGAACGAAATAGCAGACGAACTGGCCAGAAATGGTTCATCCATGGAAATCTCACAAGCCGAAAACTCAGTAAAACCACCGATAGGCTTTTTCTATAGACTGATTGAGTCACGCAGATGGGCAATGATGAACTCAACATGGATTAATTTATCAATCTGTAGTATTACTAGGGCCACCTGGCGAAAGGCAGACAATCAGAAAACCAGAACTTTATTAAAGTTAGGCAAAGTAGAGTTGCGAACGCTCATAGGAATCTACACAGGGCATTGTAACATTAGAAGCATGCTCAGCAGGTGGCACACAGGTACTGTGGATTATTGCCGACTGTGTGAGGACGAGGATGAGATTGAGACGATCGAGCACATTTTATGTACATATGTGCCCCTCTCTCTGTGTACGTAGGAAAAAACACCTAGGAGATTATATAATTAGAAACATTGATGAAATCGCAACCCGCACCATCCATGATCTGCTGAGATTCTCGAAGGGCCTGGACTAGATTATGGGTAGTTTCTGATTTTCTGAATCACAGATTTTATAAGCAAACTCCGTATATTTTTTAAATCGAAGCAAAAAATACAGTAAAATTTCTTTTTGAAATTTTATGTGCGACAATACACCTGTGGATATAACTTCGCTGTTGTGTATTAATTATGTATATGACAACAATCAGCAATCAACCTAAAACATTTATTAATAATGACTTTTACATTAATTTTTGTTAAGCCGGAAAGAAAAATGACTCTAATCGAAACAGAAGCGCTATGAAATGACCCTGTCCGTCAGTCGGCCTGGCCGGACTCCAATTCTTCACTAGAACCACCACTTTATTAAAAACCGCCGAAATGACATCCGCCTTGAAAGCTGCAGTTACATTGGGTTAGTTAGAAGTAGAGAAATATATTCGTTTCCTAATCCCCTTGGAAGTTCATTTTATTTAATAAAAAAATATTTTCCGAAACATTGCGAAATGTCAAAAAAAAAACATTTTTGATTGTTTCCAAACATTCTATTAATAAAATGTGATGGAAATACATAAATAAATTATTTTCCAAATGCTAACTTTTTGTTTGTTTTGATATTTCGGAACAGCTGACTGCAATGCAATGCTGCCAAGTTTTACTCTGCTAATACTCGATGGGGGATTTGCATTTTTCTTTAAGCCTTGATGGCTTGCGTATTGCAGCTAAAAGAAAAACGCACTTATTATTTCAGAAAAAAATTTGAGAAAAAATTTTATACAAAAAATTACGCCGGAAAATATGATTTTTAGGGTTACTTTCAGGAGCGTTTAGCTCACAGACGGCTTGATCTAGGAACGAAATATTTTGCAAATCATCATTTAAGAATCCAAACTTTATTTTCGTGGGGTGAATGGAAATTGTTTTTCCATTTGTATGCAACTGGACCCTACCTAGTGTACATAGTCACGAATTATAATAATAATTGTTTATGTTGTTATTTGAATAGTTGAAGTGATGAAATTTCAGCTGATGTTCGAAATTTAGTTGAACATCTTGGAAGTGAGAAAACATATCTTGGTGAAATATGAAATCTCTTGAAGTTATGGAAATCAACAATTCAAACTGTGTTTCAAAATACGGATACTATTGAAAATAAAGAACGAAGTGATCACCCAAGGAAGCTAAATGGTGAACGAAGATCTTGGAAATGTTTAATTAACGATTTGCTAAAATCGAAGTAATTTCACAAATCTTGGCAGTATTGTATCTGCTGAAGACAGCTCAAAATATGAGAATTGACAGACGGAGTTTTGTGGAACTCGAACATAATGTCTTGCCCAAGTATCTGCTATTTATTCCTTAGTATCTTCAAATGTATGTTATCATTATTATATGCCTGCGATACTTGACTTACAACTAACAGTCTGAATCACAAAGCTTCGTTAATAGTTTCGTAGTATTATAAGAATATGTTCGCTAGACGTGCTCACCAACTCCGATGCAAGATGCAACATTGACCCTGTCCACGTAGTTGTAAAACATGGAAAGCGGAAATGGATCGGGCACACACTAGGAAATTTAAAAGAACTACGCCGTCAAACTTTAGACTTGAAACGAGGACGACCGAAACTCATGATATAGGTGTTCCTTATTATACAATGTATTGCTCACAAGCAACTGCGTGAAATGGAGAAACTTTGCAGAGGCCCTATGCTACGCTAGGAGTTACATGGTAATGATGATAAATTGTACGTTAGGGTTGATAGAATTTCTTTAAGTTGTACTTTTGCGTTCATTGGGTGCCTTGGGTATTTAGCACAAAACGTCTTTGGTATATGCAGACATAACTCTGTGGCGAATCCATCTCTTGATTTTTAGCATGTTTTATTATAACGAGGTGAATATTTCGCCAACTGGGGCCTCAATATGCATGCATAAATCGCTGATATTGCGATCAATGCGTACGTTAAAAGCAGAAAAAAAACAACAAATGTCGCCCAAATCAAAATGGAAGACGTTAAAAGTGCTACAGAAAAGGGACGGACAGACGGACGGTCGAATGAACGAACATACGATTGCCGTAGATTAAAATGCCGCCAAGTGTCCTTTTTTATACACACAGCGAACAACAATGCCAATAACATCCACAACAACAACGACGACGACAACAAAATGAAGAATCAGAACAACACCAGCTCTGCCAACATCTAACTACGACTACGACGAAGACGACGTCATTCTCCCTCAAGAAACGTGACTTATCGATCGCTTTGATATGTTCTGTGAATTTTTACACAGACTCACATACGGAATTCCTTCGCATCGATGGAACAACAGCCACATTGCATTTCAGGTACATACTTGCCGACTTACAGGCATCGCCATACGTACGTACGGGTATGGATACATATAATCACCGAATCCCCCAAACAACTGAAATCGTATTCCAGCTTAGAGATCGAAGAGGCAGCAGAGGAACAAAAACTGTGGCACAAAATAGCCAATTGCATTTAAATGCAATTGCAATTGCCACTGTGGAAAGCAATACTCGTAATCTCGTAATTTTGAATACTGACCACGTAGTGTTCGGATTGGATGGCGGTTTGCCCGACTGCTGTTGTTGAGCATGTTGCAAATGATGTGGTGGACGGAATAAGATGATGATGTTGATGCTTCTGCGGTAGTTATTGTGCTGGACGTTGTCACATCGCGAGCCCTGTTTTCAATAGAATTTTTTATGGGGATTTTATTTTGAACCTCATGAGATATCACAACGCTAACTAGTACAGAATCGCCATCGTCATATGTTTACACAACATCGACATCGTCTTATGTCCTGTGGCTCTCAATGGAGGCGAATTGTGAAGTACCTCTAGAGTGATTAATAAGCCGTCAAAGATAATAAAAGAGTTGCGTTACTGACTGACTTATCATTGACAACCCCCCAGACCAAACGGCTAAAGCTAGGGTCATGAAATTTTCAGGGTAGTTCCCAAATATTACGTAGACGTCGACTAAGAAAGGGTTTTAAGAAATTCGTACTTTTAGGGGGTAAAATGGCCCAAAAAGGGATAAACATCGAACCATCGCCCTGACTAAACGGCAGTAGCTAAACACGTGTAATTCGGTGTGTTCCTTGCACTGACCATGCAGAAGAGCTACAAATAGCGATTTTTCGAAATTTGTACTTTTAAGGGGCGAGCGGGACAAAAAGGGATAAAAATGGTACCAACTAAAGTATTACAGCTAGAATCGTGAAATTTGGTATGTAAATTCATCTGACCATGTAGAAGCGCAGTAAAATTGGATTTTTCGAAATTTGTACTTTAAAGGGGCGAGCGGGACAAAAAGGGATAAACATGGTACAAACTAAAGTATTACAGCTAGAATCGGGAAATTTGGTATGTAAACTCCTCTGACCATATAGAAACGAAGTAAAATTGGATTTTTCGAAATTTGTACTTTTAAGGGGCGAGCGGGACAAAAAGGGATAAAAATGGTACCAACTAAAGTATTACAGCTAAAATCGTGTAATTAGGTATGTAAATTCCTCTGACCATATAAAGGGTGATTTTTTAAGAGCTTGATACCTTTTTTTTTAAAAAAAACGCATAAAATTTGCAAAATCTCATCGGTTCTTTATTTGAAACGTTAGATTGGTCCATGACATTTACTTTTTGAAGATAATTTCATTTAAATGTTGACCGCGGCTGCGTCTTAGGTGGTCCATCCGCTTAGTCCAATTTTGGCATTTCCACGTTTTTGAGTAACAGAGACCCAATTGGTGCGAACGGCGACGAATCGAAAATTGGTGGTCATCATTAACACTGGCCGATACAGCTGCGATATTTTCTTCAGTTCGCACTCTACGTAAGCGTGTTGGTGGTTTAATGTCCAACAATGTAAATTTGGTGCGAAATTTAGTCACAATAGCCCGAATAGCCGCTTCAGTGGGTCGATTAAACTGACCATAAAATGGAAGCGCGCAATGAACTTTCTTAACAGAGCACGCATTTTGATAATAAAATTCAATAATTTGCAAGCGTTGTTCGTTTGTAAGACGATTCATGATGAAATGTCAAAGCATACTGAGCATCTTTCTCTTTGACACCATGTCTGAAATCCCACGTGATCTGTCAAATACTAATGCATGAAAATCCTAACCTCAAAAAAATCACTCTTTAGAAACGAAGTAAAATTGGATTTTTCGAAATTTGTACTTTAAAAAGGCGAGCGGGACAAAAAGGGATAAAAATGGCACCAACTAAAATATTACAGCTAGAAACGTGAAATTTGGTATGTAAATTCCTCTCACCATGTAGAAGCGCAGTATAATTGGATTGTTCGAATGTTGTACTTTTTAGGGGGTAGGCGGGACAAAAAGGGTTCCAATTTAAGCATTGCAGCTATAGTCGGGAAATTTGGAGTGTAAATTGTGTGTAACGTAGAAGCGCAAATCTAAACGAATTTTTCGAATTTTGTACTTATAAACAATGAGCGGGATAAAAATAGTACCAACTAAAATATTTCAGCTATAGTCGTGAAATTTTTTTTCTGACAACGTAGACTTGCATCATAAATAGATTTCTCCAAATTTGTACTTTTAAGGGACGAGCGGGACAAAAAGGGATACAACTGGTACCAACTTTAGTATTAGAGCTAGAATCGTGAAATTTAGTGTGTAAATTTTTCTGGCCATATAGCAGCGCAATAGTTTGTTTTTTCGAAATTTGTACTTCTAAGGGGTGCGCAGGACGAAAAGGGATAAAAATGCTGTACAATCTTTTAAAGGGGGATACGGGACAACAAGGAGTGAATGTGTTACCAAATAAAGTATATATTTTTAGGGGAAGTAAAAACACATGTAACCTTTTTCAAAATGTGTACTTTTTGGGAAAGAGGTGCAAAAAGTTATAAACTGGCTGGTTGAATCTAGAAACTTGAGATCGAGGATATAAATGGTTGTAATTTTTTGTGCAAAACTTGGTAGAAAATTATACATACGAAGTCGTTCAGCTAAAATAGTGCTTATCGACAAGCACATTCCTTTGACTGTGTGTGAGTGCTAGCTAATAGGAGGTTTCCAAATTACAATTTTAGATTTATCTATATCCACAAAAAAAAATAAATAAATACTATCCAAAACAAGTAAGGAAAGGCTAACGTCGGACGAGACCGACTCTATGATACACTCCACTTTCTATCCGAATACAATTCAATTCGGTGAAAAAGTGAAAACGGGAAGGTTTTTTGTATCCTGTAAATGTATGTGTTTGACAAAAAATGTTAAATCGGAAAGGACATTTGTATGATATATTGAAACCTGGAACGAAATAGGCGAAATATAAAATGTATAGTTTGGCCAAAATCGGTTAAACTTTTGGAAGCAACATTTGTATTTGGGCTATATTTAAATCTGAACCGATCTTACCCACTTTCACCATAAGAGATTTTAGTTGGATTATAAGATGTTGTGCCAATTTTAAAGAAAATTGGGTGGTTTCTAGAGCGGCAAAAGTCAAATCGGGAGCGACATTTGTATGGGGGCTATATCTAAATCTGAACCGATCTTGTCCAATTTCTGCATAGGTGTTTCTAGTTAGATTATAAGATGTTGTGCCAAATTTAAAGAAAATCGGGTACAATATGTGGTTTCTAGAGCGCAAAAGTCAAATCGTGAGCGACATTTGTATGGGGGCTATATCTAAATCTGAACCGATCTTACCCAATTTCTGCATAGGTATTTCTAGTTGAATTATAAAATGTTGTCCCAAATTTAAAGAAAGTCGGGTACAATATGTGTTTTCTAGAGCGGAAAATGTCAAATCGGGAGCGTCATTTGTATGGGAGCTATATCTAAATCTGAACCGATCTTACCCAATTTCTGCATAGGTGTTTCTAGTTGGATTATAAGATGTTGTGCCAAATTTAAAGAAAATCGAGTACAATATGTGGATTCTAGAGCGTAAAATGTCAAATCGGGAGCGACATTTGTATGGGGGCTATATCTAAATCTGAACCGATTTGCATCAAATTAAATAGCGTTCGTCCTTGATGCACAAAACTTAGTTGTGCCAATTTTTGTTAAGATCGGACTATAATTTCGACCTGTAATTTGATTACAACAATAGATGGACAGACAGACGGACAGACAGACAGACGGACATTGCTAAATCGACTCAGAAAGTGATTCTAAGCCGATCTGTATAATAGACGATGGGTCGTTTCCTTTTGGGTGTTACAAACAAATGCACAAAGACATGATACTCTCGTGGAGTGTATAAACAGAGACGGATAAAATTAACAAATAACTGGCTTTTTCGCGTGCGAAGCAGCGGGTACTGCTAGTCATGTATAACACCGACAAGGCGTGTTTGTACCTTCTTCAGATAGGCACTTGATCACGTCCAAATGCAGCGTTTAACCGGCTGTATGCAGCATAAGATCTTCCTGAAGAAAGCAATGCTCCCCCATGCAAAAGGCGTCTGACTCCAGAGGAGCGATCAAGTACTCGTGTGTCTGGATTGTTCGGTTACTTCTTTCGAATGCATGCGTTTAAACCATATATATATATATATATATATATATATATATATATATATATATATATATATATATATATATATATATATATAGTTCCCAACTGGTCGCGTATTCCTGAGATTCATCTCAGGCAGCATGCACATCTGACTTGGGGTTGCAGAATAAATACTTAAAAATGAAACGTCAACAATTAGCACATATACAATTACTAGAAGACACCGACGAGTTATAGGAAAATTATATTTGAGATCTAATAATTAAAAATGTATTCGAAAAGGCCAGTTTCTTCATTCAAAATAACAAATCTACAAACTTATGGTACATGTTAGAATGTGTCAAAAAAATGATTGAAATTTGCCTTCGGCTACAGTCCAAATAAAACTATTTGTTTTCATAAGTTCAGTTTCATACAAGTGGCCAAAACTAGAAGGAATTGTAGTAGAAATCTGAAATTTGGTACATGCTGTTATAACAACTAAACATGATTACGGGTGAAATTTCGAAAAAAGGAAATGGTTAACACACAATATATGAGTGATTTCATGGCAAACCGGCTAAAAGAAATTCCACATCGCTCTTCTTCTTTATAAAAGATTTTACATGTGTCTTAGCAAAAAATCTTAAAATTTTGTTTGCAGAGTTATAGACATTGCAATTTCCACGAGTGTATATTCAAATCCTTGTATTTCACAAACTATTTAAAAGTTGTACAACTTTTTTGACTTTCAAGGACGAACGCTATTTAATTTGATGCAAATCTGTTCAGATTTAGATGTTGCCCCCGTACAAATGTTGCTCCCGATTTGTCTTTTTCCAACCTGGAAACCACAAATTGTACCCGATTTTCTTTAAATTTGGCACAACAGCTTATAATCCAACTAAAAACTCATATGGTGAAAGTGGGTAAGACCGGTTCAGATATAGATATAGCGCCAATGTTGCTCCCGATTTTGGCCAAACTTTATATATTATATTTCACCTATAAAAATGCAAGGGGAAAGCGGGTCACATCGTTCCAGGTTAACATTTTTTGTCAAACACATACATTTACAGGATACAAAAATTCTTCCCGATTTCACTTTTTTACCGAATTGAATTGTAATGGAGATAGAAAGTGGAGGGTATCATATAGTCGGCCCCGTCCGACTTTAGCCTTTCCTTACTCGTTTTAAATAAAACCGATGGATAAAAATGTTGCCTCCTTATCAAGTCCCTTAATTGTAAGCTAGTAAACCCAATCGAACAGGAATAATATTTTCATACATACATGTCATACAGTAAAGGGCTAAGAAAAGGCTAAAGTCGGCCTGTTCTGGCCGTATACCCCACTCTATATTAAATACTCAATGCAGAATTCATTGGGACGATTTTAGGGATCCAATTATGAAAAAATTATAAAATAGAACGTATGTGGCATATCACAAACATTTAAGCTCTAGAACTAATGTATTAACCCCATATTAACACATAGGCAAATGTTTAATTGTCGAAATTTAATGATAATTAGAATAATAACACCGCCGCCGACCTGTCAAAATTGGGTCGGCTCAGCCGTCCAGCCGCCGCCGATAACCGTTAAAATACTGCGCCGCCGCCGCCGACGATTTTACCTCGGCTCCTTTCTCTGGTTCGCACTCTACGTAAGCGTGTTGGTGGTTTAATGTCCAACAATGTAAATTTGGTGCGAAATTTAGTCACAATAGCCCGAATAGCTGCTTCAGTGGGTCGATTAAACTGACAATAAAATGGAAGAAGCGCGCATTTGGATAATAAAATTCAATAATTTGTTTATAAGACGATTCATGGTTAAATTATAGACCAAACTGAAGATGTTTGACAGTGGAACAAAACACGAAACGTGCGTCAGCTGTTTAAACCAGTGTTGACAAAAAGATTATAGCTAAAAAATCACAAAAAAATATTTTTTTCAGCAAAAAATTAAATTTTTATTAACGTTTTTGATATCGCAGCTTGTTATCCCAACTTAAAGATTTGATTCTGTTCAGCACACTGAAAACGGTTTTAAGTTGTTTGTGTAGATTAAGAAATCACTACCATTAACGAATGTTTCTACAACGATTTGAAACATGTACATGTTTTGTATTTATTTATTCACACACAGCTAGATGTTTCACAATTTAATTTTTAATAAAATGTTGGTAAATAAACAACAATGCAAAAATAACTTGGCTGCGGCTGTAGCCCTTATTTGCGAACTTATAAAAACTAATGAAAGAACTTTAATTAAAACCATCCCTTTTTTCACGTTCAATTTGAAAGCTTCTAGCCCGCTGAAATCGACTTTATTTTTGACTTTTAGACAGACAGGCGGCCATGAAAGGATCGTCTTAGAATTATAAGTCAATTTCCGCAACTAGGAATTTTGCGTAGACCCATGGTTTCTTGGAGAAATGTTTTTAGAATATTCCGTAGATTTCATTTTTTCCTAACGCTTTATTCATTTTTTCCACACATACAAATTGACTCGCCCTAATGTATATACATGTATCAATATGAACTTTAGAAACTAAAATCTCAAAATTGAAGAACTGTTGCTGTCGGTGCTGGTACGAAGCATGTTTTAAATCTGCAAATGAAGATATTTTAAAAGACTACATTTACTCGAGTTGGACGGGTTAATAATTTCCTTTCAGAGCCCATTTCAGTGGGCCCCTTTCCTTTAGCATGTCTGCTTTTTACACTTCCCATCCTGCTCTGAGCACATTTTTTTTTTTGTTACGATACTGTCCGCCCCGGCTGCTGCTGATGATGATGAAGAACGAGTAAATATCAATTGCTGAATTTCGCATCCACAGATCCTTCTTCGCCTTTATTGCACGTTTGTTAACAGCATCTTTGGATGGGCTTCTTGCAGGGCTAAGTTAGTTCGGTGGCGGTGGTTATTGTAACCAATTTAACCTTGAAATATGTTGATCTTTACATGTTCATATGTTCGCAGAGACAACGGAGAGACGGACGGCCCATTACAATGGGCCATCCATTGAACGGTGGATGGAGATCGGTTTGTGATTATGCTGTGTTTTGTAGATGCATTCATTGTTTGTTTTATTACACATTTTTTCGGGAACGTTTTTCGTTGTTGCCCTGTTCGGTTCTGTTCTGTTCTTATGAATGCGTGTCTGAATTTGACATTTGGTGTCGCCAATAGTCTGCATATGATTGGCTTGCGGGCAATGTTAGCCGGGACCGAAGAACATGCCATTGTTTGAGCGTTGCAGAGCTATCGCTGCTGCTGCTGGCCGGCTACTGTCCCTCATAATCATGAATTGCGTAATTCAATTTAATCACATTTTCAAAGATCTTTTCAATTAAAAATCAAAGTTTGTCTCTGTGCTGCAGCGTTGAGACTTCAATCTCCCTCCACAGTTCCAATGAAATCGATTTGAAATTCAAACGATGCACCGTGGCTCTAAGCGGATAAACAAGTGGTGTCAAATTACGAAAGAAACTTTAAACCGAGAAACTAAAATAATTTTAAATGAAAACAAGACCAAAGAATGAAAAAAGTAGTACAACGTAGCTCTGGAAGGATGAAGTTGTCCATTGAGTTGTAGTTCTGTGCGGAAAGGATATCACCAGACAGTCACTACAGACAATTTTTGAGTAAAGATTTCTGTTTATTTCCTTATAAAATCCAAATAACAAGCAAACTGAACGCTGCAGAAATTTTGCAAGAATATCATTCAAAAAGACGAAAACCCATTTTGATCTACCCTACAGCACCTGAATTTTTCTTGTGGGATTGTTGCAGGAAGTTTACGAAACAAAACCAACAACCGTTTAGATCGATCCTGGAGCTCCGGATATATAACTGATCTGGAATTATAATTTATTAACAAAACATTGCCAACTCTTGTGTTTGGAACTACTGTGCGATGAGTGCACCGATAAAAACTCACGTTTCTCGATGCCGGGGCAGAGAGAATGAAACCAAGTCAAGTTTAAAGATGGTCATTTAAAGGAAAGAACCGCCACTTTGTGGATATATCGCCAACCAAACACACACATCGACTTTGCAACAACACCAACAAAATGAGGTGGCAAATCACGCAGCAACATTATTTGTTGCTAATTAAGCCTGCCTCAATGTTAAGAGTTGCCCATGCTCCCCACGCCGGGCCGCGTCGCTCCATACCATGCCACTCTATGTGGCACAGACAAAAAAGGAGCACCCAGAATGGTATGGAATGGCATCTCCTCCAAATTGAAAGCTCTTGTGTTCTTGTGGCGGCTTCTGTGTACATATGTTGCGTTGGTGTTGTCGTTGTCGTCGTCATCGACATCGTCGTTAGCTACGTTCAAACCTTTTGCGTCTGCTTAGAGCCCGACGCAAAAGACCATTGGTCTGCCAGTGGTCAATGCGGCAATTAATTCGAAATCGCCGTGTTCCCTTTCGGTAACAGCGTTCGATATAAGTTACGAGTATTTCCTATGGTCTGCGATCGGTTGCTGCCGCCGCCGCGTGGAGCTTTTAAATCGTGTTTAACTGATTTTTAACTCTTTCACATTTCATTTTATTCAATTTTAGACATTTTCATCAGATTTCTTGTCGTTCGATCGTTTGGAATGTTGTTTGCAACATTGGCTCATTTGTTGAAAATAATGAGTTTTTTCTTTTTTTGGTTGGCTGGTTGGTTGGTTGGATGAGTTGCTTTTAACGCTCCTCCTTGCTGATGTGGAGGGCAACGTTGAAAGCTGAGCTTTATCATCAGTCTAACATGTCTATACCAAATTTGGATCAGCTATCAGTTTAATTGGCTGTCTCTGCGGAGGGTTCTTCACGAGATGGTGCTCATAGGGACTAGTAATTGTTGAAGTTGTTGTAAGTCTAGATATTTTCTTACGCATTTCCAATGTTGTAACTCTCCATGGAGATCATTCTGGATATTAGATAGGCGCAATCCGGCATTTAAAATGTGTATGCTGGTCTAGCTAATTTTAAGAGCTTGACTATTTGGAACTATCATTAATCTGAGTGACATAATTCAGAGCTCCGTGTATAATTGGAGATTTGGAATATTCAAATATAGGATCATCTATTCATTTGAGGAAAATTATTTATTTTTGTAATATTGAGGAGTGCCGTGCGAAATGTACCGCTCTGAGGTCAACACCACCTACACCACTTCGTGGTGTAAGTTAGTTTTCTGCCAAATGTTTGTAACATCAAGAAATAAATGAGCTAGACCCACCTTTATGTATACGGATCGGCTTAGAATCACCAGCTGAATCGATTTAACGATGTCTGTCTGCTCGTCCGCCTGCCTTCCATTTAAGATTGTTCGCACTCTACAGGTCGCAATTGTTGTCCGATTGTCATGAAATTTGGCAGAAGTTTTTTTTTGGAGGAAATCTGCTTGAATACACTGTTTACATGGGATCATGACAAAATTCAGCATCAGATCATGTTATATTTCAATAAAGAATACCTACTTTATAGATAAGGTTCCACCTTTTTAATGTAGCGCACTTTCAAATGGGTCCCCATTTTTAATATTACTCCTCTAAGGCCCACATTTCACATCGGAAGTTTATCAAGTTTTGGAGATTATATTAAATTCTCGATACAATTTTGCAGATCATGTTATATTTCAACTAAAAATATCCACTTTTAGGGGCCTACTTTTTAATGTAGCGCCCTTACAAATGGACACTAATTTTGTCATTGTTTGCAGATTGTAGATTATATTATATTTCAACAAAGAATATATACTATGAAAGTCAAATACTTTGGTATAACCCAAATGGGGCACCATTCTTACATCGGATCATGATAAAATTTTCCAGATCATGGTATATTCACTTTACTCGGAATATCTGCCGGAAAAATTGGATCAATTACTATATTATTTACCATATTCGTTAAATTTGACTGAAGATGAATTTATATTGTGCTGTATAATTTTTATGAACTACATAAAATTGCTTCCATGAAACACCTGGACTTAGAAAAAAGTGTACCCGATAGTGAGTTAAAATGAAATAATATCTAGGAAATTTGAACTTGAACTAGTACATTCTTTGATCTTGATTCTAATTAAATTTTCCTCGAATCAAGTAAATTACTTTACTCAAACTGAGGAAATATGCAGTAAGCTTTTCTTCAAGTCAAGTACATTTATATTAATCTAAGTAACATTTTTCTGAAATTTTCCTAAATCTAAGTAATTTTTTCCTCAATTTTTTACTAAAACTTAGAAATTAGAAAATTTGCTGATTTTTTTCTCAAAACAAGTATATACATTTTTTCTATGAGTTTTTCTGAGATGTAATCATTAGAATTTCAGCTATTAGATCAAGTTATTTCTCCTTACGAAGGAAATCTTTGTTTTCGTAATGGAAACAAGGATAACCACAAATTGTTACTTAAACAGAGGAGAATTTTGCAAGGACAAAATTTAACTTAAAATTTACTTATAAAAATAACAAATTATTTTGCTTCAGAGTATGCAAAACTAATATAAAAAATGACAACATGAAATATTTCTGAAAAGTTTAATATAGTTGAGCTATTACTCCATGATGGCTGCGAATGCATGATCGGCGCCTTCGTAGTTTTTGTTTAAAATAATACTTGAAGTACTTAAGAAATAAGTCTCTACATACGAACTAGAATTGCTGCTTAGATTAATATTCAAGAATTTACTAAACAATATCAAATGATTTCATATAAGTTCATTAATACTCGGCATAAATTTCATTAAGCACATTAACTTATTGTTAGGAAAAAATACATATTTTTTGGTTAAAATTTCCATACAAAAAATTTCTTAATATTTTTTTAACTTAAATCCTTGGACATTTTATTCCACACAGCTATAAATTTACTCTATTGTTAGGTTTTTTTTATTAGATTCAATGAAATATTTTTAGGTAAAATTTCTACCTTATTTCT
The DNA here is from genome assembly GCA_947397865.1 of Polietes domitor. NCBI lineage: Eukaryota > Metazoa > Arthropoda > Insecta > Diptera > Muscidae > Polietes > Polietes domitor. Next base: position 135,720,914 of record OX377619.1, read on the forward strand.
AGTAAATGAACTATTTGCTTACTTAGTTAATTTTCCTACTTTTAAGGAAATTTATACTAAACTGGAGTAAAATTGTTGAACTAAATTGGAGTATGGATTTTACTCAAATTTAGTAATGCAGGGAGTGGTGTAGGGTATTATACAGTCGGCCCTGTCCGACTTTAGCCTTTCCTTACTTGTTTTTCACTTTCTTTGTTCGATATTTCGTGTACTACCTGCGATAGAGAAATACTAGTGTACGTATTGTTATCTAAAATTGGTTCTAAATTTTGAGATGGTTTGTGTTATTTACCTAAATTTATATATTAATATGTGTTTTACGTAACACATTTCAACAGCCTGTACATTTTTCGCAAATTATGCATTTCAGGCATTCCGTTTAAATATTTCAAATAGCTTTTTCATAAATTTACAAAACGAACATAAATAAATTAATTGAAGTCGGACAGATAATACTTGAATTATTTCATAATAGTTGAATTATTTCGTTCATATCAATATCACAAACAGTTTAGCCAGAACGAACCGGTTATCATGTCGCAATATCGATCTCCAGTAACAGTCACTGCTTGACCGGCCTCATTTTCAAAGAAGTATGGTCCAATGACGTCTCCATCGCAACAGTTTTTGGATTCAATTGGATATTAAGGATAACACTGAGATAATTGAAAAATCTAACAAGTAGTAGATGTTATGGGTAATTGGAGTACGATGAATAGGCATTTCAAATGATCTTGATAAAGTTGTTCATGCCAAGTTAAAATTTAATTAAGGAATGAAGTACATTTTCATATATAGGGTCCGCCATCTAACGTTTTTTTTAACTATTCAACCGTTGGAATATTATTTGTGGGGTGCCCTCAGCAGCCATTTGAATGAAATTATTTTCCATTATTAACCGGAAGCATTGTACTTTCAAATAAAAAAAGAAATTTGAGAAAATATTCGGTAGTTTTTTTATAGCATTTTCAAAAAAAGTTATTTGGAAAACCCTATAGAAGTATCCCTATTTTAAAGTGGTCACGATTTCATGTTTACCGGCTAAAAAACGGCCTTGATACAATTGTGTACATGACTTGTATTTAATTTGAATACATGCATAAGTTGAATAGACAAAACCATGTACGCTCTTCTAGAATTTTTATATATGTAGTATATATAGTAATTTGATTTTTAAGATGAACACGAACATGTCACAGAAGGATACACCTAACTAACTATAACTATTACGAATGAGGACAAATGTATGGGACATGGGTTTCAGAAAGCCAGTTAAAGCGACCCCACTCACATCACATTTGGTCGGAGGCCAGAGATCAATTAAAAATGTAAAAAATGTTGGAATGTACCATCGTGATGAAATCAGATGATTACTGTTTTAAAAACTACACCTTAATTCCTTAAATTATAATTGCAAACTTGGTACTCACCTCTTCAAGTGTAATTCACTCTTCCCCACGTAGCTGCAGTCCTTTTGCGAACATTTGAAACTTTCAATCGAATGTGATGCCAAGTGAACCTTTAACTGGGCATTGTTTACGGTCCCGTATTCGCAATTCTCGTGAGGACACACAAAACGATGGTCCGGTGTGGCAACATGATGTGTCAGGCAGTGTATTTGTAAAGTTTGCCTAAAAAGAAAGGAGCACAGCAGAAAGGTATGAACTAATTTTAGCAAAAAATAAAATATACGAAGAAAAAAGACCGTAAGGACACATGTCCATGGACATGGACATTTGCATAGAATGTTCAAGTTTATTACAATCAAAATTAAATGTAACATTTGCACTTGCATTTTTTTCTTCATCCGTTCGTATACTAATTAGATTAAATCAAAGTTATTAGAATTTGCCACGACATACGGAGAAATTTTAAGCAATTTTTCTAGTCACGTCTTTGGTGAGTGACAAAACAAAAAAACAAACGGAGCATTTGGACGTGCCTTTGTGAGGAACAAGTGAATGTGCCCGGTTGATGTTGGTTGGGTTTTCGGTAGAATTCATTCGTAAAACCCATTGAGTTCAACTTTAGCTTCGTCCCATCTTGGTCATACGTAACACGTGTGTGTCCGTAACACGTGTAATTTTAAATTGAATGTAACGGCTGACGAGTGAAAATTAAAATGCACAGCCATTCATTACATTCATTTAGTTGGAAAGGGGCAACGTAGCAAGGATTAACATATTCAACAAATAAAAATGTGAGAGACGTAGAAATGTCCAAAACAGCCTCTAGTTATGGTAGGTTAGGTTATGAAAAAATGGTTGATATAACCCATTGCGTATTGATCCTACACGACCATGTGGTTCTAAATATTAGAACGTTTTTTAAGGTGTCAAGGGCTGGCCTCCTTGATATCACTCACTGCCTGTAGGAAGTAATAATCAATCTTGATAGTACTAGACTCTGATGTATAAAGTGTGTGCAGCTCTCTAGAAGCTGCTCAGAATCATCATCTATCTAGTAATTGATTGAACCATATAACTACGACTTATCTGAATCATCCCGTAAACGGTTGAACCGATGTTGTTGAAATTTTCAGTACAGATAGATGCAGGTGTGGAAGGAGCTGTAGGCTATAGAATTTTTGAAAAATTATGGGAGTGGCAAATGTGTTTTTGAGAGCTAGAAGGCTGAAAATGTGTACATATATATTACTGACTACGAGAAAGATCAATTTGATGCCGAAATTTGGATTTTCGTTTTATGGGCGGAGTAGTCGTGCCAAAAGTGTTTTTGAGAGCTATGAAAATTGGAACGTAAATTACTGATCACGATAAAAATCAATACGAAACCTGATTTTAATTTTTCCATTTGCTTTTTTTGCATGGCGAAGCGGGCGGTGTTCAGCTAATCTTCTATAAATATACCTTTTTTAAGTGCCAGTACTGTTTTGTCTAACCTGAGAGCTGAGTTTAAAGAGCACCTTTAATCCTGGTTTCGATGGAATCCCTAGCAATATCCTAGAGCACTGCACTGATTCTTTATCCTATCCGATTACTGTAATCCTTAATAAATCTCTACTTGCCACCGTTGTGGAAGGAATCTTTTATAACCCCTATGTTTAAGACTGGCAGCAAGATGGAAGTAACCAACTACAGGGACATTGCTAAACTGAGTGCAATTCCCAAACTTCTGGAAAAAGTTATAACTGATATGTTGTCTCATTGTGTTTCCTCCTTACTACCACCATATCAGCATGGCTTCTGTAAATCCCGTTCAACAGCAACAAACATTTTGCAGCTTACCACGCTTGTAAGCGATGGTTTCAAGGACCTATGCAAACTGATGCAATTTATACTGATTTTAGCTAGGCCTTTGATAAGGTGAATTATGGCCTTCTACTGTACAAATTGGATTCAATGGGTTTCTGTAATTCCTTGCTAACGTGGTGTAAATGTTACCTGAATGGTCGAATTCAGCGATTTAATTTTAGAAATGCTTTTTCTAAAAACATCACAGTGTCTTCAGGAGTTCCACAAGGGAGGCACCTTTGCCCCGTTCTCTTTACCTTATTTATTAACGATCTCCCTACTGTTATTCAACATTCACATGTTCTTATGTATGCTGATGATTTGAAAATATTTAGAAGTTTCAATGATCCGGATGATCAGTATTTACTTCAATCTGATCTTGATCGATTCAATAAATGGTACGAAATAAACTTGATGGAATTCAATATTATGAAATATAAGCACATGTCTTTTTCTAGATTGAACAACTTCCATACCAAATATGCTTTCAATGAAACTGAGCTGGTTGTTATAGAATCTTTCCTAGATCTTGGTATCTTACTGGACCGACGTCTTAACTTTCGATCGCATATTTCTATGTCAGTAAATAAGGCATACGGTGCACTTGGCAACGTTGGAGTTAGGAATTTTCAGATCCATAGGCAACTGTACACCTCCTTGGTTCGTCCCATTCTGGAATACGGCTCAGTCACAAGGTATCCTTGAATCTGTTAAAAAACAATTCCTTTTATTCTGCCTTCGTGGTCGTTGATGGAACCTACGTACCTTACTATCATCTGAATACAGACTTGATCTTATAAAGTTACCAACATTGAATAGTCGTCGTACGATGTTAAACATTCCCTTCCTGATGAGTATTATTCAAGGAAATCTCAACTGTGATTTCAAGCTGAACAGAATTCTGAAAGATGAAAATCATGAAATTCGGTGTATGCATTTATCTGACTGTGTAGACGCGAAACAAAAAGGATTTTGTCGAAATTTGTACTTTTAGGCGGAAAATGGGACGAAAGGGATAAGGGTACCAATCAAACGGTTGCAGTTAGAATAGTGAAATTCTGTGTGACTGCGTAGACACGAAAAATAAAGATATCTTTCGATATTCGTACCTTTAGGATCAAAACGCGATAAAATTGGTACCACGCAAACGGCAGTAGCTATAATCATGACACATTAGACACGCACAGTATGAGTATTTCTCCAAAATCTTACTTTTAAGGTCAACATTTTAATAAATGATAAAAGTGGTACCAAGCAAACGGATGTACCTAGAATCATGAAATTATATGCCTAGGTTCCAATATGGACGCAAAATATAACGAATCTCTGAAATTTGTACTTTTCTTGTCAAAATGACACAGCCACTCTGTTTGTAGCTGAATCAAGTAATTGCAAATGGGAGAAATCAGCATTGAGGGAAACTGTTTCTCTCTAATGACGACTGACAATACACCTAATATTTAGAGTACATTTTAGAAGTTTGCTTCCTAATGTTCACTTTTTGATTACAATTGCAGTGTTATATATACAGTAGTAAATTATTTATATTGTAATATTTAATATTATTTATTTAAAATAGTGCGCATAAGTATGCCTTATAATTTGTAATAGTCAACAAATATAGTAATGCGCATTAAAAATATCACAATTATCAAAATATGTTACTTCACTTCTTTGTAAAGTCGACAGCCTCTAATATACCGGTTATACTATGGAATGCACTCCGTGGTTGAGGGTATATAAGATTCGGCCCGGCCGAACTTAACGGATTTCTACTTGCCATTATTATCGCATTAAAATCTTCATATTACTTAGGGTTTGGATTAAGTTTTCCCGAACATGGATTATTTCACATAGGAACACTTACTTCATAATTGTAATAAGATTTGGCTCCACCCCTGTACTATAGGGTGGGCCATTTACAATTTTTATATTAATTAGGGATCAATATTTACTTAATGTGGGATGTGGCACGACCACTTTTGTACAAATATGCACAATAATAATCAATGAATTCACACAAGATTAATGATGCAATACAATGAAAGATATACAGTGAGCTGCAAAACTCATGGTACCCCACCAAAAATTAAGAAACTCCCAAATTTTCTCAAAAAACTAGTAAGAAAACGCCAGTCGGCTAAACCGACGTAAGGAATTAAATTTTACTTAGGGCAGGATAGTTTGTGTCGAAGGTATGAGAAGGCTTTCACATTTATAAAACAATTGTAAAATCATAGATATGAATTCCTTGCACCAGTATAGAAGTTATGAAGAATTTCATTATACCCTCCACCTCCAGGATGGGGGTATATTCACTTTGTCATTCCGTTTGTAACACCTTGAAATATTCATCGGAGACCCCATAAAGTATATATATTCTGGGTCGTGGTAAAATTCTAAGACGATATAGCCCGTCTGTCTGTCTGTTGAAAGTTCGATAGTGGCCGAACGAAATGAGCTAGGAGGTTCAAATTTTGCGTAAATGTGTCTTATGGTTGTAGATCGGTTGGGATTGAAAGTGGACGAAATCGGCCCAGAGGGAAAAATTTTTCCCTCACAATGACTGAAAATACCCCTAATATTTAGAGTATTTCAGCATGTTTTTTGACCATATTAGCATGTATTTACTTGATATTTGCATTGCGCATTCCCTTTATAGCATAAAAGGGCACCATAGAGTGATTTCATTTGTAGGGGGCGAAATGGGACAAAAAGGGATAAAAATGGTACCTATCAAACGACAACAGATAGAAACACGAAATTTGACGTGTACATTCCTCTAATAGAGTAGATACATAATATAAAAGATTTTTTTCTAAATTCGTACTTTTAAGGGGTTAAATGGGGATAGAGGGATAAAAATAGTACCAACCTAACGGCTACACCTAGAATAATGAAATTCGGTGTATATATTCTTCTGATTGCGTAGACACATAAAATAAAAGAATTTTTCGAAATTCGTACTTTTAGGATGTAAAATGGAAAAAGGGGATAAAAATAGTACCTACCAAATGACAGCAGCTAGAATCATGAAATTCGGAGTATACATTCCTCTGACTGCGTAGACACGAAAAATAAAACGTTTTTTCCAAATTCGCACTTTCAAGGGATACAATGGCTACAGGTGATAAAAATAGTACCAACTAAACGAATACAGCTAGAATGATGAAATTCAGTGTGTACATCCCTCTAATTGTGTAGATACGTAAAATAAAGAGATTTTAGATAGTCGTACTCTTGAGGGGGCAAAATTGGAAAAAGGGGATAAAAATGGTACCAACAAAATGACCACTGATAGAATCATGGAATTCGGTGTATACATTCCTCTGACTGCATAGCCACGTAAAATATTTTGTTTTTCCAAACTCGTACTTTATTTTGTTGCTTTTACGACAAAAAATGGTAGAATCATGAAGTTGTCTTATACTGCGTACGTGAGAGAAAAGGTATTTTCAAAATTTATACCTTTGAAATTAAAATAGTATGGAAATACAACCAACCAAAGGACTGTATCTGAAAATACACTCTCTATCCCCCAATATTTAGGGTTGCTCCCTTATATTTACTTTATGAATATATCCATTATATATAGTATACAAATATTGGTAGCCTTGACTTATTAATTAAATTTCTTATTTTCATACAGTTACAATTTGTTGCGGATATTCCTCTTGTAGCTTTTAAGCACCACAAAGAAAATAAAAGTTTTAGCGGGCGAAATGGGGCAAAAAGGGATAAAATATGGTACCAATGATACGACAACAGCTAGAATCATGAAATTCGGTGTGTACATCCCTCTAATTGCATAGACACGTAAAATAGAGGGATTCTTCGAAATACGTACTTTTAAGGGATATAATTAAAAAGAGGGATAAAAATGGGACCTACCAAACCGCTGAAGTTGAAATCATGAAATTCGGTGTATACATTCTGACTATGAAGACTCGATAAAGGGTTTTTTCGAAATTTGTACATTTGGGCGGAGAATGGGGCGAATTTATACCTTTCTTATCACTTTGTCTGTATCTGAAAATGCTTCTTTCTAATGGCGACTGACAATCGCCTAATATTTAGACATGTTCACTTTCACAATTTCAGCATTTTATTTATATATAGTAGTTGATTTTAAACAGTGCGCATAAGTATACATTATAGTTTGAAATAGTAAACAAATATAGTAATGTGCATACAAATATCACAATTTTCGTAATATGGTACTGCGCTTCTATGTAAAGTCGACATCCTTTAATCTGCTGGTAATATTGTGGAATGCACTCCGTGATGGAGGGTATATAAGATTCGGCCCGGCCGAACTTAACGCCTTCTTACTTGTTTTACCTAGGATAGAACAATTGTATGGGAGGTACACGAGGGGGCGTGACTCTAGCGTAAATATTTTGTTATGTTTAAAGTGAGTATAAAAACATTTTCAAATATCAAATTGCAAATGATTTTGACTACCCGTATGGATGTTATGTCGGTTTTATTGTAACCAAAGTTTATGCCACTTTGTATGGGAGCTACCAGCAGGGGTGTGGTAATATCGCCCATATTCCATGCAAATGTATCTTCTATATAAAGAGTGATTTTTTTGAGGTTAGGATTTTCATGCATTAGTATTTGACAGATCACGTGGGATTTCAGACATGGTGTCAAAGACAAAGATGCTCAGTATGCTTTGACATTTCATCATGAATCGTCTTACAAACGAACAACGCTTGCAAATTATTGAATTTTATTATCAAAATGCGTGCTTTGTTAAGAAAGTTCATTGCGCGCTTCCATTTTATGGTCAGTTTAATCGACCCACTGAAGCGGCTATTCGGGCTATTGTGACTAAATTTCGCACCAAATTTACATTGTTGGACATTAAACCACCAACACGCTTACGTAGAGTGCGAACTGAAGAAAATATCGCAGCTGTATCGGCCAGTGTTAATGATGACCACCAATTTTCGATTCGTCGCCGTTCGCACCAATTGGGTCTCTGTTACTCAAAAACGTGGAAATGCCAAAATTGGACTAAGCGGATGGACCACCTAAGACGCAGCCGCGGTCAACATTTAAATGAAATTATCTTCAAAAAGTAAATGTCATGGACCAATCTAACGTTTCAAATAAAGAACCGATGAGATTTTGCAAATTTTATGCGTTTTTTTTTTAAAAAAAGTTATCAAGCTCTTAAAAAATCACCCTTTATATAAAAATGAATCTGTGTTTGTATGTTTGTTTGTTTGTTTGTTCCTTATAGCAGCCTAAACTACTGAACCGATCTTCTTGAAATTTTCACAGTATGTTCATGTTGAACCGGTGGTGAAAATAGGCTATATAATTTGTTGATATTTTAAGTGGGCGTGGCACCTCCCACACAATTTGAGGATTTATTCGTTTTTTATAAATTAGCATATTCAGAATACTGTTGCAGCTAGAGTCTTGCATTTTTGTGAAGGTACACTAATTATTAGTCTGCACAGTTGTGTCAAAAAAGGGCGGTATTGGAAAAGTGGGCGTGGCACCTCCCATACGAAGTTAAAACCTATTATTGAATGTTGTCAGTTCTATGACACCTAGAGTGCTGAAATTTTGTGTAAGTGCATCTAGCATCAATGTGCATAGTTGTGCCAAAAAGGGGCGGTATTGGAAAAGTGGGCGTGGCACCTCCCATACGAAGTTAAAACCTATTATTGAATGTTGTCAGTTCTATGACACCTAGAGTGCTGAAATTTTGTGTAAGTGCATCTAGCATCAATGTGCATAGTTGTGCCAAAAAGGGGCGGTATTGGAAAAGTGGGCGTGGCACCTCCCATACGAAGTTAAAACCTATTATTGAATATTGTCAGTTCTATGACAGCTAGAGTGCTCTAATTTTGTGTAAGTGCATCTACCATCAATGTGCATAGTTGTGCCAAAAATGGGCGGTATTGGAAAAGTGGGCGTGGCACCTCCCATACAAAGTTAAAACCTATTGTTGAATATTGTCAGTTCTATGACACCTAGAGTGCTGTAATTTTGTGTAAGTGCATCTAGCATCAATGTGCATAGTTGTGCCAAAAATGGGCGGTATTGGAAAAGTGGGCGTGGCACCTCCCATACGAAGTTAAAACCTATTATTGAATATTGTCAGTTCTATGACACCTAGAGTGCTGTAATTTTGTGTAAGTGCATCTAGCATCAATGTGCACAGCTGTGTCAAAAATGGGCGGTATTGGAAAAGTGGGCGTGGCACCTCCCATACGAAGTTAAACCCTATTATTGAATATTGTCAGTTCTATGACACCTAGAGTGCTGTAATTTTGTGTAAATGCATCTAGCATCAATGTGCATAGTTGTGCCAAAAAAGGGCGGTATTGGAAAAGTGGGCATGGCACCTCACATACTAACTTCGTATCGAATACTGTCAGTTCTATAACACCAAGAGTGCTGAAAATTTGTGTAAGTAGATCAAGTGTAAATAGTTGTGCAGAGATGGGCGGAAAGTGGGCGTGACCCTTCCCATATGAAATTAAAACCTCTTTTATAATATATTCGACACCGAGATTCCTATATAGTTGTGTGAGTTAATTTAGTTGTAAACTGCTTAAAAAAGATACAAGTGGGCGGGATTTGAAAGATGGGGAATTTTTGATTTAAATGTTTTAAAATTTCACGTTTTCTGTGGATTTTCTTAGCACAATAGTAAAGAAAGGTTACAAAAAAGTCATGAAAACAGAAATTATATTAATTTTTTAGTTTTTGTGTTGTTTGATTAGGCCCCATTCTGACTGAATGGGGTCAACTACACCGAAAAACAGGGGCGCTCAGTGCCAACCCGATTGGATGAGGTTCTACGACTTCTGAGCTATCCATCTAAGTATAGAGTAAATCAATTTATTTTAAAAATTATGAAATTTTAATAAAAATTTTGATTTTTTCTCAGTGGTATCAAAATATGAGGTTGGTATGATATATATTTTATGTATTTTTGTTTACATAAGTAAGTGAAAAAATATTTCATTTTGCTTTAGTATATAAGTGGCCACATTAAATAAAAAATAATTTCAAATCATTTGTGGCGTATTTTTTGAGAAATTACCACATAGTTTTTATTTTGGTTGACTTTTGCTGCTCACTGTATATGATTCTATTTTTTTGTGAGATCTATGCCCATCTTTCACATTCCGCCCATTTTAATCTCGCTTACATACACTAAAGAATTATCTTCATAATATTTATGATTTTCTGACAACCTCAGTGAACATTCTCATTAAAAAGTCCCCGAAAAAGCACTTCTGTTTCATAAAGCCCAAATCAATGAAAAGCGTCATAGAATTTCTGAATCATTTCTTAGAAACTATGAAATGCAGTTCTTCATTCAATGAACTATTGTCATACCAGTTCTTTATTTTTCTTAATATAATTTATTAAAAATTTCATAGATTTTATGAGGAAATTTCATTAATTTTATGAAAAGTTTCATAAATATTAATAATTTATACTAAAGTTTCCAAAGGATTACAAAAAAGTTCTGATTGGTTTAGTTGCGGGAAACTGGTTGACTAACCAGTCGATACACACCATAATTGCGAGAATATTTGCAATGAATATCATTGACCTAAATCAGGATACATACTTATGATAGAGTTAGCATAGGAGAAATGAGAACTGCTAAAGTGTGGTTAAATTGTAAGGGCCGATGTTGATTTTGAACCATGGACAAATTTGAACCATGGAAAAAAACACAATCGAGCAACGCGTTAAAGTTATTCAGGCTTATTATGAAAATAGCCGTTCAAATCAAAATGCATATTGTGCATTTCGTGATTTTTTTCGGTTTAATTTACTCGTTCAAATGTGCGTACAATCGGAAAAATCGTGCAAAAATTTGACAAACCGGGTCTGTACGAGATGTGAAAACACCAGTACATGCTCGTACAGCTCGTACTGCAGAAAATATTGCTGCTGTTCGGGATATTCTGAGAAGCAGTCCACCTCAACTCGTCGCCGTGTTCAACCACCTCTCACGCTCGTCGTTGATGAACATTATGCATAAAAACTTGCATTTACACGCTTACTAGGTGCAATTGACTCAAGAACTAAAGCATCTTGACCATTCCAAACGTCGTCAATGGTCAGAATGGTGGCAAGAAATGGCAACAGTGGATGATCAATTTTTGAAGAAAATCATCTTCAGTGATGAGGCACATTTTCACCTCAGTGGTCCTTCCCTGACCTATGAATGTTTCTTCTAACAAATTTCATAGGAAAGGGGACTGAATTTTGATCACAAGATTATATAGACAACGGTCAGGCATCGATAAAACGACTCAGCTGGTGACTGTTACAATTTATACGTTCGCTTCTCAGAGACCATATTACTGAAAACATGTCTCCCGCATTGATTTTGTTTGGCAATGCAATATGACTTCCTTACACTATGAAATCAAGAGTTTCTTTAAAGTTTGATGCCGTTGATTATTCGATAAAAAGGATATGCAGTCAACAAGAAATTTATTTGTTGTTCACTTTTTTAAAAACTCATTTTCGTTTCGTTTTTCTTGTCACAATGAAATCTATAACGAAACTTTGTTGCTGCTCTCATTCTATTGTTGCCGTCCCCATCATTATCGTCAACTTTCCCAAACGTACACGCAAACAATGTAAACAGCACTGGCATCAACTCCAGTTCCAGTAATCACGTTGGGATGTTGCATTATTGTGTACTATACGCCGATACTTTGAAGAGAAGTTACCTGTTTATACAACAGCAACAGCAGCGGCAACGGCAACAACATTCAAATTTATCGTTATTTTCCTTGTAATACAGTGAAGAAACCGAAGAGCGAGCGCAAGCCGTAGAAGGAGGTGGAAAAAGGATAATGGCTTAACATTACTTTTGTTGCTGATGCTCCTTTTTCTGGGTGAATTAGTATTACTTTTTGTTGAAACTATTACTCCAACATCCAGAGCAACAACAACAACAGCACCCTCCACAGAAGCAGCAAACAACGCACAGTGGTTCAAAATCAAGAAGTAGTGCTAATAATGTGCATGCATCGGGAACTACTGGGTCGAATCCCATAAAATGTGTTAACCCTCTCATGCTCAATGTTGCCTATAGGCAACCAACAAATTCGGTAACTTGGGTTTGCGTAGGAAGGTGAAAACAAAAGTGAAGTCTCAAATTTCAATTGTTTGAGTTTCTTGTAACTTAGAAAGTTGTTTAGAAATTCTTCTTATTTTGATTGGATTTCTTCGAGTACCAGAAAAACTGTTTTTGTTATTCGAAGATATATATATCAAAGATTTTTAAAATGAAGAAACCATTTAAAAATATTTTTTTGTTTAACCGATATATGCAGTATAATGATTTTAAGAAACATCCTGTTACTCATGTCCTGTATGAACCCCAAGACTCTAAAGAAATCATATTTAGAACCATACCTCATCAAAAAGCATAGTAAGTTTTATATATTTATTAAGAAGAAAATGACATTTCATTCTTCAATAAAATTAAATGATATGGTGAATTTTGTTGTGTAGTTCATTATAAACTGTTATGTATATAAAAAACTCCCACAAATATCCAGGTCAGGAGAATTCTTATCTTTTAGCGAATAAATAAAAATTAAAAAATATATGTTGAGAATTATAGAGGGTGGTAATTAGAATCGGAGATATTCGCACAAATGTAGAATAACTTGAGTGTAAAAATAATTTCCTGCAAACAAATTTTACAGAACAAGAGATATGACTGGATGAATACACCCAAATTTGGAATATATAAAAATTTTCAACATTACAGCGTTTTCACGGTTCATAATATTTTCCATACAAAAAATTCTGCACTTTCACCGAAATTATTAGTTAACATTTGTGTTATTATTGTCTCTTCTTCTATGTTACACATAAAATATCAATTTATTTTATATTTTTTTATGGCCTTAAGCTCCACAATGGAACGACAAGAATAAATATATAACTGACAGTACCCACTGCTTCGCTCGCGAAAAAACCCTTCATTTGTTTTTAGTTGTATCCTTCTTTGTTTTTGGATAGTATTTATATGATTTTCTTTTGGTGGATATAGATAAATCTAAAATAGTAATTTGGAAACCTCCTATTACATAGCACTCATATACAGTCAAAGGAATGTGCTTGTCGATGTGCACTATTTAAGCTGAACTCCCTTCGTATGTATAATTTGTATCATTTTCTTTTCAGTTTTGAACAAAAAATTACAACTGCACAGCCTTTTATATCATCGTTTTATGTTTCTAGATGGAGGCGACTTTTTACACCTCTTTCCCAAAAGTGCACATTTTGAGAAATCACTATAGGTAACATGTGTTTTAGTTTCCCCTAAAAACATGTACTTTATTTGGTACCACGTTCATCCCTTGTCGTCCCGCATCCTCCTTATAAGTAAAAATTTGTTAATATCCATGCTCCGCGTTTACGTAATTAAAGGGTTGTACACCATTTTTACCCCTTTTTGTCCCGCGCGCACCTTAAAAGTACAAATTTGGACAAATCCAATTTGACTGCGCTTTTACATTGTCATAGGAATTCACATATCAAATTTCACGATTCTAGTCCCACTCAACCCCTATAAGTACAAATTACACTCCAAATTTCACGACTATAGCTGCAATACTTTAGTTGGTACTATTTTTATCCCTTTTTGTCCCGCGCACCCCTTAAAGGTACATATTTCGAAAAATCCAATTTTATTGCGCTTCTATATGGCCAGAGGAATTTACATATCAAATTTCACAACTATAACAGCAATACTTAAACGTTGTCAGAGGAATTTACACTCCAAATTTCACGACTACACCTACAATACTTTAGTTGGTAATATTTTTATCCCTTGTTGGCCCACCCAACCCCTATAAGTACAAATTTCGAAAAATCAATTTAGATTGCGCTCTACGTTACCAGAGGAATTTACATTCCAAATTTCACGACTATAGTTGCAATACATTAGTTGGTACTATTTTTATCCCTTTTTGTCGCGCTCACCTCCTATAAGTAAAAATTTCGAAAAATCAATTTTTTTTTTATTTTATTTGTACATATATTGTTACATTCATATATAATTTGGCCCCAGCGCCATGAAGGCATTATTGAGGCAGGCTGGCAGTATTTAATACATATACAAATAAATTAGTTCAATATCAATTCAAAATAAAGATTTTAAAGTATTTATAAAAATTATGGTAGAAGTGTTTCAAACTTATCATATAAGTATTTTTTGCAGGAGGACTTAAAATTTGATATTCGAGGAATGTTTCTTAATTCAAACGGCAATTCATTGTACTTATTTCCCCCAACATAATCAATTCGCTGCTTTGTTTTTTCTAATCTACATCTAGGAATTCTTAAATTGGTCTGATTCCTAGTAGCAAAATTCGACTGGTTTTGTGTAAATGATATGGTATGGTGACCGATGTTGTGAATACATTTATAAACAAATAATAGTACTTGGTATTCATGCAGTCCATAAATTGGCAGTACAGTTTTACTCTGATCCATATACAATGAAATTGTTGAATAAGTTACTGGCAAATTATATACAACTTTCAAGGCCTTGTTTTGCATACATTGCAAGGATCTGAAAGAAGTATTATTCTTGTTGTGAGCATAGGCACTTGCCAAGTAACTTAAATGAGACTGTATTAAAGCTTGAAATATCATCAACTTGGAATTGAGACTAAGTTTGTTCCTCAACTTATACAAGATATCTACAGCAGGAGCAATTTTCTTCTTTAAATCATCCATATGCATGTTCCAAGATAAATTACTCTGTAATGTTACTCCCAGGTACTGCATAGCATGTGTCTCATACACAAGTCTTCCATCAACATAAACATTAAAATTGTTGTTAAGACTGGCAGAATGTGGTCTGAATCTAATAAGTTTGGTCTTCCCGGGATTGATCAGTAACCGATTCAACCGTGCATATTCAAATACCAAAGCTGCATCCCTCTCAACTCTAGTTTTCAGTTCCAAATTATATTTGTAAGGGTAAAATAGGCAAACATCATCAGCAAACATAATAAGATGACCATCAAGTTCCAAATTCCTCAGATCATTAAGATACATCGAAAACAATAATGGGCCTAACCCGCTTCCCTGTGGTACTCCATAATCCACTGTACCCATACAACTTTTCGAATCTTTAATATGAACATATTGCTTCCTGTTAGAAAAATAATTTTCAAACAAACATAACTCCTTTCCCTGAATACCGTAATACTTCAACTTCTGTAGCAATATTTTATGATCAACCAGATCAAAAGCTTTGGTGAAATCAAAAAATATTCCGCAAACTCCATTAAAACCCTCATCTAGTCCATTACAAACAAACTTCACAACATTCAATATAGCGTCCTGAGTACCGCAACCTCTTCTGAAGCCAAATTGATAATCATACAATAGCCGATTCTCCTCCATATAGAACAATAATCTATCATAAAGCAGCTTTTCAAAAATCTTATCTATGGTAGACAACACTGCTATCGGCCGATATTTATCCAACGACGTTACATTGACTCCCTTTGGTATTGGAACTACTCTGTGAACCTTGTTGAATATATCTAGCAAAATTGGTGCAATAACATCCCCACATTCCCTTGTAAATTTAGCAGAAATATTATCAAAGCCTGGACTTTTATTCACCTTAATATTTGATAGCACTTGGATTATATCTTCAATATTAATATTATCAAGTGAGAAGCTGTGACTCGTTTGAACAAGAGTATGCAGATCATTGAAAGTGTCACCAGGATATGATTCAATTTGCTGCTTAAGATCTCTGACAGAAGAAAGAAAATAGTTATTAAAACAATTCGCCTTGATCATATCATCTGATATCCTCATTCCCTGCGAGTCATTCAAATCAGTATAATTACTTTTCGATCTACCAAGAGTATTGTTAATAAACCGCCAACATTTTTTTGAATCGTTTCCCACAGCAGCAAGATTTTCAACGTAATAACTTTCCCTACACTTTCTTGTAGCAACCTTAATTATTTTACTTATACGGCACAAAATTTGTTCCACATGTTGTCTATTTCTCGCCCTACGTCTCTTTCTCAACAATTTATTTTTGTAAACAATCAAATTCTGTATTTGTTTATTCACCCAAGGTGTCAGTTCAAAACGCAAATCTTTCACATGACTTTCAATAGATGTTGACCGACTTATCACAGAATCCATAGAAGATATCAGTGTAGACGTTAAAACTGAAGCATCCAACAAAGTATAATCAAAAGAAAAACTATTTTGTAATAGTTCTTTTGCCTTTCCATAGTCACAAACTTTCCTCGTGATCTCTATGGAATCTGTAACAAGCGGTCTACACCTAAATTTACAGCACAGCATATTGTGATCAGAGAGATCGCACTCAACTGAATCAACGTAAATTCTCTCAGAAAAATTGCTAAAAATATGATCAATACACGTTCCACTATTGGGTCTTGTCACCAAGTTATGAGCACTGTCACAGTCATAATTCTGGAACATTGTGAGTGACTCCGTGTAATGAGAATTTTGGACAGCATCAATATTAGTATCTCCGAGCACAATGATCGGACTACGCGCATGTACGTTCAAAACATCGTCAAGCTTATTTATAAAATCTGCTACATGACATTTCTGTGACCGATACAAAGAAATTAGCTTCAATGGCTTAGAATCAATTTTAAAATTGTTCAATGTAACAGTTATGAGCTCAACATAATTCTCACTATTACATATATCAACAGAATAATGTAGATTTTTATTTATATACAATGACGTACCACCATACCCATCATCCCTACAACAGTGAATATTATTAAAGCCAGGAAGCGAATAAATTTGAGTAATATCCCTCTGAAACCACGTCTCTTGAACCGCAATTACATCAGGTAATTTAGGTATACTAGTGACCAACTCTTTAAATTGATTGAATTTATCTAAGGATGAAACACTTCTAATATTTAAACTCAATATATTCAAAAATTTACAATTAACATCACTAATATATTTTTCAAAATTGGAAAAATGTTTAAAATATTGATTTTTAATCATAGAGAAACAATTAATAAACAATAATACTTTAAAGTAATTTATGCTTCAACTTCTGCAGGGGAGACGTATGCACCATCTTCACCTTCTTCACTAGACACATCTACTTCTCTGTTGCGCACCATAGATCTTCGGTCCCAGTGCTTGTTTGTTGTTACAGCTAGCAAAATTTTGTCCACGTCATCTTCTGATCTTATCATTTGTTGCCGGGAAATGTCACTTTTCTTACAAAAAACAATTCCATTGCTGGCGTATATATGCTGGTACCCAACTGCTTTAAGCGATTTAGCATAATGCAAAAGATTTAACGACTCTTTGCTAAGAAAGTGGTTTACAAACACTTTCTTTGTTTCTTCATTGTCCTTTAATTTAGCTTTTGACGCCATTAACTTTTCTTTATTTGCTTTTGACGAAAATTTCACAACGACTATTTTACTTTCATTGGATTTTTTATTATTTATAAAATAAGCATCTTCTACTTCGTTTTCTGCTATTTCCACTCTAACATTTTTGGATAATTTTACTACGGCATCAATTGCCTTCACGCCTTCTTCAACTTTCAGTCCACTGATCACACAGTCATTTTTTACACGAACATCATTTAACATTTTCACAGAAGATTTTAATGTGTGTATTTCAGTTTTTAATTTTTTATTTTCTTTTTCTATTTCTGTTATTTTTTTCTTGTTTTCAGCGACATCTTAAAACACCTCGTCGAACTTAGCTGACATAAAGTTTATCGAATCTGTCAGCTGATCGAGTTTTTCTAATTTCTCCAGCTTTCTCAGTTCTGTTTTTATTGTGTTTAACTCTCTTCGTATTTCTCCACCTCCTTCTTTACAGGAATGACAGTAATACATCTCACTCTCATTTTTCAATAGTCTCTCAAATTCTCTCCTACTTAAGTCAGAGCATTGAGAGTGAAAACTTTTCCCGCACTTATCACATGATATATAATCATCAGTTTCTTCTTTAATTTCTTTTTTGCATTCTTCACAAAAAAATTTTTTATTCGCAACACTGCGACGAGCTGTTGATTTGGGCATATTTCACACTTTCCCAACACTATACACTTTATTGGTATTTGTGCAACTTTGTGTTGATTAATTGCAATGTTGTTTGCGAAAAATTTAAAATTCTTCAGGAGCGATTTAAACACAGCAAAAAGTACGTCTTACTTCCAGGGTTGCCAACTGTTTTTTTATATTGCGCTTTTACGTTGTCAGAGGAATTTACCCTCCAAATTTCATGACTACAGCTGCAATACTTTTGTTGGTACCATTGTTATCCTTTTTTGTCCCACTCACCCCTTATAAGTACAAATTTCGAAAAATCAATTTAGAATAATATGTTGTTACAGGAATTTACATACCAAATTTCACAACTATAGCAGCAATACTTAAATTGGTACCATTTTTATCCCTTTTTGTCCCGCGCACCCCTTAAAGGTACAAAATTCGAAAAATCCAATTTTACTGCGCTTCTACATGGAATTTACATATCAAATTTCCCGATTCTAGCTGCAATACTTTTGTTGGTACCATTTTTTATCCCTTTTTATGCCGCTCACCCGTTATAAGTACAAATTTTGAAAAATCCATTTATGTTGCAAGTCTACGTTGTCAGAGAAATGTAGATACCGATTTTCACGAATATAGCTGCAATACATAAATTGGTACAATTTTTATCCTTTTTTGCCTTTTTCATCTCTTAAAAGTACGAAGGAACGAATGTTCGATGTTTATCCCTTTTTGTCCCACTTTACCCCCTTAAAAGTACGAATTTCGTAATACCGTTTTTTAGTCGTATTTGGGAACTACCCTGAAAATTTCATGACCCTGACTTCAGCCGTTTGGTCTGGAGGCTGGTCAATGATAAGTCAGTCAGTAACGCAACTCTTGTATATATAGATTTATTTTATAAGTCTACGCAATTAGAGGGGTGTACAATTCAGGGCAGTGATTCGACGAAAAACTACCGACTCCGGAGTCGAAAATCGGCTTCATCTAAATCGAATAAGCTATAGAAAACCATGACATAAATGTCTTGATTTTTCCAGCTTCAAAAAAGTTTGATTGGTAAATGGGTTGCAGTTAAAATATCGCAATATTTATATATAATAAAATAAAATATATTCCCATTTGAAATCCCTACGACAATTTCGACTTTCGTAAAAAAGAAGAGAAATATTTCAAATGAAGGGCGTTTAAATTATGGGAACATTATTGAAGTAGTAGGTTATGCTAAAATCACAAAAAATAATATTAATGTGTATGTATTTATAATATCATCATTTAAATAAATTATAAATATTTCCACAATCTTTCGACCTTATCAAAAGATAGATTTAGATTGTAACAAAATGTATTTTGTATACAACTCTTTTTAAATATGAATATATATAAAAATGCAAAGTTATAAGCGAGAGAAGTTGAAAAGGAGTATTTAAAGCCATATAGTAAATTTATTTTCCGGCGGGTCTTATTTCTTCAAATAAGACTAATTAATTATGAGTCTTATAATGAATATGAAGAAAATCTGCTCATATTTTGGTATATCTCCAAACGTACCGTACCGATTTGAATTCTTACTGCTCCACAATCCACAAATCTTGTATAAATTTATATTTCACATAAGAATAGCAAAAGTGAAAGTTGCCCACATGAGTCAATATCCCCATACAAATTACTCATCCACATTTGATTTCTTACTAATATCCACATATTACCGCCGATATTGCTGAAATTTGACGCGACATGTTATATTCCAACTAGGGACACTTCAGGAAAATAAATCACATTGCTTCATTTTTTTTCACTGAACCAACACTCAGGGGATGTAACCTATAAATGCAGTGCATTCCGTTGGCGGAAGGAAGATCAGGTATTGGAAGGAGGAAATAGGGAGTAGTGTCTGTTGACATCTGCCTTGAATCTCTGAATGTCGTAATTGGAGGGAAAGATATTTGCCGGAAGTCAATTCCACATACGGATAGTACGGGCGAAGAACGAATTTATTCTGTAATGTGTAGTGCGGCCGGTTGTCCAACCGATAACAAATGGGTGAGCGTTCCTGGAGAGTCGCGTATCTCTGCCGAACGTTCTCACGGGCGGTATAAGATCACGAATTTCCGAAGAACAAACACCATGAAAGTATCGATAGAACAATGACACACAACCAACATTACGACGGTGTTCAAGGGAGACAATAGAATTGGATACCCTACCATCACCTATCAACACCATCGCCCTCCTCTGGACACGGTCAAGTAGCTCCAGTGATGAAGCTGGAGCACCCGACCATATATGGGAGTTGTATTCCATCTTTGGTCTGATGTAGGTAGTGTAGATATTGAGAAGATCAGAGGATGTGAAATAGTTCTTACATCGTTTTAAAAAGCCTAAACGTTTGAATGCTTCTTTCGACACCTCAAATACATGTTTTGTCCAACGAACATCACGTTGTATTCTCCTGCCATATTACGTTCTATTTGGATAAAGATGAATCAGTTTTAGATGTTTTAAATTGGGCACCCATTTTAAAATATGTTTAATTGTGATTGGTAATAAAATCCTTTTAATGGGGTAGAGAGTGGAAAATGGACTTAGAATTTTACCACAACCCGAATATATGTACTTTATGGGGTCTCCGATGAATATTTCAAGGTGTTGGAAACGAAATGAATGTACACTTCTTCCTAATAAAGGTTTTACATTCCTCACACACTGATTGCATTTATAGATTGTCCTTAAAAATTCATATTTTTCTTGATTGAAGACTGTATGTACATTAGGGCGTACCTCAAAAAAAAAGTTCGCCGTACACCTTCGAATATGAAGTATTATTGAAAGGTAGTTTCAAAAAAAAAATTTTTATTTTTTTATGCCGAACGTAGGGGTCGCGCTTTTACATTTTTCTATATAACTTGTATTTATAAACGGATTTTAAAGTGTGATACATCGATGTTTTTGTCTCGACGAGGCCGATTTTTTTGTCTTTGAAGTCATTGAGCTCAAGCACCCCCTTCTGGTACTTACCCATCATTTCTCAGTTGCTACTACCCTAATGTACCACTCTAATAATCGAAAATTAAAGCTCGCATAAAATCATGAATCATGTTTGAGCTCAATGACTTCAAAGACAAAAAAATCGGACAAAAACATCGATGTATCACACTTTAAAATCCGTTTAAAAATGCAGAAATGTACATTGTACATAGGTCGGTGAAATTGATTTTTCTGGAATCACATGTTAAATTCTAATCACATCAGATATCACATTTTGTATGGTTGTGGAACCACTGTGCCACGACAACGACAACAGTAATGACAGTTTGAGAGCAAAATCGTACTACGTTCAGCAACGTAATACAATATTTTTGTGACATTTGACAATGGAGAAACTCATTACGAGTATGTCCCAAAAATAATCTCTATTCATATGGTGAATTTTTGATATTATTTTGCTGCTTCGTCTTCTCGTTCCTTTTCGTTTTATGCTCGTATTATTATGTCACATTAAGTTTTATTTCTTCCTACCTCCTGTCACAGCCACAGAAAAGGAAGCCAAGAAAAAGCGAAATTTATCATTATGAAGTTGTTCCTTTTCGGATAATGTTGCACTCTGTACTTTTTTGATGTGAGAACTTCATTAAGGATGGATACATCAGATTATATGTATGTATTTGTTCGTGATTTCTTTTTTTGTAAAATTCGATCGTATCATTAAACGACAGTTTTACAGCGTATACCTAAATAAGTAATCGGGTACAACTCATTTCAATTTAAAAACGTTTTATTTACTACTTTCTGAACTTTTTGGCATGTGATGTGACAATTACTTCGACTACATACTTTTAATAAATACATATACATATAAAATATAATGGATTATTTTGACAATTTTATTGAAACAGAATGAAAGTTACATATAAAGAAATATAATATTAATTTTATCTGAAGTAATAAACAATTGATTTTTTCAAACATTTAAACAGAAGAAAATTTAATTCTCTAAATGAGCACAGGCATGTAAGTATTTCTTCTTCAATCTGGGGCCAATAAGTGTTGAAATAAGCAAATATATTGAACTATCTTCTATATAATAAAAATGAAAGGATGTTCGTTGGTAATCGCATCAATTGAGGGCGGCTGATCAGATTTGGCTGATTTTTGTTACAAACTGTTCGTGGTAGTCCGAACTAGTCTTTAAGATGAAAAAACTTTTGGACAGTTGACAGCAAAATAGGAAAATGTTTAAAACACTGAAAGTGCCTTTTTCTATAGAATTAAATTAAAGTGATGCTTGCTTCATCAGGAATTTCAGGTGAATATGGAAATTAAAAAAATAACGATTTGATCGGTCCGAAGGAGTGTACTATGACGTACTGTTGGTTGAATGATTCTGATAGAAGGTGATTTTCGATTTACATTACTGGCGATTTCATGGCAATCTCCAGCTGACGAACAGAATCATGTTTTGTGAAACGGCCAATCTGGAGTATTTTCAAAACAATTGCTGGACATTAGCTATAGGAACAAGTAAAAAGGGTGTTAAGTTCGGCCGGGCCGAACTTTATATACCCTCCACCAGGCCGTGCACAGGATTTTCCCCTGGGCAGGTTTTTATCTACACTCATAAAAAAGTGAACCCTATAATGAGTTAAAATGAACTAAAATTTAAGAAAATTGAACTCCGTATAGCGCTAAAGCAAATTTTCCTCAAATCAAGTTCAAACTTTTCTTGAAATTAGTACTCAAATCAAGTAAATATTTACTCAAACTGAGGAAAATTCCAGTAAGTTTTTCCTCAAACCAAGTACATTTTACTAAATCTAAGTAAAATTTGGCTGAAATTTTTCTAAATGTAAGTAAATTTTTCCTAAACCCAAATAAATTTTTATTAAATTTAAGCAAAATTTTCCTAAAACTAAGTAAATTTTCTTAAAACTATGTAAATTTTTACTCAAATCAAGTAAATATTTACTCAAACTGAGGACAATTTTGCTGACTTTCTTCCTTATAACAAGTAATTTTTTACTTAAACTGAGGAAAATTTTATTTGATACAAGGAAAAAAGTGAAATTAAAATAAGTTCAATTTAATTAAAAAAATCAAACAAATGGTTTTGCTTCAGAGTATGCAAAACTGATACACAAAATGAAAACATGAAATATTTCTCAAAAGTTTCATGATACCTCTGCCATAAAGAGTTGAGCTATTACTTCATGTTGCGAAGGCGAGATAGTCGACTTCGCAGTGGTTGTTTAGAATAATTCTTAAAGTATTTAAGAAATAAGTCTCTGCAAACGAACGAGAATTCTTCTTAGATTAATATTCACGAATTTTCTAAACAATTTCAAGTGATTTTTTATA
Organism: Polietes domitor; assembly: GCA_947397865.1. NCBI lineage: Eukaryota > Metazoa > Arthropoda > Insecta > Diptera > Muscidae > Polietes > Polietes domitor. The sequence continues at coordinate 135,744,597 of OX377619.1, forward strand.
AGTTCATTAATACTAGTCAGTCAATGGCGCAATGATAAATGACGTTAATTTGATTATGTGTGATTACGTGAGCGTTTGGAAACCATTCATATTTTATTGCCAGCATCTTCGAGAAATATTTTGATACATTCGTCCGACAGACATCGTCGGTAAAATTGCATTTCAGTAATCCATCTCATCAGTTGTTTGCTGTTTTTAGCAATAAAGCATGTGTACAGAACAGTATGATCACTTATAGAAGCTATTATAAAGCAATTTATTACCACGGAAATATATTGCGATTGTCTTTTTAATGATACGCATATTGCCCCAAGCTAATATAAAGGGAAAGTCGAGCTAAACTCGCTTATGAACGCTTATCTATTTTAATATTATAATTAACAGCAGCCAATTTTAGCAGACTGCTAACTCTTTAGCAGTGTGAATGGTGATGTAAGATTGCAGAAAACTGCTGATAGGCAGAAGACAATCGCTGCTTTTATTAACAGACTTGTTCTCTAAGTGTAGAACTTTTTTTAAATAGTTGATGAAATTACATACATACATATCGAGGGCTTATATTCATAAGTTGCTATGAACAAAAACATAACTTTTCAGGAGAACTGATTTTCTCCTTAATTTGAAGAGAAATTATTAATCATTCTTCTACAGTTTAATCTAAAAAGGATTACTAACTGCAACGATTAAAAAGTTTTCGAAATATCATATTATTCGCGGATTTATGGTTCATAGCCACTTTTGTATGCTTAAAATTTAACACTATGAATGTTGAAATAAGTACATAGCCATTTATATCCAAATATATAAATAAGATGTGTTGTAAACTCCATAACATTTTTCATGAAATCTTGACAATGTTGTATAGAAAACGAATTTTCTGTGATGTACACACCGAATTTAAAGATTCCAGCTTCATCCTTCAGATTGGTACCATTTTATCCCTTTTTCCAAAAATTTTATATTGCGTGCCTTACAAAAAATAAAAATTGGATATTTTTTTGGAAAATTTTCATTTTCGCGGAAAATATGTGGAATCAAAATGCTATTAACGCGAAATGATGGAATTTGATAGAACGATATGCCCTAAATCTAGAAAAATCGTTCTAGCGAATTATAACCTTCGGTTTTATGCTGATCCACTGTTGAACTATTTTATTTCTATTATTTTTATGTTCATAGCCACTTATGCAGTCACAAACTAACGTGTGAGTGGATAGCCAAATCAGAAAATTAAAAAAATGGCTTTAGAATAAAATTATTTTCCAAATTTATATGACAGACTAGCAAATACCCGCTACTTCGTACGCGGAAAAATGGTATGGTAAGACAGTAGATTATATCAGTATTCAAACTGTTTTGAAGGATATCAGTTTCAGCGTTTATACGTAGTTAATAGTTTAATTTATTGGCACAAAATAGAAACAATTTTTCTACAAAAAATCATATAAAGTAGAAAATTATTTGCATGTTTCATTCTTAAGCTGTGAAAATATCATTATGGATAGAATAAAAGTGTAACGCATTGAAGAAGAGATTTAAAACCATAAGTATGTCCCAAGGCCCTTTCACGTCCGTCTGGCTCGCTGGTATACACGATGACTCTGGAAGGGACTTAAGGAATTTATTCAAACTCTGCACATAGTACTATTTTCCCAAATTTAGTTTATATTCGAAAATGGGGGAAATTGATATACATCTTATGGTACCCACACACGTATAGTCCATATTCCAAAACAAACGACCTGTACGTACAATTAAACCTAATATAACTTCTATACTTTCCACGCAAATTGACTTAAGCTTTGGTCAAAATAAAAAAAGATAATGACTATAATGTTCACACATAACTTTTTCTGTGCCGTTTGTGCCCTTAAACATACAAATTTCGAAACATTAATTTATGTACTCGGAGAAATGTACACACCGAATTTCTTTTCATATTCTAGCTGAAAACTTTGGTTGGTACTATCTTTATCCCAAATCTCCAATTTTGGTTGGTATCATTTGCACCACTTTTGATCCGCTTCCCCCTTTAAAGTACATATACAAAAGTATAAATATTTAAAATCAGTTAATGTTTCGCGTCTACACTGTCAGAGGAATATACACACCGAATTTCACGAATTTAAAAATATTCTTGGTCGCATTCGTGCTATAAAAGTAATGCCCGTTCCAAATTTCAAGATTCTAGGCACTGCCGTTTGGTCAGGATGGTGGTACAATTTTTATCCCATTTATTCCTTTAGAAGTACAAATTTCGAAAAATGCTTTCTTATTAGTGATCTGCGCTGTAAAACGAACATACACACCGAATTTCATTATTGTAGCGTCATCCGTGTTGTTAGTACCTTTTTTATCCCCTTTTCCCTTTAAAAGTACAAATTTTGAAAAATTCCTTAATTTACGATTCTAAACATTTTGAGGGATGTACACACCGAATTTTATGGTTTCAGCTCCATCCATTTTATGGGCACTATTTTTATCACTTTTTACCCGATTTCACCCCCAAAAAGTACAAATTTTTAAAAATATTTTCTTGGGCGCGTTGAAGCTATAAGAGATTTTTTTGTACCAAATTTCAAGATTCTAGTCCCAGCCGTTTGGTCATTGCGGTGGTACAATTTGTATCCCTCTTTAACCAATTTTACCCCTTAAAAGTGCGAATTACGAAAAACTCCCTTAAAATCTGATCTCTTCGCTGTAAGACAAATGTACATACCAAATTTCATGGTTCTAGCTTCAGCCATGTTGTTGATACAATTTTTGTCCCATTTGACCCCCAAAAGTACGAATTTTTAAAATGTCACTTTTTGGGTTGTCTTCATGCCGCAAGAGGAATATCCATACCAAATCAAGATTCTAGGCCCAGCCGTTTTGTCATTGCGGTGGTACCATTTGTATCCCTTTTTACCCCGTTTTACCCCTTAAAAGTACGCATTTCGAAAAATATTTTCCTGGGCGCGTTGAAGCTGTAAGAGAAATTTTTGTGCCAAATTTCAAGATTCTAGTCCCAGCCGTTTGGTCATTGCGGTGGTACAATTTTTATCCCTCTTTACCCCTTAAAAGTACGAATTACGAAAAACTCCCTTCAAATCTGATTTCTTCACTGTAAGGGTACATACCAAATTTCATGATTCTAGCTTCAACCATGTTATAGGTACAATTTTTGTCCCATTTAACCCTCCAAAAGTACGATTTTTTAAAATGTCACTTTTTGGGATGTCTTCATGCCGCTAGAGGAATATCCATACCATATTTCAAGATTCTAGGCCCTGCCGTTTGTTCATTGCGGTGGTACTATTTTTATCCCTTCTTACCCGATTTCACCCCCAAAAAGTACGAATTTTGATAAATATTTTCTTGTGCGCGTTGAAGCTATAAGAGGAATTTTTGTACCAAATTTAAAGATTATAGTCCCAACCGTTTGGTCATTGCGGTGGTACCATTTTTATCCCTTCTTACCCCATTTTACCCCTTAGAAGTGCGAATTTCGAAAAACTCACTTCATATCTGATCTCTACGCTGTAAGAGAAATGTACACACCAAATTTCATGATTATAGCTTCAGTCGTGTTATTTGTACCATTTTTGTCCCTTTTTGCCCCATTTTACCCCCAAAAGTACGAATTTTTCCAAATCAACTTTTTGTGATGCCTTCATGCCGCAAGAGGAACGCCCATACCAAATTTCAATATTCTAGGCCCAGCCGTTTGGTCATTGCGGTGGTACCATTTTTACCCCATTTTACCCCTTAAAAGTACGAATTTCGAAAAAACCCGTCTTATCACACCTCTACACTGTAAGAGAAATGTACACACCAAATTTCATTATTCTACCTCTAGACGTTTGGTCTGGGGAGTGATCAGTCACTCAGTCACTCAATCACGCAACTCTTTTATATATATAGATGACATCCAAATCTGAGAATAGTTTGGAATCAAAAACTCATTTCCGAGAAAATGGTTCATAGCCACTTTTGAATATAAGCCCTCGATATATATTTTGAAGAAATATTACACAAAAAACGATCAAATTCCTCGGCGTCCGCATTTTTTCTTTGATAAATGCAGAAAATTGGATATGCTTTTTGACAATGTATGGGTCTAAATAGGATGTCTAATGAGTTTTGGGCTTTTTAATTTATATAGGACATGAGTAACAGGATGTTTACTCAAAATCTTTATACACATATTCCGATTAAATAAAAAGTATTTGCAAATGTTTCTTTATTTTTATAACAGTTTTATGTACTCGATAAAATGCAAATAGAAACACCTAGAAATTTTAATTCCAAGAAAAAAACAAATAATTGGTATTTTACAGTTTCGTCTTCCTACGTAGATTTGAATTTGTTGTTTCTCTTTTAAATAATACTTGTTACATATGTACAAAAGAATACTAACTCTGAAAAATATTTAAAACAAGTGAGAAATATAACAAAAATTTGAGTAAGTTAAAACCTATTTCTTATTGTTTCGCAACTTCAAAGTAGATTTTATAATAAAGACCTACATGCAGAGAAATAATGCATTACGTAGAAACGAAATTTTAGACACGTCAACGTCGTTTTTGAGTTTCTTTTGTGGGAAAAAATAGTTTGTTTGCTGTAAACATGTCATTACTTGTTGTAAATGAACAAAGAGAAATATGTTTATATATAACAGTTTTCTTCGTTTGTCGAAATGGATTTTTATTTTCATTACAAACTCCCAAAACATTTAGAAGTAACAGAAACCGTTGTTGTTGCATCTGTGATGAAAATAGGACACATCGGTTCAGATTTAGATACTGCTCCATAAAAATGTACATCTTAGCGCTCTACAAGCATCAAGCAAATTATTTGTTTTATTAAGAATGTTTTTAGATTGCATTATGATATCATAGTGATTCTTATCTACACTTTTTTAAAATTACTAAAATATTTTGTTATAAAATTTCCAAATTTTTATTATAGTACACAATTAAAAGTGCATAAGATATAGCTCTAGTCGAATGTCAAGAAGTGGAATCGGTTAATTAAAATGAAACTTTTCCGAACAATATGGTGTCCATTAGCGAAATTAGCATTAAACAATCTTGAAATTGGCACAATTCGTTTAGTTTGTTTGTATTTTTCATAATCTTTGTCCGAAATTCAAGATTTTTATGTAATTTTCGTGTTTTCACGATGCAAAATTACCACATCAGACGAGTTATTTTAAAAAGACCTTAAGAATTACATATTTTATTGCTTCACAAAGTCTACAAGGTTTTAAAAGTATATGTTCAAAATCTCCACGCTTATAAGGCAATATCGAAATAATACTTCAAGTCAATTAAAGAAATAAATAATCTTATATTTATATTTTCAAAAAGCTTAAATACCATAAATATTGATAGATAGTGGGTGCTACAGTTGGTTGTATTTCCATCCAAGTACATAGTGCAAAATAACCTAACTTCATGATTCAACTAATTGGAAAAATCTTTTTATTTTGCATGTCTATGCAGTCAGAGGAATGTATACACCGAATTCCAACATTTTAACCCCAAAAAGTACGAATTTCGAAAAATCTGTTTATTTTACGTGTCTATTCAATCAGAGGAATGATACACCGAATTTCATTATTCTAGGTGCAGCCGCTTGGTTGGTACCATTTTTATCCCTCTATTCCCATTTTACCCCTTAAAAGTACGAATTTGGAAAAAATACTTTTATGTTATTTATCTACTCAGGTAGAGGAATGTAGACACCGAATTTCGTGTTTCTAGCTGTACCTACGAATAAAAATCTCTTTATGGTGCATGTTTTTGTTATAGCGTACATCTTAAAAAATACATAGTTAAATACTCTGAAATATTTCGGGTTATTATGGGTATTTTCAGTCATTGTGAGGGAAACATTTTTCCCTTTGGACCGATTTCGCCCAGTTGCAATGGCAACCGACCAACCAACCGCTAGCATCATTTCGTTAGACGGACGGACATGACATTAGGACATTAGATCGATATTTCAAAGTGTTACAAACGAATTGACAAAGTTAGTATCAAATCGCGGAGGTGGAGGGTACAAAAATTGTTTATCGCAGTATTTTAAGAAAGTAAGAAAAATTTTAAATGAAAACAGATGATCTGTTAGAAAAATATATATAAAAAAATCGTTTTTTTCTACGCCGAATACCGAATTTGGCCAAAGCCGAGTATTCGGTTGGGCTTCGGCGACAACACCACATGAACTTCAAAATCACATCAATATGTTGAGTGATTAATAAACCAAAAATAATAGAAGCCAGTAAGAAGTCGGTTAAATCGAATTAAATATGCATAGGGGATTGCATAGGATAGGGTTTATGTAGGAGGTACAAGAAAGTATAAAGATGTTGTGTAGGTTTAAAGCGATTATAAAAATGTTTCAACCTGATTTTGACATTCAAACCAAAGATTTTGTCCATTATAAAATATCAAAATATAACTGGTTCGGAATATCCGTGTGGAAGATACATCGGTATTATAAAAAGTTCAAAGTCTGGGTTATTTTTTGATAGGTACCAGAAGGGGCGCACATCTTCGAACATAAGCTAAGTTTGAGGAATTAAATTAATATGTATATTGAAATTTCATAACTCATTTACCCCCGTTTCCATCATGTCTGGTTAGATATAACCAACGAATATCGATTCCAAACTCTCTACAAACTACAGTATAACTGTTGGTTAGATGTATCTGTAGGTTAACCACACTTGTTGAAAAGGGGTTAAGAAGTTTTAACCCGTGCATCGATTTTGAAATTAATATATCATTTCAAAGAAATTCGTCACGTTTTTGAAAACGTATTTTTAAAAATAGTATTGGTGATTTATTATCATATGTCAATCTCACATTTATTGGATTTCCATTCGACTTCGTGACTCAGGCAGTAAATGTTATTTAAAATGAACATATATGCGTATCGTTGGCTTGCAAGTTTTCCGTTGAAATTCTATTAAATGCTGGTTCAATTTTGTAGAGCATTTTCATCTTTCATTCTGACTCTATAACAATTAGAAATAGTGATTGCGATTTGTCACGAATTTATCGAAATACTAAACTTTCTTTCGAAAATACATCTGAGAATTATATAGCCCCACGTTCTGGAAAATATCCGCTTGAATCACGTTCAATTACTTGCGTAAGAATTTTTACATTTGACAACTGCAATTTTTCGAGAGAAATAAGTTTGTTCACAATTTGACAAGACCATCTCCGCTATTCTACACCAGGCTTGCCAGATGATTTTTTCCTTGTCGCCAAAATAGTCATGAAAAATCCCCAAAGAAAGGTGTTTTTTTAATGTATTGGACCAAAACAAAAATGTTTTGCTTGATTCGTCTATAATAAGAGAATATTTTGATCAGCCTATGTCGTAAAAAAGACAATTTATTGATTTCAAGTGGATGAAACAGCATCTCCCTAAAGTGGTCTTCTGTTGTAATTGTAATTTTTTATAGTTTCTTTTCGTCACCGACAAAAAATTATGCATTGAAATTATTAAAATTCATGAATGAAAATGATCCGGAATTCCATCGAAAAATCATCTTGACTGATGAGGCCCATTTCCACCTCGGTGGCTACGTCAACAAGCAAAGTTGTCGCATCTGAGGCTCGGTAAACCCAAGAGTTATTGTTGAGAAGCCTCTCCATTCTCATCGTGTAACTGTTTGGTGCGGTTTATGGTGCGGCGGGGTCATTGGATCTTACTTTTTCGAAAATGAGGTTGGATCAACAGTTACGGTGAATGGATTGCGCTATCGAGAGATGATTAATGCTTTTTTATGGTCGGAGTTGGATGGTATTGATCTAGACAACGTTTACTTTCAACAAGACGGCGCTACGTGCCACACAGGAAAAGTTTCCGGACCGTGTTATCTCTCGAAGAGGTGATCACAATTGGCCACCGAGATCTTGTGATTTAATACCTTGCGACTTCTTCCTTTGGGGCCACGTGAAAGATAAGGTCTACGCCAACAGCCCAGACCTCAAATATAGAATTCGTGAGGCTATCGAGAACATAGGGCAGCCACTTTGCGATTTGTTTATGGAAAATTTCATGAAAAGGATATGGTCCTGTAAGCGTGGTCGTGGTGGCCATTTGGCTGACGTTGCTTTTCATTATTATTATTTCATACCTTCCTCTTTATTATGAAATAAACATCCGATAATTTATCTCTTGTTGGAAAACCCTGTATATTCCTCATAATATGACGCAGGTATGATGTCATCCTTTTCTTTATAGCGTTAAATAGCTCTCTCTCTCTCAATTTGTTTTTCGTAAGACTACAATATTCGGTACAAAGTCGGTCTATGGTATTTTGAGTATGTCATTGAGATCCACACTTCAAACGCTTCTAACCTCTTTACATCTGCTGATTTTGTGGTCCATGCCCACACAGCATATAGAAGAGTTAATTAAATCAATGAAGCTCGATTTTGTTTTAAGATTAATATCTTGACTTGTGAGTAGTTTTTTGTATTTAATCCGGGATTATATCCCAGTTTCAAACAAATATTTAAAATTTTCAAAAGAACTTCTAATATCCCTACGAAATCCCCACAAAAATTCCCTGTCCACATTTCATACCTTTTGTCCTTTTGACCATCCCCATTGTTGGGAGCAAATCCCCACATCTGGCAAGCCTGTTCTACTTTTGTCTAGGTCTGGCCATCCTACACAAACAAGATCCACTAAAACTTGTAGGACGTCCCTAATCTATAAAGTTCGTCAGCCTTACGGTTGGTTCCCTGGGATGTAGTACCTAACATACATATATCCCTGCTTATGCAAAACGGATATAATTGCCGTTCTAGCTGCCTCTGTTCACTACGTTTCCCAATAAACATAGCAATTTTTGTTTGTTTGAAGATTTTGTCAATGACGGACGCAAGTCCCACTCTGTGACGACATTAAAATTGCAAATAACATTTTGAGCATCTTAAATAATGCAATTCCAACCTGACAAACAGCAAATGTTCAACTTAGTTTCGTCGAAACCAATCACGTATCCGGTATTACTGAAACATATCCTCGAGCTTAGTCTAAATAAAACATTCTTGGAGATTTAAACATCCACCAAACCAAACAAAATCGAAAACATCTTCTTCATGTGTAACTTCATATCCTGCCATGCATGTCACTTCATATTCTTCGCGCTTGTGCTCGCTCGCTCTCTACCTCACACTGGCTCCTCTCACTGCTGTGAATAAAGCTAAGATATGAATGAAGAAGTTTTTCGAAACATGAACGAAACTAATGCCCATCCTTGAACAATGAAATTCGAATACACCTTCATAAATACGGCGTGTGTTTGTTCGTCTAACCATCCGTACGTACAAACGCCCGCCACCTGGAAAAGTGTCATAAATATTTATGTGTGCTGCGGGAATAACAACCAGCACCAGTCAGCTCCAGCATCAGGGAAAATCTTCGAAATGCCAAACAAAACAGCGATGGCTCTGCTTCATATGGAAAACAAAACATGTCTGACTGACTGCCTGCCTGCCTGCCAGTCTGCCTGTCGGAGTAGGAAACTTAACAAAACTGAACATGAATTTGCTCAACACCTACAAGATGTGGAATAACACAAACTTTCCGCAAACAAAACCCCGGTTAAGACATCGAACATCCGTATCGCTGACAATGAGTAACGAAAATTCCAATGACGGCATGTGTAACTCCGCCTTGGTTTACTGGGGAAAAGGGTGAATGAAGCTCCCAACAGCATTGCAACACCCTAACCAGGTGAACATGATGGCGATGGTGATGCTGCATGTATCAAATACAAATACATGCGGCGTGTAATGTACCACAGGGTGGTATGGTTTGTGACAAAGAAGGATTTGACAGTTACCGCCATTAGTGGGATAATGCGAAGGGAAGTGTTCTTCAACGGTTAGTATAACTTTGTTTCAGTGTATTTGTACTCAAATGAGGAACGCTATTCTCCCACCGCCGACTAAACGATCATGGAGAGAGAGAGGTCAAAGTTTTAGACTAATTAATATCGGATTTTAACCACCCAAAAATTGGATGTATACACGTATGTTCAAGCCCAAAAATGTTGGGTGATAGACATGCCAAATTATCCATATATATAAAAAAGAGTTGTGTGATTGAGTTAGTGACTGACTGACTGATCACTCCCCAGAGCAAACGTCTAGAGGAAGAATCGTGCACTTTGGTGTGTACATTACTCTTACAGTGTAGATATGTGATAAGACGGGATTTTTCGAAATTCGTACATTTAAGGGGTAAAAAGTGATAAAAATGGTACCACCGCAATGACTAAACGGCTGGGCATTGGATCTTGAAATTTGTTATGGAAATTTCTCTTGCGGCATGAAGGCATCCCAAAAAGTGGCTTTTGAAAAATTCATACATTTGGGAGTTTAAATGGGGCAAAAAGGGACAAAAATTGTACCAACAACACGGCTGAAGCTAGAATTTTGAAATTTGGTGTGTACATTTCTCTTACAGCATAGAGATCAGATATGAACAGATTTTTTTGTAATTCGTACTTTTAAGGGGTAAAAAAGGTATCACCGCAATTAACATTAGAATATTGAAATTTGGTACGCAATTCCTCTTATAGCATCAACGAGCAAAAACAAGTAAAAAAAGGCGTTAAGTTCGGCCGGGTCGAACTTTATATACCCTCCACAATGGATTGCATTTCACAGAGGCTATCGATTTTCGTATTAGTGCAGTAACATTACAGGAAAATGTAATTTTTTAATAGCGCAAAATCGTAACAAATAAGAGAATTAAAAAAATAATTTTATAAATAAATATAAAATTGTTATTATTTCAAGCTTATAAGGCAAGGCTACCACTACGTTTATAATATATCTATCGAGATAATACTTAAAGTCAGTTCAAAAAGTAAATATAAGACAGCAATCTTCAAAAAAGCTTAAAGTTTAAGACACCCAGCAAAAACTTGGTAATGACACCTCATTTAACATTACCTAGTAATGACGACTCCTTACGCCCTGCATTATTTTGAAGTATGAAATAATTACTTCCTTATAATGGTTTAAATAAGTAGTTATTGGTAAGTTAAATTTCATAGATCTTCAGATTTTAAAACTCGCAAATTGCTTTATGTTACTTTTGTTTGATCAAAATTGGAATATGCTTCTATGGTTTGGAGTCCATCCATCCATATGTTAATCACATAAACCGTATTGAACGACTACAAAAGAAATTTATTAATTTTGCTTTGTTTTCTATTACTGCACTGATCCTAGGACTTCTTATGAATCCAGGTGTTTACTCATACATTTGGATACATTATCCAATCGGCGCTCCAAAATGTCTGTGTTATTTATTTTCAAATTAATTTCTGGAAAAATATACTGTCCTTTATTGCTTAGTCGTATTGGCTTCAATATCCCTGCTAGGGATTTGCGAACTTGGGAATACTTTAACATACCTATGCATAGATGTAATTATGCTCTTAATGAACCTATTTTACGTGCTCTAAAAGAATTTAATAATATAAATAACAAATTCGATTTAGATTTAGATTTAGGTAGAAACTTTTACACATATCTTCAATTATTTTTACCATCATTTCCACAATAAAAATGTTGTACAATAATTTAGCTCATATCGATTTTTATTTGGTATGCCAAATATAGCAGTTCAATGACAAATACGTTCGGATATACACCCAACATTCACTTTTCCGGGGTTTGCCTGTAAAACTCCATATGAAAAAATTTAAAAACCCAGAAAAAGTTGATTGTGGGCTTGTAATGAAACTTCCAAAATAAATGAGGTCAGTCGTTTGAAAATATTTTAAACAATGCTATTGAAAACGCAAGTAACAATATTGTATTAAAAAGTCAAGATAGCTATCTAAAAAGGAAATTATAGCTTCCAAAGCGACAGTACAAAGAACAGACAACTTAAACATTTTATTTAATGCTCTACTGACTACATCTGTTGAATGTGAACGATCGTTCTCCGTCGCGTCCACATTTTCCAATAAAATAAGAAATATCTGATGACGTCATAAATGCATTGTCTGATCTTAAATTTCACTTTCAAATTTTGACTGCAGACATTTAATTAATTTTAAAACTTGAAAAGATGTTTGAGTTGAATTCTGTAACAGGTTCGTTGTGTAATACATTTTTATTTTACTGAACTGGGAAACTCTCCTGGCTCAAGACCATCTATATTTAAAATTTATTTACAAATGGCATGGTAACATTTATTACTTAGCGGCAGACTACCTTTCACATGATTTCCACCCTGTGAAAGGTTTCGCCAGATGGCTTCGCAGCAACTTTTCAACAACATACCCGGCCTCTTTAAGTAATGATTTTCACAAACGAATGAGAAGCACAGTTCACTTGCCGAATATCCGTTCAAAAAATCGCACCCACCTTAATAAAATATAAATGTTTCATTGGAAAAAATAAGCTTAACTCATGGTAAACGATATATTGACGATTTCCCGTGCTGTCCCGGGATCCCGGGAAATTGAAAAAATAATTCCCGTTTCCCGGGAAATAAAATTAAGGAAAATGCAAACCCAGACTTAAAGAAAAACAGCCCTTAATTCTGTATTCAGATTGTTAACAAGTCGATACTTAATATATAATTTAATAAAATGTTGTTCTCATCACATACTAAAGCCTATTATTGATAATACATTATTTGGCTAGTTATCAATAATGACTTATTTTGTATCTTCCTGAGGCCCTTATTTTACAACTCGTTTAGAAGTACTTATTTATTGAATTTTCGTAAGCGTGCGTGGAAGTACTTATTTCTATTTTTTTTGTAAGCGTGCGTGGAAGTACTTATTTTTTACAATCCCTTTATAAAAATAATTAGAAAGGGATCCGAAAAATAAGTAGTGGAGGTTTTGGTTTTGCCTTATTCCCCACATTACTTGGTAATGAGAGTTTTTGCTGGGCAGCAGTACAAATTTTGAAAATCCATTATCTGTCATTATCTATGTAAAATAGCCTAACTTCATGATTAAAAAAAATAAAAAAATACAAATTTGGAGAAATATTTTTATTTTCCTTGTCTATGCAGTCAGACGAATGTGTACATCGAATTCTAACTGCGGCCAATTGTTTTGTACCATTTTTATCCCTTACGAGTACGACTTTCTAAAATCTCTTTATTTTACGTGCCTACGAAATTAGAGGGATGTAGAAACCGAATTTCATCCCTCTGTACCCTTACATCCCTATGAGTTTGGAAAAACCTTTTATTTTTCGTGTCTACACAGTCAGAGGAATGCATACTCCGAATTTCATGACTCCAGGTGTCATTTGGTTGGTATTATTTTTATCCCCTTTTCCCATTTTAACCCCAAAAAGTACGAATTTCGAAAAATCCGCTTATTTCACGTGTCTACGCAATCAGAGGAATGTATACACCGAATTTCATTATTCTAGTTGCAGCCGTTTCGTTGGTACCATTTTTATCCCTCTATTCCCATTTTATCCCTAAAAAGTACGAATTTGGAAAAATAAATTTTATATTATGTATCTACTCAATTAGAGCAATGTACACACCGAATTTCGTGTTTCTAGCTGTTGTGTAAATAGTATAGTTGGTTACATAGTATATTCAGTTGAGACCGAGTTTGATTTTTGGCTGTGTAGTTGTTTGCTCTTACTCACTCATGCATTTTCTATGGTAGAGGATGGGCGTCACAAAGTCACTAATAATACTATGGCCAAATATTATCCTCCCTGGCTCTCTAAACTCACTCTTCAAAGACAAGTTTCGTTCAGCTGGAATAGTTTTACGCCTGATGACAGCAACACCTTTCCTTCCAAGCCCACCTTTTCTTCCGTGCCAAACAAAGAGGCAACAACAAACGTACACAAAGCTCCAACATAAGTTGTCTACACCTTCACGGTGTTCGCACAAGTGTGAAACATTTCATCAAGTTTCAAACATAAACTCCTCATCTCCACCATGCCATGCTTTAGAAACACCTCCACCCAGTGAGTCCTTCCATCTTTGTTCTTTCTTGAATTTCCTAAGATTTTTGTATTCATCTTGTTGTCTTTGGAGTTCAGCCGTAATGCATCCCGTGCCTTATCCTTTATAATACCAAACCAAAAAGGAGTTGTTCTGTCGGAAGTTGTGTTGTGAAATCCTCACCGGCACAGCCCACACCTTTTCCAGTCTTTAGGGTTAAGCGCCGAAAGTTTAGTATTCATTATTTTCGTTTGTTTTGTCTGAGCATTTGGAGTTTGGCTGGTGTTGCGGAGATTAATGCAACGGATGTGTGACGCTGACAGGGTATGCAGTTGTTCCATGTTGGAGAAGGGGGATATCATAATGTCATTATATTTTAGGGGATGATGCGGCAAAGTTGTGTACCATAAATAATGGTTTGCGTGGTCGCTCGCTTTGACGGAGCGTCGAGTAGTAGTGCCTTAAGATGTCATTTTGAATAGTCATAAATAATAATCGTTAGATAATTCTTCGACGAAACTATTCAAATTTAAGTTCAGAATTTTATACCTTAGAGACCCAACGGAAGTTTCAGTTCTTTTTTTTTATATTTCTCGCAATTTTAAAAGGAAGTGTAACAAATATATTATTTCTTTGTTCAAAATGTGCGATTTGTATACTAAACCACATTCCAACTCCCACGTATAGGGGTACACTTAGAATAAGTAAGAAAAGGTTAAAGTCGGGCGGGGTCGACTATATGATACCCTCCACTTTCTACCCGAATTCCATTCAATTCGGTAAGAAAGTGAAATCGGGGAGGATTTTTGTTTGAGTCCTAATCATAGACCGATGCGACCTGACCCACATTGTCAAATCGAGAAGAATACTTGTATCGGTACTATAGCCAAATGTGGAACGAAGTGGCCCACATTCACCGTAGGTGCTTCTAGTTAAAGTAAGTTAAAGTTAAAGTAAAGTAAAGTTAAGGAAAATTTAAAGAAAATACGAAATTTGTTTGGGAGTTTTATAGAAATCTGAACCGATTTGAACCAATTTCATTTGCCAAATTTGAAGAAGATCTGTTAAAATATGTTGTTTCTAGAGCGAAAAGAGTCAAATCGGGAGCGACCTGTATATAAATCTGAACGGATCTGATCCACTTTGTCAACAGATGTTTCTAGTTCAAATTTAAGGCGTTGTGCCACATTTGAAGAAAATAGGAGAAAACACGTCGTTTCTAGGGCAAAAAAAGTCAAGCCGGAAACGAAATTTTTATGGGATCTATATACATATCTGAACCGATCTAACCCATTTTCACCATCATTGTTTCTAGTTGAAATAGAAGATAACTTACAAAATTTAAAGAAGATATGTGGTTTCTAGGGCAAAAAAGTCAAATCGGGGACTACATTTGTGTGGGAGCTATATATAAATCTGAACCGATCTACCCATTTCCAACATTTCTAACCATTTTCAACCGATATACCCATTTCTAGTGGAAATATAATAGATATGTTGCCAAATATGAAGAAGATGAGTTAAAATATGTGGTATATTGAGATAAAAAAGTCAAATTAGAAGCTAAATTTGTATGGGAGCTATATATATAAATTTGAACCGATATACCCCATTTTCACTATGGGTATTTCTAGTTGAAATATAAGCTATTTTGTAAGATTTGATCTTTTAAAATACGTGGTAATAGAAAAAATAGGTTTATAGTGGAAAAAGTCAAATCGGGAGCTATATATGGGGTATTCCACGACAAATCGTTCAGGTAAAAAAATATTTTTGATTTCCTCCATTTTTTTAGTACCCACTAAAAACTCCCTCTGGTATACGTTGAGTTTTTTCTGATTATTCGTTAAAAAGATATAGCTTTTTAAAAAACCGTTAAATAGTAGTTCTTTTTTCAATCTTTTGCTCATAACTTCGTCAATAATGGTCCGAATTGGATATTCTATTTTTTATTTTTTTTTTTGTTTGAAGTACTATTCAGAAAAAATATTGAAAAAATATTCACAATGTTTATGTACACAAATTTTGATTTTTTTAATTAAAACTTTATTTTTTAATTGTTTGTACTCTTCTCTTCTCTTTTTTTAATTTTTATTTTTGTAGTTCCGGGCGTTTTTCGCTTTCAATTATATTCAGCATTTTTTATAGAAAAGAAAACACCATTAATACTATATATTTGAAAAACACGCGGCTAGATCTAGAATCATGAAATCCTGTGTGTACATTTCTCTTATAACGTAGAGGTCAGATATGAAGGGATTTTCATAATTCGTACTTTTAAGGACACAGGGTTAAAAGGGTTTACAAATGGTACCGCATCCATGAACAAATGGATGGGCCTAAAATCTTAGAATCTCACCCTGTAGTTTGAACGCGACCAAGAAAATACTTTTGCAAAATTCGTACTTTTTGGGAGTAAAATTTGATAGAAAGGGATCTGGTCCGGACATCCCTCAAAATGCTTAGAAACGCAAAAATTAAGGAATTTTTCGAAATTCATACTTGTAAAGGGTAAAAAGGTACCAACAGCTGAATCATGGAATTCAGTTTGTATATTCGTCGTACAGCATAGAGAATAAGAAGGATTTTTTCGTGTTAAAAGGGATACAAATTGTAAATACAACTGCCTTAACCAAACGGTTAGGCATTGAAATTTGGAACGGACGTAGGACAATGAAGAAACATTTTTTTTTTCAAATTCTAAAATGGTAAAAATGGTCCCAACAACACGGCTCGAACTAGAATCATGAAATTCGGTTTGTATATTCCTCTTAAAGCATAATGGTAAGATGGGAAGGAATTTTTCATATTTCGTACTTTTAAGTTGTAAACTAGGGATAAAAGAATAAAAATAATACCATCGCCCTAACCTAACGTCTAAAGGATTTTTAAAAATGTATACTTTAAGGGGGGAATCGCCAAAAAGCGATTAAAATATTGATATAAAATCATGAAACTGATTGTGACTATCCGTACTTTATCTACTTTATTTTAAGCAAAAAAGTGAGTTAAAATTTGCTAAAATTTAGGAAAATTGAACTTTGTATAGCGCTGAAGCAATATTTCCTCATATAATGTTCAAACTTTTCCTGGAAAGTACATGCTTTGAACTTGATTATAGTTCAGTTTTCTTCAAACCAAGTACATTTGCATTTAAGTAACATTTTGCTGAAATTTTCCTGAATCTAAGTAAATTTTTTACTTAATTTAAGTAAAATTTTCCTAAAACTAAGTACATTTTACTCAAATCAAGTAAATATTTACTTAAACTGAGGACAAATTTGCTAATTATTTTCTCAAAACAAGTAAATTTTTACTTAAACTGAGGACAATTTTACTTGATGTAATGAAAAAAGCAAACTTAAAATAAGTTCAATTTAATTAAAATGACAAATGATTTTGCTTCAGAATACACAAAACTAATACAAAAATGTTGTGGTTGTTTAGTATAATACTAAAAGTCTTTAAGTAGTAAGTCTCTGCAATCGAACAAGAATTGTTTCTTAGATAATTATTCGAGAATTTTCTAAACAATTTCACGTGATATTTTTATAAGTAACTAGCAAATACCCGCTACTTCGTATGCGGTGTAAGGATATTTATTTCAGGGTAAATCGCTTGTAAATGCTCACACAATTTGAAAACATGCTTTATGTTTCCCAACTACGTATTCCCACCAAATTCTCGATTCCAGATCCTACGTAGCTGGAGCAATTTATACACCGAATTTTTGTCCCCCTTGTACAAACTAACAAAAAATAATTTATATTGTGCCATTAATTTATACGCAATCAAGTGATTAATTTAAATTGAAACAATTTTCTTAAAAAATCCGAGATAATTATACCCTCACTCTACGGAGAGATATATATGCATTTGGGATAGAAAAAGTGTAACTCAGAGTGATTTAATACCCTAAGTATTTAATAAATCCCATTCACGTCCGTCTGTTTTATCCCCGATTTCCCGTTTACTCTTTAAAAGTAGGAATTTCGAAAAATTCCTTCAATTTGCTTTTGTAAGCATTTTCAGGGATGCAGACCCTGAATTTCATGATTCCAGCTCCGTCTATTTGATTGGTACCATTTTGTATCCCTTTCTACCTAGTTTCACTCACAAAAAGTACGCAATTTTGAAAAATTGTTTTCTTAGTCGCAATCGCGCTGTAATGTAATGCCCGTTCCGAATTTCATGATTCTAGGCCCAGTTGTTTGGTCTGGGCTGTGGTACAATTTTTATCCCATTTAATCCCATAAAATTAAAAATTTCGAAAAATGCCTTCTTATCACTGACTTGCGCTGTAAAACAAATTTCATTATTGTAGCGTCATCCGTGGGGGGATAAACCCCTTTTCCCCGTTTACCTATTAAAAGTACGAATTTAAAAAAATGCGGTCATTTTGCGTTTCTAAGGGTTTTGAGGTATGTACACACCGAATTTTATTATTCCAGCTCCATCCGTTTGATTGGTACCATTTTTATCCCTTTTTACCCGATATCACCCACAAAAAGTACGAATTTTGAAAAATATTTTCTTGGTCGCATTCGTGCTATAAAAGTAATTCCCGTTCCAAATTTCAAGATTCTAGGCCCAGCCGTTTAGTTAGGGCGGTGGTACAATTTGTATCCCTTTTAATCCTTAAAAGTACAAATTTTGAAAAATGCTTTCTTATTAGTGATCTGCGCTGTAAAACGAATATACACACCGAATTTCATTATTGTAGCGTCATCCGTGTTGTTGGTACCTTTTTTATCCCTTTTCCCTTTAAAAGTACAAATTTCAAAAAATTCCTTTATTTTGCGATTCTAAACATTTTGAGGGATGAACACACCGAATTTTATGGTTTCAGCTTCATCCATTTAATTGGTACTATTTTTATTCCTTTTTACCCGATTTCACTCCCAAAAAGTACGAATTATGAAAAAAAAATTCTTGGGTGCGTTGAAGCTATAAAGGATTTTTTTTTACCAAATTTCAAGATTCTAGTCCCAGCCGTTTGGTCATTGCGGTGGTACAATTTTTATCCCTCTTTAATTCCATTTTACCTCTTAAAAGTACGAATTACGAAAAACTCCGTTGAAATCTGATCTCTTCGCTGCAAGAGAAATGTACATACCAAATATCATGATTCTAGCTTCAGCCGTATTGTTGGTACCATTTTCGTCCCTTTTTGGCCCATTTAACCCCCCAAAAGTACGAATTTTAAAAATACCACTTTTTGGGATGCCTTCATGTCGCAATAGAAATATCCGTACAAAATTTCAAGATTCTAGGCCTTACCGTTTGGTCATTGCTGTGGTTCCATTTTTATCCCTTTTAACCCCATTTTACCCTTTAAAATTACGAATTACGAAAAAAATCCCTTCAAATCTGATATCTACGCTGTAAGAGGAATTTATACTCCGAATTTCATGATTCTAGCTTCAGTCGTGTTGTTGGTACCATTTTCGTCCCTTTTTGGCCCATTTAACCCCCCAAAAGTACGAATTTTTAAAATACCACTTTTTGGTACGGCTTCATGCCGCAGGAGGAATGTCCATACCAAATTTCAAGATTCTAGGCCCAGCCGTTTGGTCATTGCGTTGGTACCATTTTTATCCCTTTTTAGCCCATTTTACCCCTTAAAAATACAAATTTCGAAATGTACACACCATATTTCATGATTCTACCTTTAACCATGTTATTGGTACCATTTTTGTCCCTTTTTGTACCATTTAACCCCCCAAAAGTACGAATTCTTAAAATGTCACTTTTTGGGTTGCCTTCATGCCGCAAGAGGAATACCCATTCCAAATTTCAAGATTCTAGGTCCAGCCGTTTGGTCATTTCGGTGGTACCATTTTTATCCCTTTTTACCCCACTTTACACCTTAAAAGTACAAATTTCGAAAAATATCGTCTTATCACAACTCTACACTGTAAGATAAATGTACACACCAAATATCATGATTCTAGCTTCAACCGTACTGTTGGTACCATTTTTGTCTATTTTTGCCCCATTTTACCCCCCAAAAGTACGAATTTTGCAAATGCCACTTTTTGGTATGTCTTCATGCCGCTAGAGGAATATTCATACCAAATTTCAAGATTCTAGGCCCAGTCGATTGGTCATTGCGGTGGTACTATTTTTATCCCTTTTTACCCGATTTCACCCCCAAAAAGTACGAATTTTGAAAAATAGTTTCTTGGCCGCGTTGAAGCTATAAGAGGAATTTTTGTACAAAATTTCAAGATTCTAGTCCCAGCCGTTTGGTCATTGCGGTGGTACAATTTTTATCCCTCTTTACCCCATTTTCCCCTTATATATGATATCTTCGCTGTAAGGGAAATGTACACACCAAATGTCATGATTCTAGCTTTAACCATGTTAATGGTACCATTTTTGTCCCTTTTTGTACCATTTTACCCCCCAAAAGTACGAATTTTTCAAAATCCACTTTTTGGGATTCCTTCATGCCGCAAGAGCAATGCCCATACCAAATTTCAAGATTCTAGGCCCAGCCGTTTGGTCATTGCGGTGGTACCATTTTTATCCCTTTTTACCCCATTTTACCCCTTAAAAGTACGAATTTCGAAAAATCCCTTCTTATCACACCTCTACACGGCAAGAGAAATGTACATACCAAATTTCATGATTCTAGCTCTAGCCGTTTGGTCTGGGGAGTGATCAGTCAGTCAGTCAGTCACTCAGTCACTCAGTCACTCAATCACGCAACTCTTTTATATATATAGATTTACTTAATTACTTAAAAACTCGGCATAAATTTCAGTAAACACATTAACTTAATTTTAAGAAAAATCACATTTTTTAGTTAAAAATTCCTTAATGGATTTTTTCATACAAACAATTTCTTCTATTTTTCCTACTTAAAAGCTTGGAAATTTTCTTGCACATAAGTATGAATTTACTCAATTTTTTATTAGATCCAATGAAATGTTTTTTAGTAAATTTACTTCCCTATTTCTATTTACTGTGGCTTTGAAATAAAGAAACTTTACTCATACTTAGTTAATTTTCCTACTTGAAGGACATTTTTACTAAACTGGAGTAAACTGGTTGAAATAAATTGGAGTTGATTAAACTCAGATTTAGAAATGCTATTTTTGTGAGTGTGGGAAAATTTTTGTGGGAGATATAATGAGAGGTGTGGTAATATCGCCCATATTCAAGTTTTGTACAACGTCTATGAAAACATTCCCAAAGCTCGAATTTGAGAGTGTTCCAATCATCCATATTGAAGTTCCCATCAAAAAGAGAACACCCAAAGAAGTGAAAAAGATGTTCATCTTGGGATTCGGAAGTAGTGAAAATTGGGATCTTCACCAATGAATTTAACATGGAGTTGTCATAGGAGGAATGTCCTTTATTTTGAAAGACTTAACATTTATTTTAAAGTGATGCTAAGGAACCACTATTTCACTAGTTTCAATTTCTGTCTTAAAAAATCCGTCGCTACCGGCGGTAGAACTGCGGACCTTATGGTTGCTACTATGGCACTCTAACCATCTCAGCTATGCTCTGTTCTGAGTGCTGAATAACTAAAGCAAATAATGTTATTCGTTAGAACTGAAAATAGGAAACTTAACAAAATATATATTTGTGAAAATGCTATTCGTAAAATGTTACGTATTTTTAAGTTGTTTAAAAGAACTTTTTCATTTGGATTTTGAGATGCGATTAAAATGTGCTTCCTGCGAAAGTGCTTCTAATTTTTCTTTGCTGGGTTGTAAAATCTTTAACTGTACTTAGGTTAGGGTGATTTGTGTGGGAAGTACAAGAAAGGACGTGACAAAAGCCTTTGTCTATTTGCATCATATAGTTGGAAAGAAACTACCTAATTATTTTTATTTTTTATTTTTAATAGACTCGATGGATAGAGTTAGCAATTATGACCTTACAAAATATCAACTCTTGCATCGGGAATTCGATTAATGAACTATAACGCTAAAACAAAACTTTTGAAAAAGTCTTATCATAGTTACTGGTCATATATACCGAGGGTATCTTCAAAACCAGAGCTAACAGAATACTGCACGGCCTGTCAACTAAAGTATATGTATTTGTAGAAACTTAGCGTTACACCAACCTCTACCTCAGCACGATGTTGGAACGATTAAAAATCCCTCCATTTCAACTATTACTTCTTAGAAAACCTCATCCAACATCTGCAATGTATGTATATTGAAAACTTCCTTTGTCTTTGTCAGGGCTATAAAAAAAGTACACCATCCTGCATCTTGCAATCTCATTAACATTATGCCCTTTAATTAGTTGAAGTCGTTTGCGAATATCCTTTATTTCGTTGGCTTTGTTTAATTTTCATTTAAAATGCATACGAGTACACGTCGACTGGCACACGTCTGTCTGTCTGCTCCTCACACATACGAATCACATCCTGAATTGTCTTTCCTTTTTAATCCTTAATGCTCCTTTTTAATTTCTTTCGTTTTTGGTCCTGCAAAAAGTAAAAGAAAACGAAACAACAGACAAGACTTATATTGCTAATTTCGTGCCTGAGTAGCTTTGTTTATCCTTATTTCGCGACAACTGACATTTCTTTATGATGTGCCGGAGATGTGAATCACAGACAGCCTCCGGATGAACAAGACGGTTGGGTTTTAACTAAAGAAAGCTCTAGGTAGAGAGTGTGGTGTAAAACTTTACTAATTACATGTGCCATAATCCAGTCATAATAAACATGCATGCTCGTGTAACACATGACAGGATATGAGATAGAAGCGAAAGGAAGTTGTACTCCTTGTTTTTAAACTATTTCGTAGCAAACTCACTCCTGCGCTATTGTGACAGCAGAAATTTCTTCGAAAACAAATTATATTGGTTTGGGGTGTGACTGGCTCAAATTTGATTAAGTTTAACCAGGAGTAATCAAAACGGAATTGTGGATATATATGAGAAGACTGCTGCTGTTTCTAGAAGCGATCTAGGAGTAGAATCTGATAGAGATAGATATAATCAAATAGAGGCCATGCAATCCAATTTAAATCAAAAATTGTAGGAAAGTTAACTATGCATGAGTGCAGTTTCCTTATTTAGAAGTCAGAGAACATAGTTAGAAAGTAGATTTCTATATAATTTCATTATTTTGAATATATGACTATATCGTGTGGCCACAACTATTAATGACTTACATGTTTATATCAACTTAAGTTTAGTGATTCGTTCATCACAGACGAATTCGTCATCTGGTAGCCGGCATACATTTTTTCCTTATAACAAGTAAAATTTTATTCAAATTGAATTCAAATTTTGCTTTGCTTTGAGGTATAATTGAATTAGAACCAAGTTCAAAACACGCTCTACTTTGAAGGAAAAATTTATTGTTGATATGAGGAATTATTGTTTTAGCGCTAATTTTATTTTTCCTCCGTTTTATTACATTTTGAGGGTTTGTTTTGGTGGTTAAACCGACATATATATACTCAGAGAACATCAGTATGTAAATTATATGACACTTTATTGTTCATAGGGCTGAGGTGCTACATGGTACATGGGCCAAATTTGGGAGGTAATGGTGAAAACATGATCAAATTTCATGTCATAGTGGATTTTAGGCACCGGTATAGATATTATAAAGGATTTAATTTTACCTAGGATGAGGACAGTTGAGTGGGAGGTACCAAAAGGGGCTAGCTAAAAGCATTAATATTTTACATTTTTAATGTGATTATAAAAACATTTCCAAATATAAATTTGCAACTGATTTCAACCATGCGCATGGATGATAAAGAGTGGACCATTCAAAATTTTAAATTTGAACTATCTATTACTTTGACTTTGAAAGGTAGAATAACATTCATTATACACTCCAGGAGAGTATTATGTCTTTGTGCATTTGTTTGTAACACCAAAAGGAAACGAGATAGACCCATTGTTAATTATACCGATCGTCTTAGAATCACTTTCTGAGTCGATTTAGCAATGTCCGTCTGTCTGTCCGTCCGTCCGTCCGTCCATCTATTTTTGTAATCACGATACAGGTCGCAATTGTTTTTCGGGATAAGGACGAACGCTATTTAATTTGAAGAAAATCGGTTCAGATTTAGATATAGCCCCCATACGAATTTCACTCCCGATTTGACTCTTTTCACTCTAGAGACCACATAATGTATCAGATTGTCTTCAGATTTGGTAAAACATCTTATATTTCCACTAGAAACACCCATGGTGAATATCGGTCAGATCGGTTCAGATTTATATATAGCTCCCATACAAATTTTTCTCCCTATTTGACTTTTTTCCGCTCTAGAATCCACATAATGTATCAGATTGTCTTCAGATTTGGTAAAACATCTTATATTCCCACTAGAAACTCCCATGGTGAATATCGGACAGATCGGTTCAGATTTATATATAGCTCCCATACAAATTTCGCTTCCGATTTGACTTTTTCCGCTCTAGAAACCACATATTGTCTTCAGATTTGGCAAAACATCTTATATTTAAACTAAGAACATCTATGGTGAAAATCGGTTCAGATTTAGATATAGCCCCCATATAAATGCCGCTCCCGATTTGCCGCTTTAAAAGCCACATATTGTGCTCGATTGTCTTTAAATTTCGCACAACATCTTATAATCTAACTAAACAAAACTATGGTGAAAGTGGGTAAGATCGGTTCAGATTTAAATATAGCCCAAATTCAAATGTTGCTCCCATAAGTTTAACCGATTTTGGCCAAACTATACATTTTATATTTCACCTATTTCGTTCCAGGTTTCAATATATCCTCATACAAATGTCCTTTCCGATATAAAATTTTTTGTCAAACACATACATTTACAGGATACAAAAAACCTTCCCGTTTTCACTTTTTCACCGAATTGAATTGTATTCGGATTGAAAGTGGAGTGTATCATAGAGTCGGCCCCGCCCGACTTTAGCCTTTCCTTACTGGTTTTTATTATACCCTGGGTAGTAGTATATTCACATCGTCATTCCGTTTGTAACACCTTAAAATATTCGTCGGAGACTCCATAAAGTATATATATTCTGGGTCGTGGTAAAATTCTAAGACGATCTAGCCTGTTGATCTGTCTATTGAAAGCACGATAGCGGCCGAACGAAATTAGCTAGGAGGTTAAAATTTTCCTTAAATGTGTCTAATGATTGCAGATCGGTTGGAATTGAAATTGGGCGAAATCGGCCCTAATATTTACAATATTTTCAAATTTTTTTAATTTCTGATTTATATGCACTTGAAATTTGTTGCGTACATACATCTTGCAGCGTAAAAGTAAATACACGTTTTAGCGGGCGAAATGGGACCAAAACGGATAAAAATGGTACCAAATGGTACCAGCTGGAAACATGAAATTTGGAGTAATAATAATAATGAAATTCGGTGTGAAATTCTCACTATGAAGATGCGAAATAAGAAGGATTTTGTCGAAATTAGTTTATTGGGCGGAAAATGTGGTGAATGGTGATAAAAATGGTACCAACCACACGGTTTCATCTATAATAATGAAATTCTCTGACTGCGGTGACACCAATAATAAAGATATCTTCCGATATTCGTATTCGTATATTTAGGAATTAAATGGAATTAAAGTTGGCTACAATCAAACGGTTGTAGCTAGAATCATCATTCAGTATTTGCACTCGTCTGCCTACGTAGACGCGGAAAATTTTAAGGTCAAAATGGAAAAAAGAGTGAAACTGGTACCAATAAAAAAGGCTGTAGCTAAAATCATGTAACATAATGGATCTTCAATATTACAACTTTTCCTATCAAAATGGTACAAACATTTATTCTGTAGATGGAATCAAGAAGTTTCAAATGGGGAAAATCAGGCGTGAGGGAAATTGTTTCTACCTAATAATATTTAGGGCACATTTTTGGAGATTTCTGACTAATAATTACTTTAATAGTTATATATAGTAGATGACTATTAATATTATAATATTGAAGAATCACAATCTTCCTAATATGGTAGTGCACTTCTATGTAATGTTGACAGCCTCTAATCTAGCGATAATACTGTGGAATACACTCAGTGGTGGAGGGTATATAAGATTCGGCCCGGCCGAAGTTAATGCCTCTTTATTTGTTTCTATTTTAAGTTTTATGTTTGACATGGGGAAATATTAAAAACATACTTCCAAAGTAGTGAATTTTGGGCTGTAATATTGGGTTGATCGGATAAGGTACTGTTGAGCCAGTCGTGTTAGTCATATGAATAATTCTGTGTTCCATTATTAAATGAGAACCTTTCGAACCAGAAATTTTAAAAAATAATCAGTACTTTTTTATAGCCGATTTTAATTTAAAGATTTAAATGGCCAAACCTATATATTAGTTTAACCAAAGCTTATGCCAATATGTGTGAAAGGTACCAGATGGTGTGTGTCAATATCGTCATCAATAAAATTATTTCCAACACAGTATACCGATCATCCGTATAGTAGTTATTAAAGCTTTAATTTTTCGTAGATGGGAGGTGCTAGAAGTGTTGGAGGTACTAGAAGGAGCAAGTGTCAAACTCGTCCATGTTTGGTACGCTCGGAGTGTTCTAAAAACGTTATCAAATATCAGTATAATTGATTGAATATCCGTGTGGTTTTAATTTTAAATACAATTTTAAAAAATATGGTTGGACATGATCACTGTACTATATGTAAAATCACATTTTTTGTCACAATCATATTATTTAGTTTTATTTATTTGATTTTATTTTAATTTTTACAATAATATGGTTTGGGCAATCATAACATAGTTGATATTTTATAAGAATATGATTGTGATCCTTAAAAATAAAAATATGATTACTTGCAACCATTGATTGTTGTTGAATATGATTGTTATGACCAAAACATGATAATTGCACAACAATTGTGTAGTCACATATTAATCATACTATTATCAAGTTATCATTCAATTATGAGGTTTACTGCGAAATTTAGATTTTTGTCTCAGTTCAGTTCTAAGTGCGGAAGAAGTAAGTTCGTTTGTCGGCGACATGCGTATTAAAAAGAACGAAATTCAATGAATGTATAAATTGGAACAGATGGGAAAGTAATATTTGAAAACAATTTGGTATGTATGTGAAAAAGGTTTCACGATGCAGACGTTTTGTAATCTTATTTAAAAATGTGAAATCTTATTTAAAAATAGTGAAATGTGTAACTAAAAATGTAATTGCGTGTTACGTAAAAATTTCCAAGAAATCTACCAAAGCTAATAATAGTAATTGTTGTTCTTCTCAAGTGTAATCTACACACTTTTTTGTTAAATTTGTTTGCAAAATCCCTTTAGACTTCTTGATCATACTATGTTTGTTTACTAATCATATTGTGGTAAAATTTACATATGCTTGCAAAGTCCCGTTAGATTGATTTTCATCACTGTTGTTGGTCATACTACGTATGTTTAATAAACATATTATGGCAATATTTACATTTAAACCTATTAGACTGAATTTCATCATTGTTGATTACATTGTAGTGCTGCGCAGTTGATCCTCTATGTCAACAGAATAATAAAACTAAGAAATACAATGTTGGAGTTGTATTTAATGGAATGTATAAATGACGATTTGGAATAGATAAAAGGGAACAGAGGAGGTGTGTGATCTATATAAAAATTTATTCACTGTGGTTCAGCATTTAATAGTATATTTATTAAATCTTTCTGAAGTCGGCTAGTCAGTTGCCTAACACTAACCAATTTTTCATCATGATATGATCCCCAGATAGTTGTAAACTTGTTTACAAGTTTATCATATTATGGTAATTTAAGGAAAATATTATGAATGAGTGGGGATCATAAGATGATAACTATAATATAATACCTTTCCATTATGTTCACCCCATATTTTTATACCCTCCACCTCCAGGATGGGGGTATACTATCTTTGTCATTCCGTTTGTAACACCTTGAAATATCGACCTGAGACCCTATAAGGTATATATATTCTAGATCGTCATACAATTCGAAAATGATCTAGCCATGTCCGTCCGCTTGTGGAAAGCACGCTAGCATCTAAACGATAGGAGATATGACGTCCAAATTTTCCATAAATGCGTTTTATAGTCGTAGATTGGTTGGGATTAAAACTGAGCGAAATCGGCCCAAAAGGGAAAAAATTTTCACTCAAAAGTTCTAAAAATACCCATAATAGCCCCTAATATTTTAGAGTATTTAAGCATGTTTTTTCAATATGTCTCCTTGTACTTACTTGATATTGGATATGCGCATGCCCCTATATCAAAAAGGCGCACCATAAAGTGATTATTATTCGTAGGGGGTGAAATGGGGCAAAAAGGTACATATTAAACGACAAGAGCTAGAAACACGAAATTCGGTGTGTACATTCCTCTAAGTGAGTAGATACATATAATTATAAAAGTATTTTTTTTTGATTTGAACTGGCTCAAGACCATTTTGCATATTGTAAATAAATTTGCATTCTATTAAATATAGATGCAAAATGGTCTTGAGCCAGGACAATATCCCAGTTCAAATCAAATATTGATTACAGACCAAAAAAAAATACAAACGAAAAAAAAATAGTATTTTTTTTCAAATTCGTACTTTTTGGGGTTAAAATGTAAAAAGGGGATACAAATAGTACCAACCAAATGATCGCAGATAGAGTCATGAAATTCGGAGTATACATTCCTCTGACTGCGTAGACACAAAAAATAAAAGATTTTTTCCAAATTCGTACTTTCAAGAGATACAATGGGTAGAGTGGGATAAAAAAGTACCAACTAAACGACTACAGCTAGAATTATGAAATTCTGTGTGTACAGTGCGTAAAATAAAGAGATTTTATCAGCTGACTGCATAGACACGGAACATAAAAAGATTTTTCTAAATTCGTACTTTTACGGCAAAAATTGGTTGAAACGTGAAGTAAGGTTATTTTGTACGTGAGATAATGCATTTTAAAAATGTGTACTTTTAGAATTAAAATAGAATGGAAATACAACCATCTGTAACACCCACTATCTACCAATATTTATGGCTTAAATATGCTTTTTGATAATATAAATATATATATTTAATATAATATAAATTAATATATATTTATTTTTTGAATTGACTTGATTATTTCGATATATATCCTGTAATCGTATTTGTAGCTTTGCCGTAAAAGCGTGGTTTGAAATAATAAAATTATTATATTTATTTATAAAATTATTTTTTCATTATTTATTTTTGGTTTGGCTATATTAAAGAATATATTTTCCTGTATTATTACTGCACTTCTACGAAAATCGACAGCCTCCGGTCGAACTTAACGCCGTTTTTACTGGTTTCTTTGCGTGTAGGTGACGAGTACCATTTGTGTGGAAGGTACCAGATTTCGCCTATCTTCGAACTTAAACTATGTTTGGATAAAATATCGCTATGTGTGAAGTTTGAATAGATTCCTTAATTCCTTTTGAATGTAACCAGACAGTGAAGTCCTGAAACGAATATGTCCAAACATATTTATAGGTCATTCACGCGCACTATATTATTATGATAATGTCGTGATAATCACAACACGACAAAATGCTAAATTTGTTAAGTTTTCGTCATAATATATTTTCGAGTTTTACAATGAATCTTTAAATATTAACACCCCACCACTTATGAATTGTCATTTTGTTCATATTCAGTGAAGTACATTTTCCGGGTTGTATAGATCGATCAAGTGCTATGTTGGAAAATCAAATACAACACTGCGCTTGAAATGATTGGTGAAGTGATTATTAATTTATCATGATTATAATGATATTTGGATCAAAAATGTATTGTGAATAACGTGAAAATAGTGTAATATATCAATTACTGTGTTAATTTTTAAAAGATGTACATGCGAATGATCTGTTGTTTCTTAAGTCACTCGTACCAGACGTTACACTTTTTTCTTTCCCAAATGATACTAG
Organism: Polietes domitor; assembly: GCA_947397865.1. Lineage (NCBI taxonomy): Eukaryota > Metazoa > Arthropoda > Insecta > Diptera > Muscidae > Polietes > Polietes domitor. The sequence continues at coordinate 135,774,468 of OX377619.1, forward strand.
GGTACTAGGCTGGGTCACGAAAATAAATTGCAGCGGTCACCCCCCAGAAATGAAGATTGGATTGTTTAATGATGATCTGCAAAATATTTCATCACTGGGTCAAGCGTGGTCTGAAAACAGGCTCCTGACAACACATCTAAAAATCATGTTTTTCCCGTGTAATATTTTTATGATGCATTTTTGCCCAATTTTTTTCTGAATTAATAGACCAGTGGGTGCACTTTAAATAATTTTTTTTATTCTTGTCTTAGAATAACTCATTGGATGTATTATTGGACGTTTATATTGATTTTTTTGTGATTTTCAAGGTGACAGCTAAAAACTCATATTTCTTGCAAACATTTTGTAAGAGTTGATATGAAAAATAAATAGAAAATAATAAATATAAAAATAAAATAATTTAATACAGGAGATGGATTTTCAGAGCAAAAAAATTCAAACTCTTTTCACAAAAATGAGCGCAGCGGCGTCAATTTAATTCCGATGTTCATCATTTAGGCATCATTCGAAAGGTATTGACTGCCGCTATTAACTTTTATAAAATATAGAGTGATTTTTTTTGAGGTTAGGATTTTCATGCATTAGTATTTGACAGATCACGTGGGATTTCAGACATGGTGTCAAAGAGAAAGATGCTCAGTATGCTTTGACATTTCATCATGAATCGTCTTACAAACGAACAACGCTTGCAAATTATTGAATTTTATTATCAAAATGCGTGCTCTGTTAAGAAAGTTCATTGCGCGCTTCCATTTTATGGTCAGTTTAATCGACCCACTGAAGCGGCTATTCGGGCTATTGTGACTAAATTTCGCACCAAATTTACATTGTTGGACATTAAACCACCAACACGCTTACGTAGAGTGCGAACTGAAGAAAATATCGCAGCTGTATCGGCCAGTGTTAATGATGACCACCAATTTTCGATTCGTCGCCGTTCGCACCAATTGGGTCTCTGTTACTCAAAAACGTGGAAATGCCAAAATTGGATTAAGCGGATGGACCACCTAAGACGCAGCCGCGGTCAACATTTAAATGAAATTATCTTCGAAAAGTAAATTGTCATGGACCAATCTAACGTTTCAAATAAAGAACCGATGAGATTTTGCAAATTTTATGCGTTTTTTTTTAAAAAAAAGTTATCAAGCTCTTAAAAAATCACCCTTTACTAACACCAAATACGAAAATTTTTTTCAGTTGTCACTGTGAAAATCTACAAAAAACTACTATAAACGTATAATTCGACCAATAAGTTACTCTAAGACAAAAATCAAAATTTTTATTTAAAGTGCTTTCAAGGGTCTATTATTTCAGAAAATTTGGGAAAAATGTAACCCAAAAAAAAATACACAGGAAAAACATGATTTTCAGGAGCGTTTAGCTCACAGATGGCTTCATCTAGGAACGTAATACTTTGCAAACCCTCAATAAACAATCCAAACTATATTTTCGTGGGGTGACTGGAACTTGTTTTTCCATTTGTATGGACGGCCACCCAGCCTAGAGGGTACTTTATAGAGTGAGGGTATAAAAATAATATCACTTCCCAGATATTTTGGACAGACTCACAGGGTAAAATTAAAATATTTTTGAAATTCAGCATCGAAATATATATGATTTCAAACGATTAAACACAATGTACAGCCAAAACCCAGCAGGTTTGCAGCGACAGTAACTGAAAGCGCATGGAAAGAGGTTGAGAATCTGACAATTTATATAAAGAAATGCACTTGGTTTTAGACTTCCAATGGCACATTATGCAATTATGTTGTGGATTTTTTTCCACCCCGTTATGCAATCCAACTGCACTAGTTCTGCGGCAACTTGGACAACATTTCCAGCACAAATTTAATATTCCTAAGTTTATTTTATATTTTGTTTATTTCACATTCAATGCAGCAATTTTGTTGTGTGCTTTGTTGTTTTGCAACAATTTATTCTAATGTTTATTTCAAATTATTGTCCTTGTTCATCTCGTTTTGTTTGGATGTTTGTTACTACTCCGGCAGTGGTAGTTGCTGTTCGTGTTTTTTTCTTTCCTTTGGTAGGATACTTAAGTTTTACGACTAACGAGACCAAAAATATAACGAAGCAAACGAATCAGGCACCGTAACAAGACGAAATCCTCATCCAAAACAACCGACCGACCCAACGACCAATTGCCTCAACTCCTGCTAGCTGCTCCAAGCTGCGTTCCACTTGCCACATGCCATCCTGATGATATGCTTGGCCGGCCCTTCCTCTAACAGCGAGTGTGAAGTCGTCAGTCACTTTTGTAAAATGAAGAAGAAGAAAAAACGGAGATAAAGCAGAAGAAGGAATAGTGAACACTCTCAGCCATATACTTCCGGATTTGTAGACATAACTGAGACCAAACTGAAGGAGGAATTCATGGCAGCAAATAGACACACAGACCACTTCAGTGAATCGTCATCATGATGGTGTACGCTGCTTCCATATACATGAATGGAAATGCATTTGTGAAACTTTGATTTGATTTCGGTATGAGTGAGCGCAGAGGCGTCATGGAGCAAAATTTACTGGAAAGGAATAGTCACCGCAGCACTGTGTGTGAAAATCCCATTTTTAGTGACAAAAGTCCATAACTTTTGATCTAATGTATGATCAATGATTTTTTGCACATGCAGTTATAATAGGAAAGTACGTCTCGGGTAAAAAACTGGGCGAATTTGGGTATGAAACACGCCCACCAACCATTTACCAAATGACCCATTGATTTGTATAGCAATTTGAGCTGAAGGGAAGTTAATGGGTCACAGCTATAAAAATGAAAAAATATTCTATTTTGTTAAGTTTGATCCAAAAACCACGAAAATGAAGTCTAAGGTAGGCGCTCGGACCTTTGGGGGCCTAGGGACCCGAAAAGGTAGCCCGCAAACATTCATACAAGTGTAGCTACTCAAATGAAACTTCTTTTAGATGTCATAGGCAGACAAAACTATGTTTTTATGTTTTATGTATGTTATGTTTTATGTAGACACCAGAGGCCGTAGTTTTGTGATACCGAAAGATAATTTGGTGGACTTAAGATTAATATAGTCACCAGCCCGTATAGCCCCACCCCTTCCTAATATTCCGTAAAAAGTACTCAATATTACAATTTTAAATTATTGAATTTTTTATTACGCAGTTTTAAATATTGTTACTTTTATTTTAGACATTTTATACAGAATCAAACTCATTATCATTTTCATCTTTTCACAATAGAACATTAACCACATCGCCTATTTATAACCCTATTTCCTTGTTGAATATATTTTGTATATTAAGTTTCTTTCCTTTATTTTTAATTTATTGTTGCTATCTCGAACCTTCCACTGCTTTATGTCTATTCTGTATGAAATTCGTAAAATGCATTCTATGCCTAAATGATTGGCAAAATTCCCAATTTTATCATATTTGAATCAATACACATATTTAAAAGATCATCTTACTGTTCGAGTGAAATCTACGAAAGTTGCAAGAAGTCGCAGCTAGATTTTTGGATGTTGGAAGTTGGGGAATCTCCGAAAATGTTGGTGCCTCCCTCCCTTCCTCCCTCCCGGTACTCCGCGGGACTTATTAGTTATGGCTTAGGAAATAACTCTTGTATATAGAAGGCCTTTGATGAATACAAATTCTCTCTATATACACTGAAAGAATTTTCCTTCATAATATTTATGAAACGATTTCTTAAAAGGTTTTTCATAAATTCAGTGAATTTTTTCTTAATATGTATGAAAAGTTCATAAATAAAATGAATTGTTTCATACATCTTTATACCCTACACCACAGGGTATAATGTCTTTGTGCATTTGTTTGTAATACCCAAAAGGAAACGAGATAGACCCATCGTTTATTATACCGATCGACTTAGAATCACTTTTTGAGTCGATTTAGCGATGTCCGTCCGTCTGTCCATCTATTCTTGTAATCCAGGTCGTAATTGTCGTTAGAATTAAATGAAACTTTGGAAAACGAGGTTTTATGGGATAAGGACGAACGCTATTTAATTTGAAGCAAATCGGTTCAGATTTAGATATAGCTCCCATACAAATTTTGCTTCCGATTTTACTTTTTCCGCTCTAGAAACCACATATTTCAACAGATTTTCATCCAATTTGGCAAGACGCCGTATATTTCAACTAGAAACAGCTCTGTTAAAAATAGGATAGATCGCTTCAGATTTATATATAGCTCTCATACAAATGTATCTCTCCGCTCTAGAAACCACAAACTTTGACAGATTTTCTTCAAATTTGGCAAAGCAACTTACATTTCAACTAAAAACAGCCCTGGTTATGGGTCAGATGAGGTCATATATATATATAGCTCCATTACAAATTTCGCTACTGAATTGATAATTTCCGCTCTAGAAATAGCATTTTTGAACAGATTTTCTTCTAATTCGGCACATCAGGTAATGTTTCAAATAGAAATTACTATAGCGAAAGTGGGTCACATCGGTTCAGATTATATATAGCTCCCGATTTAATTCTTTCCGCTCTAGAAACATACATACATACAGACATATTTAACACTCCATAAAATTTGGGAAAGCGTCTAATATTTCAACTAGAAAACCTTTGCTAAACATGGGTCTGGTCGGTTCAGATTTGTATATAGCTCCCATTCAAAGTTTGTGTCCAAATTTTCTTACATATACAGATAGAAGTATTGAATTTGTAGTATATTCTCTTGTTATAGCTGCATCGAATATATTCCGGTTCAAATGTAATGACCATTTTATATCCTACACCATAGCGTATAATGACTAAGTGTAGGGTATCATATAGTCGGCCACGCCCGACTTTAACCTTCCTTACTTGTTTTTTTCTTAAAAATTTCATATTTCTTAAAACAAAATTGTTAAATCAGTGAAACTTAGTTTCATAAGTTCAAGGAAAGATTTCATTGTATTAAGGAATCAATTCTTAAATATTATGAAATATGTCATATCCAATAAAATATTTGTGTTATAAAATGTCTGAAGGATTTCATAGTTTTTATGAAATGTTTCATAACATACAATAACATTTTTAGTGTGTCGACTTTATTTGATTGAATGCTATCAAATCTCATTTGTCCTCTGTTAACTCTGACATAATTATTTACACTGATTTTGGTCAAAGAAATACTCATTGCAAAGAACTCTCGCAAAAAGTCAGACCTTTTTGGCTTATATTGGAAACTTCAGTATAAATTATTAATCTTTATGAACCTTTTTCATAAAATTAATGAAGTTTCTTTATAAAATCTGTGAACATGTTCATAAATCATATTATGAAAAATACTGAACTTGTATGAAGAAGGTTCATCGAATGAAGAACTGTATTCTTAAAATCATAAATAGTATAAAGATAATGCTTTCAGTGTATTTGCTGGGATGTCGATTACTTTGACGTTGAAAGGTAGAATAGCTTTCATTTTTATTTTCAGGTTTATGTTTGACATTTGCAAAATGGGACGATATACGCCCGAACAAAATTGGGAAATTTACTTCCAAAGTAGTGAATCTTTAACGCAAACTGTAAGAAATGTACGTGAACAATTTTGGACAAGAAATCGGCCTTCAGTTCAGCCTTCATGAAGTTCATTTTCATCTCGGTGGCTATGTCAATAAGCAATATTGCCGCTAAGCAGGCTGCGCAAAATGTGCGAAAGTTTTACACATTGAGAGCCTTGGGTCGGACTTATAGATTTTCTTTGATTTCCTTTGGAGAATGTCCAAACTAGAGTAAAGGATTCCTGAAATACATTATGCAACAAAAATTTTTCCGAAGGGCTATATTTTCTGAACTCGAAAACGATATTAATTTTTTCATCAATGGATATTCTTTTTGATGATTAATTTATAAAGTGGAACTGGGAAACTTAACTTAAACATAGTGAGTCCCTGTTTATGGCACCAAAGGCTTTCTCAAAATAAAAGAAAATGATGAAGAGTGATAAGTAAAATTCTACCAACTTTTTTACTATTATTCGTAGCGTAAAGATATCAACTACACATGAGCGATTTGGTTTAGTTTTCATGTGAATCCAATAGTTCCAATCACACTTATGCCCCTCTACTGCAGTTTCCCTATCACCCATCTCTGTTTTGTGCCGAGCAAGAAAACTTTTTTCGGTCGCAACTCAAGTTGTTTTCGAGTTGGCTGTTTTGCCAGTGGTAATTCATTTTTATTGAAATGGCATAAAACGTTCTAAAGTTTAGACAGTACCATTCGTTCACGAGTACATTTCCATTCGCAGTGTGCTACACATCAGGCCATTTTTAGTTGGTTACGTCTATTTCAAACTTCAATGTACTACATTTACACTGACGCTGGCACTGGCACTCATCATGGCTTTATCCAAATAATGCCGCTACAGTAGTTATGTTCTTTCCGCTTTGCAGTTATACATGTCGTTTATTTAAAATTGAATTTTTATTTCAGATGTATTTTAGTTTCTCGTATATGTATAATGATTACAAAAAATAAACAAGGATGCAATCACCGATGACCATCACGTCATTCCGCACTGCGCATAGTTAAATAATCAAGTCTTGCTACACCCTACTTCAAGCTGAAATCGCGGACTGATATTCGGAAATTCAAACTTACGCGTATAAAGAGTGTCCCAATTAGGGTTGGATCCGGAAATTCATGAATCGTTGGAAATTTGGACGGGAATACCCGGGAAAAAATTTAAATTTCCCGGGAATACGGGAAATATTAAAAAATATTTTATTGACTATTTTGAACATTAATTTAGTTTTACTATATAATGGGGAAACATTACTGACAATAATAATGAGCATTTGTTTATAATATATTACTACAAACAATACTTTTTAAATTCGCTAAGTCGAATTTTTTGGCGAAACCTATATAGGGGTAAACTCACTTTTTGATAAGATATTTGCAGGATTTGAACTGGGATATTGTCCTGGCTCAAGACCATTTTGCATCTATATTTAATAGAATGCAAATTTATTTACAAATGGCATGGTGACATTTATTACTTGGCTGCAGACTACCACTATCATGATTTCCACCCTGTCTAAAGGTTTCATTCAGGTGGCTTCGCAACGACTTTTCAACATCAAACCCGGCCTCTATAAGGCAAAAAATGCAAAAAATATTTGCAGGATCTTTATTGTGAAACTGGCAATACTATGACTGACATAGTGTCAATACTTAACTCCTCGTGGTATCTGGTTATCTTTAAATTTCTTGTTTTCCCATCGACGAAATTAAAGGTGAAAATCTTCTCAAAGAAGAATTTACTTCCCATATGAAATCAGTAAGAAATGGCCTAAAAGTAGGGATACAATTATAATTGTTCACCAGCAAATTTCAAGAGAAATCTAATTTGAATACAAATATACCCTACGGTATATTTAAATGACCCTTTGTGAGAAGTAATGAGTGGACTATTTCAATGTTTTTATTTTTTAATTTAATTAATCAATATTAGTTGTTTAATGTTTCTATTGCTTTTACAGTTTTGAATATTTCCCCCTGTTTCTGTAAAATATTTTCCTCTCTAGACGAATGAATAAAGACCTCATAACATTCTCAGCCATACGAGTTCTTTGTTTCCTTAAACATTTTTTAATTTTGAATCAAGTGTTAATTTATATGTCCAATATTATGACTCCTTCAATTTTGAGGATTTGTCTAAAGTAAAAAATTTGTAAAAAAGTACGAAAACCCGTGTTGAAATAGTGTATGGTGGGCGTTAATGGGTTAAAAAAACACACTAGTTACTAAAAGTTGATATTTTAAACTGTATTCGACAAATTAAAAAAAATATTTTTGTCCCGGGAATGAAAATTTTCATTCCCGTTTTCCCGGGAAATGAAAAAAGTCCGGAAAACCCCAAACCCTAGTCCCAATAACGAATATCGCAGTAAAAACTCGCGACATATGTGTGTGATAGCTGTCTGTTTGGTATTATTTAACACGGTTTTTTGTTTAGCAATTTACTAAAAATTATGAAGGTTTTTCAAAAAAATCATTCAACGATGAGAGATATCTGTGTTTATTTGTACAGCAGAAACATTTTTTAATTTATTCAACTTTGACGATTTTTTAACAACTTATGGTGTTATGTAACTGTACTATTATTGAAAAAAAAAATACGTTTAGTAATGCGTCAGAACGGCGCATTAAGCAGTGATGCTAAATCCAAAGAATTTAAACGCGTACATAACTTTCAAAATAGTGCTAAATTATAAAAATGTGGCTTTTGGTTTTGAAATTAATGAAAAATTACCAAAAAAAACATTTAATTATATCAACTTTGTTATCACTATGACATTTTAATTCGGCTTAATTCTATTTTGATCAATATTCCAATTTGAGATTTTTTGAGTCAGTAATTTTCAGTTTGGTATTTCACCGAGATCTTTCAGAATATTTAATCACGATTTTTTTCTCCACTAGTTGTTGATGTATTTAGTAAGAAAAGTGAAAAGTGATAAATAAATGCAGAATTGAATCCTTAAACACATTTCAATAAGGTGTATGGAACATAATAGCATTAAGTAGACGACATAGTGATTACTTATGTAAATTAAAATAAAATATTCTTTATAACATCAATATATTTATTTAAATTATACTATTTATATCAGTGCTTTATACAAATACATTAGTGGAATGGAATCAAAATTAAAATGATATTCATCTTTTACACTCATCTTTTACAAATCAAATTGTCCCCCTGCCACACAAATAATCCATCTGTACATAATATTAAAGTCGTTTTAAAATTCATACAGATGATCATTTAATTATGCGAAATATTTCAACCATTGCACTAGACTATTTTAAAAATTTGTTGTCAACTAAATGGACGCGAATATACAAAACGTTACCATGCTCAAAAAGGCCTGGAAGTGCTAAACCAACAAGTGAAAAAGGGCTAAAATTACGCGTTTTTTAGTTTCGGACTAAAAATATTTTTTCGGGTTTCGGACAACCAAAAACGGGGTAAACATAGCCCGAAAAGGGCTGAGTTGGCGTCACTGGCCTTAAGGTACTACTTGGCCACGTAAACCAAGGAGTAAAACGCCTCTTGGTTTTCAAAACATCGTTGGTAATTTACTGAGTTATTGCAGTTGTCATTAAAACTAAATTTTTGACAAATTCAAGATTTGGCCATTCAAGTTAACACCTGGAATGGAATGAAATGAGTTAAAAACTGCGCTAACTAACCCTGAAACTTGAAAATTATGCATACTTTGAGGAAAATATATATCCATTATTTGTTGTAGAATAATTGATAGTTTTTATCTTGTAATCAAAGTACAGATCGCAATGGTCCGATCCTAACCAAAAATGGGGCAAGTAAGTTTTGCGTGTTAAGGACGACCGCTATTTGAAGAAAATCGGTTCAGAATTGTATGTAGTCCTCATACAAATGTCGCTCCTAATTTGACTAGAAACCACATATTTTAATTGAGCTTTTTCAAATTTGACACAAAACCTTATATTTCAACTAGAGACATCTATGGTGGAAGTGGGTCAGATCGTTTGAAATTTATATATAGCTCCAATATAAGTTTGCTCTTGATTTGATTTTTTTCTCTCAGTCAATACCTTTACAGATTTTGATATAAATCTGGAAAGTTTTATTTCAACTGGAAATAAAGTAGGTAACAACGGCTCATGATTTGTATCCATAAACAATTGTTTCAGATTTAACTTTTTTCCTCGAATTCAATTGTAACGAGGTATAAAGTGTACGCTATCATACAGTCGGCCCAGTCCAATGGCTTTCATTACATGTTTAATATTATTTTCTTTTTGCCATTTAGAATTTTTATGAAAGCAACTCCCATTTTAATTTTTTTTTATTTTTTATACGCATATAACAAACAGCACACGCTCTGTAAATTAATTTGGTAAAAAGTAGCAATTCTCTCGAAAATTGTTTTCTCAATATCTTTCACAAAAACAAATGATATAAATAGTAGGCTGGATCGTGGTCCATACAAATAACAAATAATTTACAGTCTCCCCTCTGAAATGAAGTTTGGATTGTTTATAAATGATTTGCACAATATTTCGTTTCTAGATCAAGCATTTTTGTCAAAATTGATCTCTTCTCTTTAAATATAAGTATTTACTCTTCTCTTGGAACAACTTATTGGACGTTTATAGCAATTTTTGTGGGCTTTTCTTAGTGAGGAGTAAATACTCTTGGTATTTTGTGAAGGTATTTTGAAAGGTATTGAATTTTTAGTTGTCACTTTGAAAATGCACAAAAAATTACCCTGAACATCCAATAATTCGAGCAATGAACTATTTTAAGACAAAAATAACAATTCACAGAACGAAACTTTTTGCAGATCATCATTAAACAATCCAATCTTTATTTCTTGACCCCGCATAATGTATATCTTGGCCTTATTTGCCAAAGTGCCAAAAACAGAATTACTATACTAAGTTGTAAGTTAATGTCTGAGAGAATTCTTATTGTCAGAACTATATTGTGGAATTGTGTGAGGATTATTTTTGTGGAAATCTTAACCCTCTAGCTCCTTTCTTTGACTCTTTTTCGAGAAAATCAATAAAAGTCCTTTCAAAAAGGACTTTTAAGGATTAAAATATTCTACGAAAAATATGCCGGAAAATTTCAGTGGAAGACATCAAAGTTGTAAATTATGTTATTCCTGCTTAAATAGCAAAATTACAGGCCAAATTATGCAGCAAATAAGAGTGAAATAGGATAAATGTTGGCTGTAAAATAAAAATTTTTGAAAAGCGCCTATAGAAAAACCAACGTAACTTTCTATCAATAGAGAACCAAACTATTTTTTGGCATATGATCGCTGACTAAATAGTGAATATTAGTGACAGAATTGTTTCTGAAACCCTGATAGGAAAAGTTGATATGAATGCAATTGCAACAGCGAAACCTGTATTTTTGCAACAATTGCTGCTTTTGTCGCGACTTACTACGTATATGTTACAAAATACATTAATGCACATGCAAAAAATCCTACGGATCCGCCACCTATTTTACTCGATTTGCTTTTAATTAGACACACTGATTTATAATTAAACTAGAAATAACTCTGAATCTATCTGGGCCAAATCGGTTCGGATTAAGATATAGCCATACAAATTTCGCTCTAGAAGCCAGATCGTTTCAGATTCATATATATCTCCCATATAAATTTCGCTCCGGAAACAAAATATTTTAACTGATATTCTTCAAATTTACCACAACACCTTGTATTTCAACATCTATGTAGAAAGCTGACTTACTTCTACATTTATTAATATATATTTCACTGCCACCCAGCAAAAAAATTTGAAGTACTTCCGTATGAAACACATTTTAATCGCATCTCAAAATCCAAATGTGCATATTTCCCGCTATAAAGGAAGTTCTTTTAAATAACTTGCAAAAAAGTCGGTAATATTTTAATACTCTCTAGCATTTTACAAATATCATTTTCACAAGTAAACTGAAACGAATTTTTAGTATGAGGTCGCAGAGGTTAGGTGTCCGCTTTGCACACAGAAGGTCTCGGAATTAAAAATAAAAATTTATCGCTTTATTAATGTACTTCAAATATTTAATATAAGAAAAATTAGGTAGTGTTTATTTTGTTTAATACTAATTTAATTTAATATTTATTTGCGTTATATAATAGTTCATATTAAATAAATATTTTGTTAATTTTCCCATTGTCAGTTCTAACGAACAAAACGGTTTGCTTTCACTCACAACAGAGGATACCTGAGATGGTTAGAATGCCGTAGAAGAAACCAGAAGGTCCGCAGTTCTAACCCCGGTAGCGGCGAATTTTTTAAAACTAGTGTTTTTTAAACTAGTGTTACGGGATATTAACATATTATCGACATTTTTGGAAATTGTTCAGAAGAACTTCATCATAAGCGGGGAAAATGCACATTTGGGATTTGAGATGCGATTAAATGTGCTTCCTATGGAAGTGCTTCCTTTTTTGCTGAGTGATTCTATGTAATAGTGAAATTCGTAACATGTGTAGCCATCATCATTACAGTTCATTCAAGATATATTTTGTAAAATAATAATACAAATATTAAAGGTACCTTCGACGAAAATTAGAATTTTATCCTATACTATATATAAATATACTAAAAATTCGTCCCCATTCACTTGTGTAGATGTTAAATGTCGTAAAATGTTACGGGGTTTTAACATATTACTAACTTTTTTGGATGTTGTTTGAAATAACTTCCTCAAAATCGGGAAATATACACATTTGGATTTTAAGATGCGATTAAAATGTGTTTCCTACAATTTTTTGCTGGTTAATAAATGTTTACTAAGGAAATTTTACTCATATTTATGTAATTGCCAACCTACTTCTAAGGATATTTTAGCTAAATTGGAGTATGGTTTTATTTTTCTAAGTATAGGAAAGGCTTTCTCTTTACTAGTATTATCAACATTGGATTTTTGTTTCGCAATACAGCTGTTCCGCGGTAGAAGACTCATAAGATGTATACGCGTGCCACTGAATTCAAATTAGCAAAAATTTGCCATCCGAAGGGTATTTATAGGCCATTGTAGACCATTAATAGTTTTCCACAAATCCTCTTACCATTGTATTTGTATCGAAAGCAATTCATTTTAATGATTCTCTCTTTCTCATTGCTTTAGTTTATTTTGCCATTTCTCTGTTTGTGCTTCTTTTTACAAGATTTTTATTTTATTATTTTTATGGTAGTTTTCTGTTCTGCTGTTCTGTTTTTTTTTCATTCATTTTCATTCGAACACAACTCTCGTCATCACTTGAGACTCAATTTAATTCAACTTGATTTCTTTTTCGTTCTGTTGCATTCAATCTATTCGTCGTCGTCTCAGCGTCGATGTTGTCGGTGTTTCGTCTCCATCTCCAACTCTGTCACAATTGAATTGAATGCTTCAAAAACACATTTACTCGTATATCCTTCTGCGGGACACTCACTGATGCTGCGGCTCGTCTAGCAAACATGGCTGTTCCGGCGGCTCTCTGGTGCTTCATCGCCTTCGTCTGTGTAGTAGGATTTTCGTCTTCATTTATTTTATGGTTTTGAGAAATTGACATAGACATGGGTGCTCAATGGTTATGATTCGTTGTTATTGTATGCAGTTGTACCCTACAGCAAGCAAGGATAACACACACGTGAATCTATAGATATGAGCGACTTTTGTAAAGTCGAGATCTGGAAATGTCCACTATGAAAATCCTGTTACAGACCAGAAAAAATCAGTTTCAGATATATGACTTATAGTTCAAAATAGTTTGGCGTAATTTGGTCCAAATGGAATCGTTTTTTCCAACAGTCAATTAACAATACTTTTTTCATTTACATTCAAATTTCACTTCACATTCTAAAACAAGACTTAATAGACCACACGAATAGTAGTACTAATAATATTGCATATCCAAACCTATGTCACTTAATGGAATAAGCTGTACATAGGGCATTCCTCCAGTCCTTGACTTCTCATCTCTTCTTTCCAACGAGGAAATTTATTAAAATCCATTACAGCAACATACAACTCGGCATTAATATTGAAAGAAGAAAACAGCATTTATGTTATGACTCTGTGCATTCTAGAATACGGAGCAGTGGCAAAGGAAACTATTTTCCAATATCCACTTGTTCCGATGTTTAACTGCTGCTGTTGGCCGGTGATTATTCTTTATGTCCACTCTTCACATCATCATCAGCAGCGCCATCGTTGTTGGCACATGATGTGTTCTTGTCTACCATACCAACGTATCCTTTGATGTGTTGCTGTGCTGTGACTGGTGATAATGACGTTGGAGGTCAGTTATGGAATGAACATTTATGATGTCTTCATGTTGTGGTTTAAATTAAACTTTCACCAGAGAAACAATTATTTGCAGTTTTTCATATAGAGTATTGTTATTATCAATATAATTATATGAATGCACAGTCTCAGTTTAAGTCAATTAAATATATTTTTCTTCGGAATATCAGTCTTAGATGCAATACAAATTAATATTTCCATTGCACAGTTAATCAATATCCAACGTTAAGTGTAGATTCTAAAGATATCAAAACTGGTATACCGTTTATTTATTGGAGAAACCAGTGTTTTCCTCTTTTAAAATACAAAACATTTAAGTTTCGTAGATATATTGTAGAATAAGAAAGATTAGAAAGAAATCTTGTGTAATAAAAAGTGGAAAAAGTGAAGATAGTAATTTATCCGAATGATTAACTGCAGCTACTGGAATAAATAACTAAACTGACGTTGGCTGGGAAGCGCAAATGGATTATTTTTTAAAAGTTTATAGCTATTGAAATAATGCTCCATTCGCGCTGCAGAAAAGCTCGCATTGCAATTTCAACGGACGGGTCATTTAGTCCTGCCGTCCAAAAAACGTAATATGTAATTAAGAAGTAAAAACAAGTATGTGAAGTTAAATTCGTCCCGCAAGCGCGCTTGCCAGCACATCCGTCTTGTGGAACATATTCCAAAAAATGCTTTTATGCTAAAAATAATATAAAATGTAAGTTTTTCGAAATGTACCTTATATGAACCGCCACCATACCGAATCGTTGCTAAGAATTTTTCACTATTTCTTCATCTTTTGGTTTTTTTAGTTTTTTTTTCAGTTTTACGAAATTCGTACTTTTAGGGGGTAAAATGGGACAAAAAGGGATTAACATTGAAAGGGATAAAAATGGTACCAACTAAAGTATTACAGCTAGAATCGTGAAATTTGGTATGTAAATTGCTCTGACCATATAAAAGCGAAGTAAAATTGAATTTTTCGAAATTTGTACTTTTTAGGGGCGAGCGGGACAGAAAGGGATAAAAATGGTACCAACTAAAGTATTACACCTAGAATCGTGAAATTTGGTATGTAAATTCCTCTGACCGTATAAAAGCGAAGTAAAATTAGATTTTCGAAATTTGTACTTTTAGGGGCGTGCGAGACCAAAAGAGATAAAAATGTTGTACCAATTTAAGTATTGCAGCTATAGTCGTGAAATTTGGTATGTAAATTCCACTGACAACGTAGTAGCGCAAATCTAAATGGATTTATCGAAGTTTGTACTTATTAGGGGTGAGCGGGACAAAAAGGGATAAAAATTGTACCAACCAAAGTTTGTATCTACAATCGTGAAATTTGGAGTGTAAATTCCTCTGGCAACGGATAAAAATACTAACAACTAAAGTATTGACAATTTAGAAGCGCTAATTTAAAAGAATTTTTGGAAATTTGTACTTATAAACGGTGAGCGGGATAAAAATTGTACCAACTGAAATAGTGCAGTTAGAGTTCTGAAATTTGGAGTGTAAATTCCCTGACAACGTAGAAGCGCAATCTAAATGGATTTTTTTTTAAATTTGTACTTATAGGAGGTGAGCGGTACAAAAAGGGAAAAAATGGTACCTAAATTATTGCAGCTATAGTCGAGAAATTTGAAGTGTAAATTTCTCTGACAACGTAGACTTGCAACAGAAATGGATTTCTTGATTTAGTATGTAAATTCCTCTGACCACGTAGAAGCGCAGTAAAATTGGACTTTCGAAATTTGTACTTTTAAGGGATGAGCGGGACGAAAAGGGCCACAAATTGTGTACAGTCCTTTAATTACTTAAACGCGGAACATAAATGGATATTTCAAAATTTTTACTTAATACAACGATACGTCCCGACAAGAAGTAAATGTGGTACCAAATAAAGTACATATTTTTAAGGGAAGAGTTAAAATTCGCTCATGCATGACATTTATGTTTTGGCTGTAAAGTCAAAAATTGTGAAAAGCGCCTTTAGAAAAGCCCGCGTACATTCATCATTCGCATTCATCATATTGAGATTTTTTTTTCAATTGACTTCTTCGTCTAAAAATTATAATTTTATAAAGAAAATCTTCATAAACTTTCTTTCGTAAAGTAGCGATATTATCACTCACACAATTAAATTTACATGTTTATATTTTTATATTTGTACGTCCATAAATATAGAATTTATTAACACAATACGAACTTCATGATTGAATGTTTTTACTTCTGCAGAAAACTTATGAAAATGTGGATTTCGTCATTTTGTATTTCAGGTAACGATATATCAATTTTATATTATACTAGCTTAAACCCCGCCCGCCCCACTTTCCGCCCACCTCGGTGTCAAATATACTTTAAAACCACTTTTAATTGCATATGGGAAGGGTCAAAAACTTTATACATATTCGGACATATTCCGTTTCAAAACATTTTAAGATGTTTGAGCCATAGTCGCCCGTCCGTCTCTCGAAAGGAGATAATAATTCAAACTTTGTACATTGTATTATTTTCCCGTGGCGAAATCGCCACGCCCCTTCTGGTACCTCCCACACAAATGGTACATATTCCTATGTTAAATAAAAACCAATGAAACTTCCACACCGATAGTCGGAATTAGCTATATTTTGGTATACGATAAAGTTTTTATAAGCACTTTGAGCGTATGAGATATGGCGGGTTTTGCCACGCCCCTTCTGGTACCTCCCACACAAATCACCCCAACCTACCTACCTTAATTAAAGCTGTTATAACTTATATGCGGCTGGTCGGAATACTATGAAATTTGACAATGCTTTTATGGACGTTTGATACATTTGAAATATGTGCGATATTGCCACACCCCCTTGGATAAAATAAAACCGATATATATTCCATACTGGTAATCAAAATCAGTTGCAATTTGATATTTAAATATGTTCTCTGAGAGTGAAAGTATATATAAATCGGTTTAGCCGACTGAAGCTCTCTTACTTGTTAATAGATATTTTCCTCTTTAATTTGACACTAGTGCATTTCAGAGATACAAGCCGACCGATTTTAAGCCGACAAGCCGCCGCAGCCGCATCGATCTGCACGAGCCGCGCCGCCGCCGATTTCGTCGACTCAAATCGACTTCAACACGCCGCCGATTTCATCGACTCATATCGACTTCAACCTCGCCGCCGAGATTTGACGGAGTTCTAACTCAGTCAAATCTTACTACCAAAATAGACAACCCACTTAAAATTACAAAAGAAAATATAACTGTCGACTTAGACATCCTACTACTGTGAAATATATTGACCTTTCTTTGAATTTAGTATCCCACATATGATGACGTCTATAGAAAGTTGAATGATTGTAAAGGGTGATTTTTTAAGAGCTTGATAACTTTTTTTTTTTTTTAAACGCATAAAATTTGCAAAATCTCATCGGTTCTTTATTTGAAACGTTAGATTGGTCCATGACATTTACTTTTTGAAGATAATTTCATTTAAATGTTGACCGCGGCTGCGTCTTAGGTGGTCCATCCGCTTAGTCCAATTTTGGCATTTCCACGTTTTTGAGTAACAGAGACCCAATTGGTGCGAACGGCGACGAATCGAAAATTGGTGGTCATCATTAACACTGGCCGATACAGCTGCGATATTTTCTTCAGTTCGCACTCTACGTAAGCGTGTTGGTGGTTTAATGTCCAACAATGTAAATTTGGTGTGAAATTTAGTCACAATAGCCCGAATAGCCGCTTCAGTGGGTCGATTAAACTGACCATAAAATGGAAGCGCGCAATGAACTTTCTTAACAGAGCACGCATTTTGATAATAAAATTCAATAATTTGCAAGCGTTGTTCGTTTGTAAGACGATTCATGATGAAATGTCAAAGCATACTGAGCATCTTTCTCTTTGACACCATGTCTGAAATCCCACGTGATCTGTCAAATACTAATGCATGAAAATCCTAACCTCAAAAAAATCACTCTTTATTTAGATTTGAAAGTCGCATTTATATAAGTCAATTCCAGTACGCGTGGCCATGTGTTCCTATAAATAACAATAAGGCTGTTTTTCTTTAAAACTGGATAAATAAGATGTGATAAGAAAAAAACCAAATAAAAAGTTAAAATTTAACTCAAAATAAAAGTTTCTTTTTTAAAATTATCACCAACAGCGATACCAATGTGTGTATAAAAACAAATTTTAACAAAAATATTTTATGTTAAAAATATTGGGCTTAGCGTGGATAATTATCCAGTGTAGGTACAATTTATGGTTATCGACCATAAGTCCGAAAAAGTCAACAGAAAGTATTTTTTTTGAAAATTAGTTTTGATACAAATATTTATATTGTTGTTGCCGACAATTATTTTGGGTAAAAAATTAAATTTTTATTAACGTTTTTGTTATCGCAGCTTCTTATTCCGGCTTAAAGAAAAACAGCCTTATTAAACAACAGCTTCTCTATTGTGCTTATTTAGTGTGTCAAAGTATGTATATTATTATCGTTCATTGGAAAGATTATGATATTCAAGATGTCTGGTGAAATATGCCTCACACGAAAAGCTGTAATTGCAAAAATATTTATTAAATTCATCCATATCCAAAAAATAATTGTATGGGATAATAATAATATTGAATATTGAACTATAATATATATATATATATATATATATATATATAATTATTAATATAATTATGGTTCGGCTTGTAACTCTGGTGCCTTTATCATAGGTTGTGAACAATTATATAAAACATTTTTTTTTAAAATTGTATCCTTTGGAACTTTATATTCCTGTGAAGGGGCAACAGGATGAAATGAAAAACTAAAAACGCCAAGTAACTCCATTTTTTCTATAGTTTCATACGTATATCATCCGGTTCAAGTGTAACGACTTTTTTTAAATTGTCGTACGGTGTAATTGAAGAAACAATTCTCGTTCGTCTGCCGACCACTGCGAAGGAAAAAATCAAAAAAAATCCTCAGTTTGAGTAAATATTCACTTGTTTTTGCGAAAAGTTTACTAAAATCATGCTCAGGTTTAGTTAAAACTTACTAGGTTTTAGGAAAAAATTACTTAATTTGAGGAAAATGTCAGCCAAATTTTACTTAGATTTAAAATATTTACTTGGTTTGAGGATAAGTTTGCTGCAATTTTCTTCATCTAGAGTAAATATTTACTTGGGTTAAGGAAAATTGAAATAAAATAAAGTTGAAGTCGTACTTCCATACTTTGATCATGATATGAGGAAATATTGCTTTAGCACAATACGAAGTTCAATTTTCCTAAATTTTAGTTCATTTTAACTCATTGTAGGGTTTACTTTTTTCTGAGTGCTCTACAAGGAATCACATCACCAGAAGACCACATCTTCATCGACCACCGAAAACGACCAAATTCAAATTCACTAATGACCAGAGCCTCCGGTAATAATGTCATTGTTGTGCTGTTGCATTTCATTTTCTCGGCTACAAACGAACGGGGAAAACAATTCCAACTGATGATGACGATGGTGTTGTTATTGGTGTGTTGCATGCATTCTGCAACAACATAGTCGCTCATAGGATTCTAAGAATGGCCAGAAATGCCCGAGCAAAGATTGCATTTTTAGTGGCCGCAAGCGTGATTTAGTGAATGCATTGCATACTTTTAGGTTGTACTTGTACATGGATGAGTGTGTGTGTGTGTGTGAATTAAATACATGCAACACAATATGCCTGTGTTTGGGGTCTGTGGTGGATTAAGGATGAAGTGGGAGTGTGTTGCAACATGCAAATCCATATGTGGAAATTAAAATACACGCTCGTATGCCAACATCCCACACTAGCGCGGCCGTGCTTGTTGCACAGCGGAATGTCCTGCAACAAACTTAATGAGCTATTTTTTAGTTAATTTGTCCGCAATCTTTTCTTTGTTTTTTTATGTTGGTACCGGGTTTTCTTTCCTTTTGTAGCAACATTTTCTTTCTTATTTATTTGTTTCATTAGTGGTTTCTTTCCACTGGGCAGGGGGTGTTTGTTTATTTTCGGAATTTTTTAATTTAACTGCAATGAACACACACTCTCACATGTGCATAGTTCGCGGTTGATGTGTTTTCCAAAAAAAAGAAACCCCGACCCATTGTTCCTCTGGTCATTACATTTGTGCAAGCAAATTGTTTTGTTTGGCAATTCTTCCCCGTTGCGGTTGAATGTCCTTTTCTAAGGCAAAAATGTCCAAAAGAAGATATGGAGGGAAAACAAGAAAATTTATGTTGCATCAAAAAAAAAAAACAACAATAAATTGAGTGAAATTTTAATAAAAATTTCCGCTGTCATGATATCACAAAACACAATGTTTGTTGCCACAAGGACTTTGGTTCGTAGGATTTTCTTTTCGCCTGGCATTACAGATAGAGACAAATTAATGAGGGGGTGTGGATGCACTTATGGAGCTCTTTTTAATATTTTTTCACATAGACAACGAATAAGGTTGCAAAATGGCAATTTTGACGATGTAAAACCGAAGCCAGAACATGTGAAAATCCACAAAGGATATAGAAAATTAGTAAATGGAATATTAAGTATAGATGTAATTATATTTCTATGGATTTCCACGGTGGCTTTGATTATGTTGTCTTTAAAGACAAAATACCATAAGAAATACAGGGCACAGTTTTAAAATGATTCTTTAACTTTTTTATTTTTAAAATTTAATTTTATTCAGAAGTATTGTTTACATATTTTTTTATTTAGAAGCCCCAGCACCTTGTAGTCTTTAAAGAAGTAAAATGTCAACTAAAAACTACACAATTTGTAAATATTTATATTTATTATAAATAAGTAATGTTTCCAAACGTTGTAGTATGTGGGATTTTACGTCATGTATATAACTTATGTATTTGTCTGACTGACAGCTAAAGTCTTGAATATATTTGTTTAATTAATTCCATAATATATCTTACAACGTAAATATGTTCTGATTGTTTGGTAATATAATTCCTTAATATATTTTGACCAAACATAATAAATCCGGACCCAAGGCTTCTATATACAGATTGATATGTATTGTTTATATAGGCCTTTTACAGGGAAAAAAATTTGTTTTTTTAAATGTATACAAACTGACTAACACCGACTTATTTATCACTTGGATTCAGTAACTGCCATACCGCCAACATGGACACTCATCATGCCATCATTTGCTTATATGTGCAAAAACATCGTCTGAGAACAAAAGCAGTTTTCCATAAAAATATATATTTTTGAAATCATAAATGTAAATTTTGAACAATAAAGGATCCAAAACGCTTCCCTGATTAACACCATACGTTATTCCCAACATACTACAACTACTGACTGAAGTACTGACTTACTGAGACCTATTCTGCAGATAATATTTAAAATAATTTCCAATATTTTCCTTCACATATATATTACAAAACATTAACCATAACATCTTCAATTCCTGATCCTTTTCTATATCCATTTTGCTACTTATATAAAATATTATTTTCATCAATTTGATAAATATTCGAAACCGTAATTGGTCTAAAATCGACTACATTTTTTGAGTATGCTGCCTTTGGTATTGGTATAATTTTAGGCATTTTAAGATATTTTTGATCAACAATCGTATTGTTAAAAAATCGCACCAATATATAAATTATAGGAGATCTTCTGCAGAGCAACATCTTAAGTATAACGTTATCATAGCACGACATACGATATTCACCTGTATGTGTTGTAGTAGTTGGTTTATAATAGTAAGCTCAGAATTAGGCAGTTATATTAGTTATAGTATTACACAATTATATAAAAATATTTTACGATTTATTTTAAACATTTCAGTTAAACCGACTTATATATATCCTCACTCTCAAAATTAAAATTCCGAGCATTTGTTTGGAATTTTTAAGAATTCTCGTAATATTCGTGGCAGATGTGGATTTTAGACAATTGTGTGGGAGGTAATAGAAGATACTACAGATTGTTTTGTATTATTGTCCGGCTTAAGGTCTCAAATAAATGAAAACAAGATCTTGTTTGTTTATTATTTTATTTTTCAATTTTGTTCTCGATATTTCGAATGACTTGGTCGATCATCCTCAGGGGCGTTACAATTTTAAAAAACAAAACGATCCTTCCACTTTCACAAGTTTTTGTCAACTGAGCTGACAAAACTGAGTAAATTTTAATTTAATTTAATAATAATTTTTATTAATTATTTAATAAGAATTTTGTATATATTCTTTCTAAATAAACATTTTGTTAAGTTTCCTATTGTCGGTTTTTTCCATGTTTAAAAATTCAGCAGTATTTTGCATCTATATTGCAATTTTTTAAAGCAAATTCGGCAAGTGGGGTGTGCTTCTCGTTCGTTTGTGAGAATCATTTCCTTAAAGAGGCCGGGTTTGATGTTGAAAAGTCACTGCGAAGCCACCTGAACGAAACCTTTAGACAGGATGGAAATCATGATAGTGTGCAGCCAAGTAATAAATGTCACCATGCCATTTGTAAATAAATTTGCATTCTATTAAATATAGATGCAAAAATGGTCTTGAGCCAGGACAATATCCCAGTTCAAATCAAATATTGATTACAGACCAAAAAATCCAGCACAATGAATGTTGAATATATAAATAAGATTTATTGTAAACTCGTTAACGTTTTATAACGAAATGTTGACAATAGAAACACCGAATTTAAAGATTCCGTCTTCATCCGTTAGATTGGTACCATTTGTATCCCTTTTTCCGCCTTTTTTACAGTTGATATTGCGGTAGGGCACAGTAAACAAAAAATACAAATTGGATATTTTTTTAAAAAATTTTCATTTTTGCGGGAAATATGGCTGAATTGATTTTCATTTTTTTTACGATTTTCTTGCGATCTAGGCAACAGATCCGATTGAATTTTTGTTGAAAACTTGTAGCATATATGTAGTCAGTCGCGAAAATCGCTTCAATTGTTGAACAAATCCAAAGTTCGCGGTTGCAATTGGTTATAGTTTAACTATCTCTACCCAGGATTTTTAAACTTTGCTGACACAAATAAACCCCATGAAGCCAGCAGTCATATGCCAAAAAGATATTATCGTATTCTCTATATGGAAAAAAGTTATTATCCTACTTTAACCTGGTAACATGGGAAGTAAAATGCTATTAACGGCGAAATAATGGAATTTGATAGTACGATATACCCTAACTATTTGAACTATTTTATTTATTTTATTTTTATGTGCATAGCCACTTTTGCACTCACAAACAAGCTTATAAATGGCTTTAGAAAAACAAAATTTCTTCTCCAAATTTATATCAAAAAAAATTATATCATCAAAAACTCATTTTCAAAATTATTTACTAAAGTCACCCCAAATGAAAGATGAAATTTTATTAAACAAACCGGTGGCATGTCATAACGCTCAGGGTCATAATGTCCATGGACGTTATGACACCACAAAAAGTGTCATAAGGTCCACGGACATTATGACACTTTCAAAAGTGTCGCAATGTCCATGGACTTTATGAAACTACTGAAATAGAACAAAAATGCTAGACTTGATTTTATTTATTTTATTGAAATATTTTTAAATTTGTTTCCACGATTTGTCTACAGTATGGACTAGGGTTTGCATTTTCCCGTAATTTTTATTTCCCGGGACACGGGAATTATTTTTTCGATTTCCCGGGATCCCGGGACAGGGCGGGAAATTGTCAACATATTGTTTTCTATATAAAACTTTTTTTTCCAAAAAAAGAAATAGGAACTTTAATAAAGTAATTTTTTATATTTCTGTATTACAAACATTTGGCGTGGAACAAACTTATAATGTAGGCATATTTTTTAAATTAAGAGGTTTTTTGAAATATAAAAAAATTTAAAGCACCCATTTAAAGACTCATAAGATAGTCCACTTCTAATTTTATTGGATAAAGTGAGTTATTATTATATATATATATATATTTTAATTTATTAGTAATATTGTGTTAACACCTGTACGATTTCTCCACAGATATTAGCATATCAAGACTTTTTTCATAAAGATATCAAAATATTAATGACGTTATTGTAGCCTTCTATTCAGTTTACATTAATTATATTGAATTACCATTATCAAGTTAGAAGATTTATATCGCCTAGCTGACACTTATCTAATTGAAGGTGATATTTTTTAAATTATTTTGTACCTTTTACATCTTTATTGTGAAAAAGTGGCGAAAAAATGTGCGAGAAATATGTAAAACTTGCTGCTGAATTCCCGCGGGAATCCCGGGATACGGGAAACTGAAAATATGCAAATTTCCGGAATTTTTCCCGCGGGAAATCCCGGGATGCAAACCCTAGTATGGACAGAGTAGAGGTGATTTATTTTTCTTTGACTTTACATCTAATTTATTTAAAGAAGATAGAGCAAATCTTGAAATGTTTACACGGCTGTAATAAAATATTCCTAGGCTCCTCAACACAAATGATGCATTTTAGTACCTCCGTGAGTTGGTTCAACGGCACATCATTATACTCCATTTTATCAATTTCTGCTTTCATCTTGGCTTTCAGAATATTCGATAATATCGCTGTATTCAATAATGTTGTTTTCCTTATGTATTATACAATTAATGAATTCTGGTAGAGTAAAATGTCCTTCGTTTAGTTTTTGGATGAGACAATATATTTTCTTGTCTTTGGTGTTCTTTCTTCTTGTAGGCAAAGTACTCAAGCTGCTGCTTGTGCAAGTGACACCATCTCGTATAACATCTAAGAACTTCAATAATTTCCCGTGCTTTTCTAATTTGCGAGATAATTTAGAATTAAAGCCATATAAAACTAAAAGCGTAGTCTTATGAAAATATAGGAACAAATTGGTAAAAGAAAAGGTAGAAGCAAATCGGCCGCCGATTTTTTTCTATATTTTCATAAGACTTTATTTTTATTTTTATATGTCCTATTTCTATTAAACGATTTTACTAAAGCTTATCCTTATCATCCACTGTTTCTCAAAGTATTTGAGAAAACAATTTAAAGTATCCCTTTCTTCCTCGGAAAATTCAAGCATTTCACTCTTCAGAACCAAAAACATCTCCCCAATCTGCTCCGCATTTACCAACTGCAAGCTTAGAAATTTGCTGTACCTTTCACTGCAGCATTTGTTATTTTTAACAATTCTTCCAAATCCTTTAATTTTCCATGGACACAGTGACATCGATTCTATGGACATTATGACCTTGGACGTTATGACATGGCACCAACAAACCTTTCCATAAACAGGTTTTAGAGTTATCTTATGTTGATCACGAGATATATGAATTTTAAAGCCATTCTGTCAGTTTATATTTTACATAATTATTATTTACATAAGAATTTTCTAAATTTTCATAAAATTTCTTATGGATATGCTTTAAATGTTCTTTAATATTATTAATGTTTTAAGCAAAATCCCAATTGGACAACAAATTCTCACATCGCAAAAGATTTTGTTGCGTATACGTCCTCCTAACAATCCTCCCAAATTTGAATTACGTAAGACCACAATTTTTAAAACTTTAGGAAACTTATTAAAAAATCCAATTTTGAGGATTTTTACCCCCATTTTAGGAATTCTGAGATACTTTTTAATAAAGTGTTTCATTGTTTTACGATTCCCAGAGTCAAACAATATGACATATGGGCATCAACTGTGATGAAAAAATTAAAAGTGCTAAACAGTGACCTTTTTCAATACTTTTATAAAACAAAATAAGGGCTGACTTGTTGACTAATCAATCAACACACACTATCATTGCGAGAGTCTTTGCAATGAGTATGTCTTTGGCCAAAATCATGGTATATGTCAGAGTTAACACAGGACAAATGAGAATTGTTATGGTAACAATTCTCAACGGAAAAAAGTCGACACACTAAAAATGTAGTTGTATGTTGAAACATTTCATAAAAACTATGAAATCTTTCATTATATTTATGAAGATATTTTATAACAGAAACATTTTATTGGTTATTACGTATTTCATAATATTTAAAAATTGTTTCTTTGCATATTTAAAAAGTTCACTAAATTTATGAAAAATATTTTATGAAACCGCTTCATAAATATTATGAAGGAAAATTATTTCAGTGTAGTTTGGCACACATAACGTAATTATTTATTGAAATCGTTGAAAAAAATAATAAATGGAGAAAAGAAGATGAAGAAAAGCCGAGAATGACACGAAACATCGAGGAAAAAAGAACCGTGTTATTTATGTCTGCAGACAAATGAAGTTTATAAAGTATCTAAGTTAAAGTTTTTTCCCTAATACTTAAGTTTTGATATATAAATCTAGTATGTATGTATATTAAATAAATGAATTCCAATAAAATGTTTCTTTCACTTGAAATATCTTAAATCATATTACTTTTTAACCTTTTCATTCATTCCCTAGCTAAGGAAAAATATGTCAGTAACGTAACTCCGGACTATATTAGCTTGTATTTAAAAAACTAGAGGAAAATTTTGCTCAACAAATACATATTTTCAAACCGACATTGGTCTATTTATTATAAAACAAATAAAAACGGCGTTAAGTTTGGCCGGGGCGAACTTTATATACCTTCCACCATGGATTGCATTCCACAGAGATTGCCGGTTTTCTTATAACTGCAGTAATATTACAGGAAAATATAATTTTTTTAATATAGCCAAACCAGAACAAATACAAATATGGAAAAATTATTTTATAAATAAATATAATATTTTAATTATTTCAAACCATTATTTATTTCAAATCAAAAAACAAATATTCTTATATTTATATTTTCAAAAAGCTTAAATACCAGAAATATTGGTAGATAGGTGCTACAGTTGGTTGTATTTCCATTCTATTTTAATTCCAAAAGTACAAATTTTGAAAATCCATTATCAGACGTACATGATTCAACCAATTTTTGCCTTAAAAGAAAAATTAAAAATTTGGAAAAAACTTTTTATTTTGCGTGTCTATGCAGTCAGAGGAATGTATACATCGAATTCAGATTCCAGCTGCGCCCATTTGGTTGGTACCATTTTTACCCCCTTGACGTTTCTACGCAATTAGAATTTCATCATTCTGTAGTCGTTAGTTGGTACTATTTTTATCCCTCTGTACCATTGTATCCCTTGAAGGTATGAATTTCGAAAAATCTGTTTATTTTTCGTGTCTACGCAGTCAGAGGAATGTATACTCCGAATTGCTTGACTCTAGCTGCGGGCATTTGGTTGGTACTATTTGTATCTTATTTTTCCATTTTAACCCCAAAAAGTACGAATTTTTAAAAATTCGCAGCTAGTGTCATGAAATTTGGAGTATTTTTATCCCCTTTTTTCATTTTAACCCCAAAAAGTACGAATTTCGAAAAATCTGTTTATTTTAAGTGTCTGCGCAATCATATGAATCTATATACCGAATTTCATTATTCCAGGTGTAGCCGTTTGGTTGGTACCATTTTTATCCTCCGTACCCTTGAAAGTACGAATTTGATAAAAAAAACCTTTTATTTTTCATGTCTACGTAGTCAAATGAATGTATAATCCGAATTTCATGACTCTAGCTGCGGTCATTTGGTTGGTACTATTTTTATCCCCTTTTTCTATTTTGACCCCAAAAAGTAAGAATTTCGAAAAATCAGTTTATTTTGCGTGTCTACACAGTCAGAGGAATGTATACTCCGAATTTCATGACTCTATCTGCAGTCATTTGATTGGTACTATTTTTATCCCTTTTTTCATTTTAATCCCAAAAAGTACGATTTTTTAAAAATCCTACACGGATTACTTGTCTACGCAATCAGAGGAATGTATCCACCGACTTTCATTATACTAGGTACAGCCGTATGGTTGGTACCATTTTTATCCCTATATTCTCATTTTACCCCTTAAAAGTACGAATTTGGAAAAAATACTTTTATATTATGTATCTACTCAATTAGAGGAATGTACACATCGAATTTCGTGTTTCTAGCTGTTGTCGTTTAAAATGTACAACTTTTATCCCTTTTTTGCCCCATTTCACCCTCTACAAATAAAATTCACTTTATGGTGCACGTTTTTGCTACAAGGGGAATGCGCGTACCAAATATCAAGCAAATATAAACAGACATATTCAAAAAACATGATTAAATACGCTAAAATATTAGGGATTATTATGGGTATTTTTAGTCCTTGAGAGTGAAAAATTTTTCCCTTTGGGCCGATTTCGCCCCATTTCAATCCCAACCGATCTACGACTATAAGACGCATTTATGGAAAATTTGAACGTTCTAGCTCCTTTCGTTTAGATGCTAGCGTGCTTTCAACAGACGGACGGACGGACATGGCTAGATCGTCTTAGAATGTTATGACGATCAAGAATATATATACTTTATAGGGTCTCAGGTCGATATTTCAAGGTGTTACAAACGGAATGACAAAGTTAGTATACCCCCATCCTGGAGGTGGAGGGTATAATTAAGCGCGTATAAAAAATTGACACACTTCGCAGGCTTTTGAAATTTTCACAACTGAGATGAAACGTACTTCTATTTCGCGTAACGTAACGAAGGCATTTGTTTCCCTAATATCTTGTAATGTAATTTTTGAAAAAAAACGCCTTTTCCAGAGCTACTGGAGAGCTATTAAAATATTAATATAATACAATAGCTACGTATTATAACTGCTTTCTTCAATTCAATCGTATGACCGTAACATTCGTCAGGCTGGAAATGTCCATATGCCGAATAATAAGGAGTTTATAGAATAATGAGTTTTTTGTTTTTCGCTGAAACGAAGAATTTCATTCTATCGATAATGGTTTATATAATTATTAATCTAGTGATAATTTCCTATTCAATTATTCCATTTCAATTAGATATACTGGACTACAGACTTGTCCAAATTTGGGCTATGCTAATTTTGAAAATGTCGGTGTTTTGTGATTTATCCGAGTGATTTCTCAGCTCATAATTATTTTACTATCGATATATTGGCAGAACTCGCAAAAGTCTATGGTTGTTATTATTGTATCAATAGTATTGCGTAGTGCTAATTATCGTCGATCACAGTTTTAACTATAGTGTCAAGCATATTTATATTTTTATATTTATATTTATTAATAAAGACTGCGTTTCAAACAAATTAAAAGAGTATTAAAAGAATGACTGGGTCAAAGTACTTCGAGGATATAATAGTCATAATTTTAAACAAATTCTGTTCTGAATATACAAAGGACCAATCAATCATATTTAATTAATTAAATAACAACTTACTTGCTTTTGAAAACCTTTCCACAAGTATGACATTGAAAGGTTTTCTTTGTTATATTTTCACCTCTTGTATCCTTGTCCGGAATCTTTTTTGCGCCATGAGCTCTGTCGATATGATCCTTGAGATTTTGGGGTCTTGTATATTTCGCCTGACAAATGTCACAATTGAATATTTTCTCATTTGTATGCTGACGCAAATGGCAACGCAGTGAATGTTTACGAAAAGTTTTCTCGCATAAGGGACACTTGATGAGTTGTTGCGTGCCCATGGAGCCATTGGTGTGGAACAGACGGTGATAGATTATTTCCGATTCGAAAGGTGCTCTAAATGAAAGAGAGTATTGGAAAGATAACAAAAAAGGGGTTTCTTAATAACTTACTTAAAGTCACACAGATCACATTGGCGCATTTGGTCTGCCTGGTCTCCCTGGCCCCTGGACTCTTCTTCAGCTGGGGTTTCATCTGCTCTAGGCTTCTCATTGTTTGTATTTTCTCGTTTTGTTGTAAGTCTGGGCTTACATTTGCGTGAGTGTTGACCCAGCTCTTGAGCTGTCACAAAGTTCTCTCCGCAGATCATGCACTGCGAGAGCGTATGTGCCTTCTCGCGATGCTCTTTTAGCTCTCCTCTTGATTTAAATTGCTGCTGACAGTCAATACATTTCAGAGTCTTTCGCAATTCGACAGATTTTTGGGAAGCGCTTCCTCTTTTTAGTGACGCACTAGTGCAGGGTAGATCGTCTGGATGGATTTGCATTTTGATTACTCGTTCGTAGATTGGAGTGGCGCTTATCGGAGTAGAACTTTTGAATAGTAAAGAGGTGAATATAGAATCGGGATTGATAGGAGTTAAGGTTATATACTCACATTTTCGTCTGCTTGTGTTCCACCATGTGTGTGGTCTTCTGCTCTTCTCGTACCTCTGGAGATTTTCTTTTAGATTCTATTTCGGTGCCATCGGCTTTTAGAATTTCTATTGTGAGTAAAGATTCACAAACTAGTTCGGAACTAAATTTCGAGGGCCTATGGAATCAAAGAAAGTGATATCGAATTGTGATTAGTAGCATTTTGTGTACTCACATTTCCGTTTCTTCCATACGTTCCACTAGCTTCACAGTTTCCTCCATCTGAGTTTTACTTTTCCCCTCCACACCGGCCGCCTTTTGTTTGTGATCCAATGTTTTACGATGCCTCCTGGCCTTGCAGGGACTGTTAAATTCCAGAGAACAAATCGAACAATAGTATTTCGATATCGAATGCTTGAACTTTTCGTGACGTTGCAAAGCGATTTGAGATGGCAAGATATCGGGACAGGCCAGACACTTAAACTTCGACTGATAGCTATCGGAGGCTGTGCCAAAGTAATCCACACCAGGATGCTGTTGACGTATATGTAGCCTTAGTTCGAAGTTATAACGAAACCCAGCTCCACACTTGGGACAATCTATACTAAGGCGTTTGCTAATGAATATCGGTACGGAACGATTAATGGCCAGCAGGACTTCTTTATGCTCGGGACCTAAGAGATGACGCCTCATCTGATTATTGTCTTCGCACTCGAATTGACAATAGGAACACCAAAAACGTCCGGGACCTTCGGAAGCATCCAAGTGCGAGGGAGAATTCCAATGTAGCAGAAATGTCTCCTCGGTATTGGCATAGAAGCGACAGGGGCGACATTGAAATGGCGATTGCAGGACTATCGAGTGGATATTTTCCAAGATCATATGCAGCGACAGACCGGGATGCATTTGCATGCGCCGATAGTGGTAGTGAGATATCAAATGTTTGCCGATGAGATGTCTCGTCATGACATGTTTGCACAGGCTGCACCTGAGGTAAGTACAGCGGCGTTTCCTCTTCTTACTGTTCAAGGAGGTGATGCTGGTTGTGGTGACCGAATGTATTTTGCTAGCCTGGAGAGATAGGCTTTTATTAATATCCTCTCTGGATATTTCCTGGATAGTGGCCTTCTCCAACTGTGTTTCCGGTTCGGAGCGTTTCAAATGATAACTCGTCTTCAGATGATTCTCATAGATGGCCTTACTCTTCAGTTTACGGCAGCAAATGTTACACCAATAGTCCTGTTTGGTGGTGAGCTTGGCCAATTCCACCACCTCTTTGTATTCCAAACGTTGCACTTTGGTACCGGGTATCCATTTGCCCTTGGTGTGATCCGAGGGTGGATGTTGCCCTTCATTGGCATCCATATCGTCCATATGATCATCCCAGTTGGGTGAAAGTCTCGAGAGCTGAGAGTGAGCCACACGGAGATTGGGTCTATGCTCGGGTTTCCACTTGCCACCTGTATGCGAAGCTGGCACCACCGGAGGAGAATGCCTCATTAGAGGCAATTTCCATTTGCCACCAGTGACATGGGCTTCTGCCACCGGATCATAATCCTCATCGTCGTCATCCATATCAACGTCCACCTCATCCTCTTCCTCATCATCGCTTATCTCCGGAGACTCGTGTTCGAAGGAGATGGGCTTGAAGATGGTTTCATAAGATTTTTTCGCTTCGCCCATGTCGCTGACAGCCTTCAATAAATTATCACTGTTGTGGTGCTGTGACGCACCCGCACCATGATGATTACCAATCCAAGACTCCACCTCATGAGCGGCGTGGTCTGTAGGCAACGACTTTTGCCGTTGCAATTGAGGTGCGTGACTGGGGGTACCGGTCTTCCCACCGGTTTGTGAGGGGACATGATGATGTCCCACCGACGACTGCACACTTTGCAGCTGCAGAGATGAGAAGAAAACATCAGCTCCCAGTTCATAAGGTAAATCGTAATTATCGCCCAGATTCTTGGATGTTTTGCCACCATGACTGGCCGATGTTGGAGGCTCGGGTTCGTTGAAGTGGAAGGGTTCATAATTGATGGTTGGTGTTACTTCTGATGGCCGATGTTGGGGCGATGGCGATGTGGGTTCATGGCGGGTGTCATGTTTTGTTTGACCGGTAGTTGTCGATGCGTTTCTGTTGCAATTCTGCTTGCGGTGTTGTATGTAGTTATCGAGTCCAACAATGGTTTGGCTGCACTTGATGCAGAGGTGGGTGTCGTCTATATCGGCATCCATTTAATGTGGTAGTTTCTTCTATAGAGGAAACAGTAAAACTATTGTAAATAAATAAACTTTATAAAGAATGATAGCAATTATGTTGTTGAAATAGCTACAGCAGTCTGTTGAAATAGCAGACATGAGACTCTTATTCTCTACCTTTCTAGCTGTTCTAGTTACATTTTCAACAGACTTTTTTCTGTTGCTAGTGAACACATTCCTAAGGATTATGCCGATCAGATCCTTATTTATTTCTCATAAACCTCAATTGGCTGGCCAATCTCGCCAATCATCTGCAATAACATAATATCAATATATATATATATATGGCACATCAGCCGCGCAGTAGTGTGTTTCTGTTGCATATTATCTCGAGACGACGATAACACAAATTTATATCAAATTTATTAACAACGCGATCATGCAAATCCAAACGTACTGCGTATGTCCCTACATACACACGTACGCACTCGTATTGATATGAACAAATGACTGAATGAACGTACATAAAATCCAATGGAAACAAGTGTATGAAAGCAAATCATGTTGTTTAATTGCACATAGATTACGAGATGCCTTTCAAAGATATGGGCGAGTATGCGTGTACGAGGATGGATCGGACGGTATGCAATTGACACTAGCAACGAGTTTCGTTTGAAGAAGAGCACATTGTATTCGCTGGAAATCCACCAATTTTCAAAAAAATAATAATAGAATCATTAGGTCTCTCTCTCTGGTAGTAAATGATCGATCAAAATCATTGTTATTTAAAATTTATTTATCATGATCCGATGTATTTAATTTGTTTTAGTTTTGAAATACAATTGTACATTTGAAATGCAATATAATACTGATACCCTATTGTATTTTGTGTTGTATATAGGGTTTGTGGTTTCCCGATCTTTTTTTATTTCCCGGGATCACGGGAATGAAAAGATTAATTCCCGGGAATCCCGGGAATAATTTATTTTTGGTATGACCAAAATGGTTTAAAATATAAACATTTAGTAACTATGTGCATTATTAACCCATTAACGCCCACCGCACTTCCCCTTCAACACTATTTGAAGGATTTCGTATTTTTTTTGCAATTTTCAATATGAATGCAATTCATGATTATTAAACTATATCGGGAATAACAAAATATAATAGTAATAATCTAAAAGTAAATAGTTACGCAAATAATTGAAAATAAATATAATAAATGAAATTAACTCTGGGCGATAACCCATTAAATACTAACATATTTAAAACGAATGTTTTTGTCAAAATATTTTAGAAATTATTTTTCATTTTAAAAATCTTTTACTCTAGACAAATCGTCTGAATTGAAGGAGTTATAATATTGGACATTTAAATCACAAGCACAAATGACTGACACCTAAAGTAGACTCAAAATTAAAGAAATCTTAATTAAATGAATTCATAAAAAATGACTGAAATAGTGCAGTCATTAGTTCTTGAAAGTTTCCAGGACGACAATTTTAATATTATCCATATTTTTAGACAATTTGTTACTGGTTTCATATGGACATCTACCAAAAAACGAAATCAGACCACACCAATAGCTTTTAACTTTATTTGTTCCTTATTTCGACAACTCTTTTATTATGAAACTTGAAGTTAACTTGTTCTCTTTTATTTTTATTAAAAGTTGAAGTGTTATAACGAAAATTACTCCTTTTTTACTACGCGTGGAAATATTTGTAGCGTCCGTATTTCTGCTAATTAGGTACAGCAGAAATACGAACAACGTACGGAAAAAAGCTAAGAGATAATTCTCATATAGGGTGATTTTTTAAGACTTGATAACTTTTTTTTAAAAAAAAACGCATAAAATTTGCAAAATCTTATCGGTTCTTTATTTGAAACGTTAGATTGGTCCATGACATTTACTTTTTGAAGATAATTTCATTTAAATGTTGACCGCGGCTGCGCCTCAAGTGGTCCATCCGCTTAGTCCAATTTTGGCATTTCCACGTTTTTGAGTAACAGAGGCCCAATTGCTGCGAACGGCGACGAATCGATAATTGATGGTCATCATTAACATTGGCCGATACAGCTGCGATATTTTCTTCAGTTCGTACTCTACGTAAGCGTCTTGGTGGTTTAATGTCCAACAATGTAAATTTGGTGCGAAATTTAGTCACAATAGCCCGAATAGCCGCTTCAGTGGGTCGATTAAACTGACCATAAAATGGAAGCGTGCGATGAACTTTCTTAACAGAGCACGCATTTTGATAATAAAATTCAATGATTTGCAAGCGTTGCTCGTTAGTAAGTCTATTCATGATGAAATGTCAAAGCATACTGAGCATCTTTCTCTTTGACACCATGTCTGAAATCCCACGTGATCTGTCAAATACTAATGCATGAAAATCCTAACCTCAAAAAAATCACTCTTTATTTCATAAATCTACGAATATATCCTCTGACCTTAATTTACATGTATATATGGAAAAACAAAGTTCTAAAAAAATCGCTGAACTTTATATATTTATATGAGAGCTTCAAAAGTACTTCTGTTTTTTGTAGCGTCCGTTTCAATGTAAAATTGTTTATAATTTTGTACTAATTTGTACTAAATCTTGTCGATATATTTTTAAAATGTAGTACTCTTTAAGCGCTTCAGAACACTAAAAAGGCTGATCGATTTTTTCAGTTTCTTTCTTCTTTTTGGTGCACAGTGGTTCAGAATCAAAATCCATCGGCCAAAATTCAATAACTTTTGTTCTAGTAACATTTTTGAGTTCTGTAAAAAATCAAAATTAGACAAGGACCCAATGATTATTTTTATATATTAACATTAAAAATCGGGAAATCGGATATATTTTAGAAATCGGCCCAAATTTGACTACTTTTCGTATTTTTCGATTTAAAAGAAAATTAAAATTTTTATTTTTTTGTGTTTATTTTTTTAACATATTTTTACGTATTGGTTCATAATGCGAAGGAAAAATTTTAATTGTTTTGTATTACAGATTTTCACGATTTTCAGATTTTGAAAATTGTTTCTCACAAAGGTGTGTAAATTTCCTTTATCCCCATGCTAAATTTTATAACAATCGGAGTTCATTTGTCGGAAATATGTCCAAAAAATAAAATTAGCAGACAAATCCAATTACTGCATGAAAAATGCCTCTTTCTTTGACTTCATCGAACTGTTTCTCACATATTTTAAGAGATTTTGCACTCAAAATTACATTACAAAATTATTATTTCTTAGCTTTATTATTACGTCAAAACCATGTTTGTGCCAAATATAGTTCGTTTTTAATACATATTTTAAAAATATCCTTTTTGCACAAATGTCTGACTTTGGACCAACACAACCTTTTTCCTTCAAAAGCCTTTAACGAAATATATCGAGGGTTTATATTCATAAGTGGCTATGAGCAAAAACACAACTTTTCAGGAGAGCGAAAAAACTGATTTACTCCTTAATTTTAAGAGTAATTATGAATCATTCTTCTACAGTTTAATCCAAAGAGAATTACTAATTGCTACGATTAAAAAGTTTTTGAAATTTCCTATTATTCATTCGGTTTTATGGTTCATAGCCACTTTTGCACATGTAAAATTTAGTACTATGAATTTTGAAATAAATACATAGCCATTAATGCTCCAATATATAAAAAAGACTTATTGTAAACTCGATACCTTTTTTATGAAATGTTGGCAATGTTGTATAGAAAACGCATTTTCTGGAATGGACACAACGAATTTTAAGATTCCAGCTTCATCCGTCAGATTGGTACCATTTTTATCCCTTTTTCCAAATTTTTTACAAAAAGTGGATATTGCGGTAGGTCATGGTAAACACAAAATACAAATTGGATATTTTTGGAAAATTTTCATTTTCGCGGCAAATGTGGCTAAAATGATTTTCTCACATGACATTTTTGTTTTATGATTTTCTCGCGATCTAGCCAATGGATCCGACTGAATTTTTGTTTGTGTATTAAGAACCAATTTCGCTTGTAACATATATGCAGCCAATCGCGAAAATCGCTGCAATTGTTGAAAAATCCAAAATTCAACTGCTTATATTTAAATTTTCTCTGAAACTTTTCTGACACAAATATTCCGAATGAAGTCAACAATCATATGCCATAAAAATATTTTGGTATTCTCAATATGATAAAAAGTTACGCGGGTTTTTCTAAAGATACTTTTCATAATTTTTGATTTTACAGCCACTATTTATCTTATTTTAGCCTGATAACTTGAGAACCAAAATTCTATTAACCGCGAAATGATGGAATTTGATAATGCGATATGTCTTAAATCTAGAAAAATCGTTGTAGCAAATTACAACCTTCGGTTATATGCTTCTCCATTTTTGAACTATTTTATATATATTATTTATATGTTCATAGCCACTTTTGCAGTCACAAATTAACGTGTGAGTAGATAGCCAAATCTGAAAAATTTGAAAAAAATGCCTTTAGGAAAAAATTCTCTTCAAATTTATATGACAGTGACATCCAAATCTGAGAATAGTTTGGCATCAAAAATTCATTTTCGAGAAAATGGTTCATAGCCACTTATGAATGTAGGCCTTATGAATGGAGGTCATACATATTTGGAAAGGTTAAAGGGTTCCCCGTTTTTTCCGGGTAACTTTTGCCCATCCGAAATTGCCCCCTTGGAAGATAGGATACATTTAGCGCAGAAAATCCGATTTTTTAGTTCCGAAACTCAATTTCCTCATTTTTCTCCCACTAACTTCTGAAATGTATGTACGCAGATAAAAAAATGTGTAAATTTCCTTTATACTCATGCTAAATTTTATAACAATCGAAGTTCATATTACATTGCGTTTTGGAACTAAAAAATCTGACTTTTGTCACTAAATGTATCCTATCTTCCAAGGGTGCAATTTCGTGCAGTAAAAAACCTTTCTTAATATGTATACATTTCGTTTTAGGCTTTTGAAGGAAAAAAGTTGTGTTGATCCAAAATCAAACATTACAAACAAACTCTATCTGGCCATAATAAAGCTAAGAAACCACAATTTCTAATAAAAATGATCTGAGTGCAAAATCTCTTAAAATCTGTGAGAAACAGTTCGACAAAGTCAAACAAGAAATTATGTTTTATCAATTTTCAAAATCTGAAAAACGTGAAAATCTGTAATACAAAAAATTTAATTTTTTTCTTCGCATTATGAACAAAAACAAATAATACAAATTTTAATTTTCTTTTTTTTTAGTTTTTTCGTTTGCATTTTTTTTTGGTCTGTAATTAATATTTGATTTGAACTGGGATATTGTCCTGGCTCAAGACCATTTTGCTTCTATATTTTATAGAATGCAAATTTATTTAAAAATGGCATGGTGATTTCGACCATGTCAAAAGTCTTTTCAAGTGGCTTCGCAGCGACTTTTCAACATCAAACCCGGCCTCTATAAGGAGATGATTCTCACAAACGAACGAGAAGCACAACTCACTTGCCGAATTTGCGTTTAAAAAATCGCACCAGGTAATAAAGCACACATGCCATCTTACAAGCATCTCACTGAGTTGCATACGTAAGTATGTGTATATGCAGATATAGTTACCCAGCAATACTTCTGCCGTGCCAAAGCTCATTTGTTTTAGTTTTTTCGTTTGCATTTTTTTTGGTCTGTAATCAATAATTGATTTGAACTGAGATATTGTCCTGGCTCAAGACCATTTATAATTTTTAATTTTCTTTAAAATCGAAAAATACGAAAAGTAGTCAACTATATAGTCAAAAATATATCCGATTTCCCGATTTTTAATGTTAATATCTCAAAATAATTCTTGGGTCCTTGTCTAATTTTGATTTGATTTGATCAAAAATGTCTACTAGAACAAAAGTTATTGAATTTTGACCGCTGGATTTTGATTCTGAACCACTGTGTGGCGTAGTTTAAGGCGAGCGAATGTTGCGTCCGGGTCACTGGGAGATGCCCATATGTAAAATAAATTCTTCTTTGCGAAGATTTTCACCTTTCCTATCGTCGATTATTTTGGAAAACAAGAAAAGGAAACAGTTGCACGAGGGGTTAAGTAGTGACACTATGTCAGCCATAGTATTGTCAGTATGATATTTTTGTTTCACAATTGTAAACGTAAAAGTAATATAAACAAATTGCCATTATTATTGTCAGTAATGTAAACATAAGAATTTGAAATATATGTACAACTCCCCATTTATGTATATAGTAAAATTAAATTAGTGCTCAAAATAATCGAAAAATATTTTTTAATATTTCCTGTATTCCCGGGAATTCCCGTCCTACTTTTTTTATATAACGATTTGATGTACAAAATGGGTAACGTTTATCACAAATACATCAGATCTCCACTATTGTATTAGTACTAATTATAATTTTTAAGAATATGTTTTTATCTTCTCCTTAGAAGACTAACAATATGTATATGAATCTTATAAAATAATATTATCATAAATTCCGTTTGCTATTTGACATGTCATCTGCGAAGTATCGGCAGGATGTATACATGAGGACATGTATTAAAATATAAAGTAAATGTTATCTCCAGATAGACAACCATGATTCAACCCGTTTCAGGTGACCCTGTAGGGTAGCTGATGCCACCACCTGGTTTTTTATGTATGTGTCATCGGCTTAGGTTGACATGAGGACACTTGAAGATGTGGGTATATTTGCATACAGGGTGGCTGATGAATGTTGCTACCATGCTACTTAATGATGTTGTTAAAGGAGTTTTTCTTTGCAGAACTGCATCGAAAAGTAATCCCTTCCAACACTGTGTGGTTTCAACAGGATGATGCGACTTGTCACATATCCAGGTCCTGCTATGAGAGAATTACTGCGAAAGTTTCCCAATAAGCTGATTTCTAGAAACTCGATATTTCGTTGGCTCCCAAAGTCTCCTGACCTCACTGCACCTACCTTTTTCTTTTGGGGTTATTTCAGCAGGAAGTTTATAATAAAAATCATAAAAATGTGAATGATTTAACCCTCTAGTTCCCAAGACCGCCTCTAGGCGGGTTACCTATGCACACAGCTAAAAAGCTCACAAACACGTTCCTTTTATAATTAAATGACTTTTTGTTAAATAAAGATATGCAGCAACACACAGATATTTTTTTTCACCTACGTTTATTAATAATATTTATTTTAATTATTTGATTTTCGCAATCCGCGCAAAATAATTATTTTTGGTGATTTTCACAAACTTCTGCATTCAAATGACATTGACAACTGACTT
The DNA here is from genome assembly GCA_947397865.1 of Polietes domitor. Taxonomy (NCBI): domain Eukaryota; kingdom Metazoa; phylum Arthropoda; class Insecta; order Diptera; family Muscidae; genus Polietes; species Polietes domitor. The sequence continues at coordinate 135,813,766 of OX377619.1, forward strand.
TCGTACTAGCGCAAGCTGCAAAAGCACCAATATTGTTAATTTTCTAGAGTATAAAACTATATTCGCGAGGCCTTGATATTGTTAAACAATTGACTTTTTTATTCATTTTAAAAAGAATATTCTGCTTATGGCTGCAAACATCGATTTAATTACTGAAATGGTAAAACCTTCTAAGTCAAAATGAAGCAATACTTTTTTCGTTGTTCTCTGTTAGTGTATAGTTTATTAGATAGTTTATTTAGATCATAATGTTTATTTTAGATCATATGTGGAGGTAAGGCTTTATGGCGATTAGAGCTGTTCTTCTTTTAGCTGCGATAGAAATTTGTATGGAGAATTTTAGCTATCGCCGCTAAGTTAAGTCTGGATAATTATCCAGTGTTAATTTCCCAGCTAAATCGTGTCAGGGTTACCGGACTTTATTTTGCCCAATCCGAGATATTATGCTGCAGCCAAATTTATTTTTGTTTTCTATTTTAACTGTTTTCGATGCCCCTGTAACAAATATAGTGGGAGCAAGTAAGAAGGCGTTAAGTTCGGCCGGGCCGAATCTTATATACCCTCCACCACGGAGTGCATTCCACAGTATTACCAGCAGATTAAAGGATGTCGACTTTACATAGAAGTACAGTACCATATTACGAAAATTGTGATATTTCTATGTACATTACTATATTTGTTTACTATTTCAAACTATAATGTATACTTATGCGCACTGTTTAAAATCTACTACTATAAATAAATACAATGCTGTAATTGTGAAAGTGCACATGCCTAATTATTTTGATAAGAAAATTACAAATTTTAAAGATATCCCCATCCTCCGCCCAAATGTACAAATTTCGAAAAAAAAAACCTTTTTGCTTCGAGTCTTCATAGTCAGAACACCGAATATATACACCGAATTTCATGATATCAACTTCAGCGGTTTGGAAGGTCCAATTTTTATCCCTCTTTTTCAATGATATCCCTTAAAAGTACGAATTTCGAAAAATCCCTCTATTTTACGTGTCTATACAATTAGAGGGATGTACACACCGAATTTCATGATTCTAGCTGTTGTCATATCATTGGTACCATATTTTATCCCTTTTTGTCCCAAAACTTTTATTTTCTTTGTGGTGCTTCCAAGCTAATGTCCGCAACAAATTCCAAATGTATGAAAATCAGAAATTTAATTAATAATCCAAGGCTACCAATATTTTTATACTATGTATGTACATATATAATGGAAATAATACTTTAATTCATAAAGTAAATATAAGGCAATACCCTAAATACCCTAAATATTGGGGGACAGAGAGTGTATTTTCAGCTACAGTCTTTTGGTTGGTTTTATTTCCATCCTATTTTAATTTCAAAAGTATAAATTTTGAAAACACCTTATCCCTCACGTACGAAGAATAAGACAACTTTATGATTCTACCATTTTTTAAAATTTCAAAGCAACAAAATAAAGTACGAATTTGGAAAAAAAAATATGTTACGTGGCTATGCACTCAGAGGAATGTATACACCGAATTCCATGATACTATCTGCGGGCATCTTGTTGGTACCATTTTTATCCCCTTTTTCGCATTTTACTACTTAAAAGTACGACTTTCGAAAATTTCATCATTCTAGCTGTAGCCTGTTAGTTGGTACTATTTTTATCCCTCTGCTCCCATTGAATCCCTTGAAAAAAACCTTTTTTCGTGTCTACTCAGTCAGAGGAATGTATACAGCGAATTTCGTGGTTCTAGCTGCATCCATTTGTTTGGTACAATTTTTATCCCCTTTTTTCATTTTACGAATCTCGAAAATTGTCTTTATTTCATGTGTCTACGCAATCAGAGGAATATATACACCGAATTTCATTATTCTAGGTGCAGCCGTTTGGTTGGTACTATTTTTATCCCTCTATCCCCATTTAACCCCTTAAAAGTACAAATTTAGAAAAAATAATTGTATAGTATGTATCTACTCTATTAGAGGTATGCACACGCCAAATTTCTATCTGTTGTCGTTTGATAGGTACTATTTTTATCCCTTTTGGTCCCATTTCGCCCCCTACAAATAAAAATCACTCTATATTTCCCTTTTATGCTATAAAGGAAATGCGAATTGCAAATATCAAGTAAATACAAGCTAATATGTTCAAAAAACATGCTGAAATACTCTAAATATTAGGGGTAGTTTCAGTCCTTGTGAGGGAAAAATTGTTCCCTCTGGGCCGATTTCGCCCACTTTCAATCCCAACCGATCTGCAACCATAAGACACATTTGGGAAAAAATTGAACCTCCTAGCTCATTTCTTTCGGCCGCTATCGTGATTTCAACAGACAGACAGATAGACAGACGAACATGGCTATATCGTCTTAGAATTTTACCACGACTCAGAATATATATACTTTATGGGGTCTCCGATGAATATTTTAAGGTGTTACAAACGGAATGACAAAGTGAATATACCCCCATCCTGGAGGTGGAGGGTACAATAATTTAAATTATATTTAATTTATATTTCTTAAATAAATAAAATTTTAACGAAATAAATGAAAAAATTAAATAAATATAATAATAATATAAATAATAAATGAATTATGAATAGAAAGTAAGGTTTTCGCCAAGAATTTCAATAAAATTAGTGAAAGAAGTCTTGTAGAAATAGCTCTGTGTTTATTTAACTAATTTCATTTGTAGATTCTTCAATTTTGCCGGAAACGTGACACCTGCGGATATAACTTCGCTGTTTTGTATGAATTATGAATATGACAACAATAAGCAATGTACCTAAAACGTTTATTAATTATGATTTTTACATTAATTTTTGTTAAGCCAGAAAGAAAAGAAGACTCAAAAATTGGCATTCGTAATACAGAAACGCAAATCAATATTCGTTAGTTGTTTTGACGCATACAATGAGTGATTCGTCATCCGGAAACAGATCCTAAGTTTGATATTACCAATTATATTTTTATTTTATTATATTACCAATTGTCGCAGGGCTGTGTAGAACATATTCCATTTTAAAATTTAAATTTATTTTGTATTTATTTGTGACGTCCATTTTATAATAAATGTCTGTTTTTGCGATTATGTATTACCAGAAATAATACATATATTGAAAGCGACCTTCGTCCAATTTTCCTAATTATATATTTATTTCAAATCCTATGCAGGCGAAGAAAAAGCTCCCTCTGTTTTCATTATGAGTTTGGATTGCTTTCGGTCCGACCTCGTATACGCATACATAGGTAAGCACATATTTACATACGTCCAAACGCCCCATACGGTATCAAATGGTACACGCGGTGGTGATCCGAAAACATATCTAATCATGTGCGTAAAATATACGATTATAACATTTCAAAAAATCAAAAAAAAAAAAAGAACAAAAAATAATAAAAGCGGCCTCTTTTCCCTTTGGACCGCTGGATAAAAAATATGCACTAAAATCATCTACTGATTCATGAGCGATTCCAACAAAAACAACAAGAGCATGAGCGTTGCACAGCAATACAAACCAACGGACGACAACGACAACTTTATTTGTGGCGTATAAAGTATGAAGGTTGGGTGCTTGGTTGAAGGAAGGAAGCATTGGTCGAATGAATGGATTTGGGATGGGATGGTTGCTCTGGTAGCTTGGCATCAAACAAACTCGTTTCATGGGGCTTATTAAAGCTGGGGAGGAAATTTATTGAGAATTGACTCATTGTGGTAATATTCATAATTTAAGACATTCTCTGCAGCCGACAAAAAATTATGAAGCCGTCCAGCTAGGCATATAGTCGGCGGGTATTGACGACTGCCAGACTTACTACACTGAAAGGATAAAGCTTTGTTGTGTTAACAAAATGGTTTGGTGGGGTCACTTTCAAAATGTGTTTCAACATGTTTTGACTTTAGCAAAAAGTAGATGGCGGAACAAATTGTTTAATCGATGCCTTCGACAACTTGAATTATATTCGCTATCTATATATAAAAGAGTTGTGTTACTGACTCATTGATCTGCTCCCAACCAAATGGCTGAGGCCAGGGTCATGAAATTTCCAGGGTAGTTCCTAAATATGAGAGAGACTCTAAAGGTTTTACGAAATTCGTACGGCAGTAGCTAGAAACGTGAAATTCGGTGTGTGTCTTACCCTTATAATGTAGACGTGCGACAAAAAGGGATTTTTCGAAATTGTACTTTTAAGGTGTGAGATTGTACCAACTAAAGTATTACAGCTAGAATCGCGAATTTCGGTGCGTAAATTCGTCTGACCATGTAGAAGCGCAATATATACGGATTTTTCGAATTGTTTGCTTTTAAGGGGTGAGCGGGACAAAAAGGGATACAAATGGACCAACTAAAGTATTACAACTAGAACTGTAACATTCGGCATGTACTTTCCTCTGACCATGTAGACGCGCAACATAAATGGATTTTTTGAAATTTTGTATTAAATGGTATCAACCAACGTGTTACAGCTAGTCTCGTTTAATTCGGTATGTAAATTCGAAATTTTTATACCCTACACCACTTCGTGGTCTAGGGTATTATAAGTTAGTTTTCCGCCAAATGTTTGTAACACCAAGAAATAATTGAGCTAGACCCACCTTTAAGTATACGGATCGGCTTAGAATCGCCAGCTGAGTCGATTTAACGATGTCTGTCTGTCCGTCCGTCCGTCCGTCCGTCTGCTGTCCATCTAAGCTTGTTCGCACTCTACAGGTCGCAATTGTTGTCCGATTGTCATGAAACTTGCCAGAAGTTATTTTTTCTGGCCACGGACCATTGGTATTGAATTTGGAGGAAATCGGTTCAGATTTAGATATAGCCCCCATACAAATGTCGGTCCCGATTTGACATTTTCCGCTCTAGAAACCACATATTGTACCCGATTTTCTTTAAATTTGGTACAGCATCTTATAATCTGACTAGAAACACCTATGCCGAAATTGGGTAAGATCGGTTCAGATTTAGATATAGCCCCCATACAAATGTCGCTCCCTATTTCACTTTTTCCGCTTTAGAAACCACATATTGTATCCGATTTTCTTTAAAATTGGCACAACATCTTATAATCTAACTAGAAACACGTATGCAAAAATTGGGTAAGATCGGTTCAGATTTAGATATAGCCCCCATACAAATGTCGCTCCCGATTTGACATTTTCCGTTCTAGAAACGACATATTGCACCCGGTTTTCTTTAAATTTTGCAGAACATCTTATAATCCAACTAGAAACACGTATGCAAAAATTGGGTAAGATCGGTTCAGATTTAGATATAGCCCCCATACAAATGTCGCTCCCGATTTGACATTTTCCGCTCTAGAAAAGACATATTGTAGCCGATTTTCTTTACATTTTGCAGAACATCTTATAATGCAACTAGAAACACGTATGCAAAAATTGGGTAAGATCGGTTCTGATTTAGATATAGCCCCCATACAAATGTCGCTCCCGAATTCACTTTTTCCGCTTTAGAAACCACATATTGTACCCGATTTTCTTTAAAATTGGCACAACATTTTATAATCGAACTAGAAACACCTATGCTGAAAGTGGGTATGATCGGTTCAGATTTAGATATAGCCCCCATACAAATGTCGCTCCCGATTTGACTTTTTCCGCTCTAAAATCCAGATATTGTACCCGCTTTTTTTAAAATTGGCACAACATCTTATAATCCAACTAAAAAACCAATAGTGAATGTGGGTAAGATTGGTTCACATTTAGATATAGCCCACATACAAATGTTACTCCCGAATGTTTAACCAATTTGGCCAAATTTTACATATTATATTTCACCAATAAACAGACATGGTGAAAGCGCGTCACATCGTTCCTGGTTTCAATATACCCCCATACAAATGTCCTTTCCGATTTAACATTTTTTGTCAAACAAATACATTTACAGGATGCAAAAATCCTTTCCGATTTCAATTTTTACCGAATTGAATTGCAATGAGAATTGTTTGGGTGATGCCCATATGTCCATACTTTGGTATGACTTTGGTATACTACTGTATAATTTGTATTTGTCTGTCGGACAATTGGATCAATTACCATATTATTTACCATATTCGTTAAATTTGACTAAAGATGAATTTATAGCATATAATTATATTCATATAATTTATATAATTTGTATGAACTACATAAAATTGTTCCCATGAAATACCTGGGTTTAGTAATCAATGTGAGGTACATACGCAGGGAGTGGTGTAGGGTATTATATAGTCGGCCCCGCCCGACTTTAGCCTTTCCTTACTTGTTTACTTTTAAGGGAGAAACGTGATAAACGAATTACAAAATAAAGTATTTATCAAAGTGATTTTAAAAACGCATACCTTGTGTGAACACAAGTTAATTATAGTGATTTTTCAAAATGTGTACTTTTAGGGCATGAGGAACATAGAGTGATAAAACTGCCAGCTGCATCTATATCGAGGATGTAAGGGGACCTGCGGTGTTCGAAAGTGGGTAAGAAAAGGATAAAAATTACTCACGTGAAGGTAGTTCAGCTAGAACAGTGCAATTCGGCAAGCACATCCCTGTGAATGTGTTTCATCCCATCAACAGAAAATTGAATAAATACAATCCAAAAACATAGATGGATAAAACTCATATTAGATCTGTATTAGATCAATATGTATGTAATTAGATATACTTAATATCAGTGAGTTAATAAACAAACAACTGACATGAAGAAGTTCATTTGTGACGTGCCGTGAAGATTCATACATGGGGACCTGATTGGTTACCCCATGGACGCAACCAAAGCACGCATCTTCCTGAACCTGGAGACAGATTGCGCAGATCAACAAGAAGAAGGAGGATAAAATGGACAATACTAACACGAAAATATATATATGCTGTTACAACAACTTATTATGCCACCTACACAGAAACAATTTTTGCCTCTAAAATTTCAATCACTAATTTTATTGTAGAAATCTAAAAAGCTGATTTCAAATGTAATCGGAACAGTTAAAACTTTCATTGAATTTATTCCGTATATTTCGATCACAACTTCAACAGAGAATATAAAAAACTGATTAAAACAGTGATAGGAACAATGAAAATGATTATTGTTTTTGCTTTCGTTTCATTTTTATCATTTCTTGGAAAGAAGTCGTGTTTAACGCGAGTTGTCAACAACTCAAATCGAAGACGCCTTTTAGAGTGTCGACTTAGTTCGGTGGAATATTTTGTTTATCAGCGCTTCTCATTTGTCATATGTGAACGCTGGTACTAATATGAACCCTGATTTAAGTCAAAGACAAACACACGTTGCGAAAGTTCTGACGAGATGGGGTAGCGCCCATCGAAATTGTGCTGTCAACTTTTAGCTGTAACAATAAAGGTATCACTTGCCTTTTTGCTAATTTTGGGTTCTGCTGAAGACTTCAGACGAACTAAATACAATACCTTTTTTAATAAATATAACAATACAATTCATTAAACATTTCAGAATCATCTACTGCTGTAATCGAGTCAGCAACTTTTTTAATTAAATGCTATCGAAAAAATCAATGACTGCTGTAATCGAATCAGCAACTTTTATGATTGAATAATTCAATATATCATTTTTTAACTATTTTTTTTCAATAACTCCAGCTACAATTTTAGTAATTGGTTTTACAATTTTCGTCATAACAGGAAAACTAAAGAAAAAGTTATCAAATATACAATTTTCGTGATTGAAACTGATTTCTATTTTTTCTGTGTATATCGTGTGATATCACAACTCTTCTATTTTCTTTATGAGGCAAACGTCAAAGATTGTTCTCTCAGGTCATAATAAAGAATCTGACATACACTTATATGTTAAGTGTTTTATTTAAAAAATGGTAAATGTGTTTATTTATAAATGCCTGGTTTTAATGTAAACTATAACTTGGTAACAATGTCTAGCATAGAGGGAGTCTGACTGTATGAAACACGTTCTTCTATACTCCACATAAATGATTTTATTATTAAACCTGGATGTTTTTAAATATCACATCACCGCAAATAATCTAAGTTCGGACCGTGTAGTCAATTTGCTACAAATAATTTTTGTTCACAATCCAGCGAACTGTGTCAAATTTGTTTAAAACATTTTCCTTCTCGAGAGTTCCAAGGAATTTTTATATAGGCAATCGAATGGTTCCTTACATCGAAAGCATCTTTCATAATATTTATGAAGCGGTTTTTTTAAAAGTGTTTTTATACATTTAGTGATTTTTTTTTCTTAAAATGTATGAAATATTCATAAAGAAAATGTTTCGTACACTTTTTTCATAAACATTTCATATTTCATAAAATAAAACTGTTCAATTAGTGAATCTTAGATTCATAAGATCAAAGAATGATATCATTGTATTAAATAAACAATTCTTAAAGATTATGAAATATATAACCAATAAAATATTAGGGTTATGAAATGTCTTCATAAATATAATGAAGGATTTCGTAGTTTTTATACTCTCACTCTACAGAGTAGGGACATTTGGGACAGACAAAAATATAACGCATTGAAGGAGTGACATAAGACCCTACGTTTGTTTGCACCAAATCCGTTTAACGACTTTTGCGGTGTTTGAGCAATGCCCCTTCCTCCGTCCGTTCGTCCTTCTGGCCGGTATACATGATAACTCTCGAATGGATTTAAGGAATCAATTTAAATTTTTCACATGGTAATATTTTCGCCAAAATTAGTTTAAGTTAAAATATGAGCGAAATTTCCACGCCCATTCCGGTACCTCCCACACAAAAAGCATATATTCCAATGTTAAATTAAAATCAATGTAACTTCCACTCGGATATTTGGAATCAACTATATTTTCGTATTTATTAATCACTATATTTTCATATTTCATAATTTTTTACAACTATTTACAAACATGGAAGAAAATGAAACAATTTCATTAATATGAGTATATATTTATCGTCATTATTTTACTTTTATCTTTCACGACTTGGAAACCAGATAGTGTGTGCAGTCTTTGAGTGGAATAATGCCAATTTTTTTCTGTGAGACTTGTAATTTTTGTAAGTGGCAGTTTGCCGACCTAAGATGGTGCACAGTAGAAAATGATATGGCTTTAATTATTAGTTTTTTGATTTCCTTCTTCAGCTCGGATATTTTCCAATGCAATATTGTGGTTGAGGAAACGAAGAGGTCCTTGAAGTATGAAACAAGATCTCTTCTTTATGGTGAAATAAAGGGTGACTTTTTAAAAGCTATAGGAAAGTTTTTCAAAAAAAAAAAACACACATAAAATTCAGAAAAATTCATGAAATCTTTATTTGAATCCATAGTACGGTCCATATAATTTAATGTTTGAAGATTATTTCATGCAAATGTTGACCTTGACTGCGCCTCAAATGGTACATCCGCTTAGTCAAATTTTGACATACTCTTTCCAACATTTCGGCCGGTATCTCACGAATAAATGCTTCAATGTTGTCTTCCGATGCGTTATTTCAAGCGGGCTTGTCTGTATAGACATGAGCTTTAACATAGCCCCTCAAAAAATAGTCTAAAGGCGTTAAATCGCACTATCTAGGCGGCCAATTGACCGGTCCCGGACGTGACATAAAATATTCACCGAACTCGCCTCTCAATAAGTCCATTGTTGCGCGTGCTGTGTGGCATGTGGCACCGCCTTGTTGAAACCACATGTCATGCAAGTCAAGCTCTTGCATTTTGGGCAAAAAAAAGGTGGATATCATCTCACGGTAGCGCTCACCGTTCACAGTTACGTTACGATTCGCATCATCTTTGAAGAAGTACGGTCCAATGATGCCACCAGCCCATAAACCGCATCAAACTGTGACTTTTTCTGGATGCATTGGTAGCTCTTGCAATGCTTCTGGCTGATATTCACTCCAAAATCGACAATTCTGCCTATTTACGTACCCATTGAGCCAAAAATGAGCTTCGTCGCTGAACGCAATTTTTCGGAAATAAATATATTGCCTATCTCCCATAGGCAAGATCCTTGAGGACATCTGCTGGAAATGATATGTTCTCGAGAGTGAATATTCCCATTATGAATGCTGAATGTTCTTTCATGTAGGAAGCATTCAATTAATTTTAAAATTTCAAACGGAAACCCAAATTTGTTTAATTTAAAAACTAAACCGTCGAAAGCGGTTTTTATATCTAGCAGGACCATACCTGTTGACAATGATTGTTTAAAATTCTCGTGTAGAATATTACGTATATTTACAAGGGGCTGACAAGTGTTGTGTTCTCTTCTGAGTGCAAATTGTTGTTGTGGTAGTATATTTTTTACCTTTTCTAATAGTTTGCTTACGAACGAAAGCAAACTTATTGGTCTGTATGACTGAAGGAGGTTTATAAAATTTGAATATTGGAGTTGTTATTGATTTTGTTCACATGCGGGGAAACATTAACATAACAAAATTTGGGGCAGGAGTTTATTATTTTTGTTAGAAGATTTATGCCGTTTTTGGGTAAAATTTTTAAGCATCTATTGTTCATTCCATCGGGGCCTGGCGCTTTTATGTTTTTAACCTTTTCAATATGGATGATATTTTTTGAGGTGATACATCAGCAACACTTTGATTATTTGGAGGTGTTAACAAAATTTGGTTCGTCTTACTATTTACTTCAACAATAGTATCTAGATCGCTGAGATTTGAAGGGATTCAATGATTTGTCAAAAATTGTTCAGCTAGTATTTTATTTTTTTTTCTCCCTTGTAGAGTACGTGTTGTTGTAGTGCAGGATCGTTGGAATAACTTCAGACCTTTTCTTCGTAAGTTGTGATATATTCCAAAATGGGGAGGACGCCTTATCTAACTTCGACAGCATAGTTTTTATTCCGGGATGGGCATAATTTCTTCGAAATCTTTTTGTTAAGCCGGTTGATCTGTGCTCTATCATTAACATCACTTTACCGCTTCCAGTTTCGCTTGTATACATTGCGGAATTGAATTAGTTCTTTAATGTTTGGAGGAATTGATTTAACCTTAGGCAGATTTCCTCGTTTTGGCACGCTGAGATTTATTGCTGAATTAACTATATCGTTGATCATTGCATCTATTTGAATTTCGCTCAATACATCTTCGGGCGGCAATTTGACATTTCTCGTGTCAAATTTACCTTGTTAAAATTAGAGAACCAATTTTCAATAGTTTTACATGTTAAATTTAATAAATTTAAATTTAAATTTAACAAAAAAGACTGTAAATTCAATCTTAAAATCAAATTAAGTAGATACTCTGCAGACATTTAGGATATGATTTTAAATTTGATATCTGGAATATACTAATAGGTGGTGTTATTACACAAATACAGTACATACTACTCCGTACTATATACTCCGGATATATAAACTTTAAATGAATTGAAACGTTTCTTTCTTCAAACTATAGTACTCTCTTAGCTGATCATGATCATATAGAGAACACAACCATTGTGTAGGGCACGCAAATTGGCATTCTCAATTCATGCTGAGGCAGTAGTTCGCCATAAATTCTCAGCTCTTTTCTTTGAACCAAAACAGCTTGCGCTGCTATGCCGGCATTAGCACTGCCACTCTCTGACGATTGAGTTTTGAAAAAGCCCAAGTCAAATCAACCACGCAGATGTCCGTCGACGTCGTCGTCGCTGTGTAGTCGTTGTCTTCATCATCAGCATCGTCGTCGTTGTCGTCGGCATGAATGAAAGCTCATAATGGTTGAAAGTGTTATTTGTTACCATCGCATTGTCATAAGTTGTTGCAAAATTGTTGTGTTATTAAACCTGCTGAGATTCAATACACTCTGGTCTTCCTTCCGCCTGCATCAACTGCCAGCTCCAAGCAGGCACTTCACTTCACTCCATCCATTCCACATCTTCAAATGCACATACGTACGTCCGTACATCTTGTTTAGCATTGAAATGCGTTGCCATATATTCGTATAAAAGCGTTGTAACTCAGAAATCATTAAATAAACAGCCAAATGTCCCGGCATTTGAGGGTTGCGGCGAGAGTTATAGCGTAGAAGGGAGTCGGCGGCCGGAGGGAAAGCGATTGTTTATGAATTTGTAGGTTGGCGTGAAATATAGACACGAAATGTATCTTCTCTAGTAACGCAATCGATACAATACGTAAAAATGAATTGTTGTTTTACCGTCCGTCTTCCGTTCGTTTCTGTTCTGCGATTTCTCCATTTTTTCGGAGCGAAGCTTACATTTTGAATTGCCTGAGAACACTTAAGAGCTGTCTAAATTATTGCTAATGATTTGTAGTTAATATGGCTCATAATTTTCTTGTCATTCAATGGATGTGTCTGTGAACCAGGATGGATATAGAGATGTGCGTTGTGCAACTTCCCTTGTGTTGCGCATTGCATTATTAAAAGGGAACATTAATAAATGACACATAATTTAGGAAATATTGAGCCTGTCTGTGAATAACTATTTAGGATGTGCGGTTTATCCCATTTGAGAAATGAATCAGATGAGGATTGAATAAAAATAACTCCACAAGATAGGGTCCTGATTTGAATGGAATCCTGAATGAATACTATTTCGATGAGATGAGACAAAGTAGACTGTATAGAAATAAATTCAATTGTTTCGTAGGGAACATGACCTGGAAATGTCTCAAGCAGTAATTGATGTCTGACATTTACATCAGTATCATCTAATTTAGGCAACGCTGTTCAACGTCAGGTGAGATGATTCTGACCATATTCAACGGTGGTATCATCCCAATACTGCTGTCGAAATTTATTCATTTTTCTTTTATTCATTCAATTTTATTAAATATATCTTAATTAGTTTTAAAAATAGTGATTTTTTCGTTGATGCATGTGCGGCATCTTACCAAAAAGTTGTTCATTACTGTTTGGAGAGTTGAGACAGGAATAGCCGCAATTGTTTCTCGAATGAATTGCTTTCCAAATTTGTTGGTTTTGCTTTGTAGACTTCCTGTTTGCAAAAAAACAAGTAAGGAAAGGCTAAAATCGGGCGGAGCCGACTATATGATACCCTACACTACTCCCTACCTCGTTTTGATTACTAAACCTAGGTTTTTTATGGTGGATGATTTGATGTAGTTCATATGCAATATTAGTCGATTTAACGAATATGGCAAACTTGATGAAAATCTTTTGCATTATGTTACTCACACATGTGATGGGCCTACACACAAACAAAATCGGTGTGATCCTATCTCATTGTATCTGCTCCTGGGAAAAATATAACTATTATTTTTATGAAGATCGGATGTAATAAGTTGATTTTAGAGATTTATGTAAACAAATCACAAAGCGATAATAAGCAGTGGCAATGTCTTTGCGTAATGCACCACTTTTTCAGTAGGTTTTCCTAACTGAAATTTAACGTGATGTAGAAAATCCGTGTAAAATCGTATCAGAGGCCCATTTGTTCTACATCAAAACATGGTCCACTTCAACAGTTAGTGCTCCTATGTGAAATAATCCACCTTATAAAAAACTTGATTCAGATCCGATGTAGAATGAATCTATATAATTCTCAATTAGGGTAGGTATTCCAAGTTGAAATATATCATGATCTGCCAAATTTCATCAAGATCCGATGTAAGATGTAGGTTCTACAGCGGCAATAGTGCAAACTGGTGCATATATTTGACTTTCGTAGTAGGTATTCTTAGTCGAAATATAACATGATCTACAAAATTTGGTAAACTTCTGATGTAAACTATAGATTCTAGAGCGGTAAAAGCGCCCTTTTGTAAGGGCGCGACAATAAAAAGTCGGCACTTATAGATCACTTTCAAAGTAGGTATTCATATTTGATGACCTGCAAAATATCATCAAGATCCAGCGTATTATGTGGGTTCTAGAGTTGTAATAGTAAAAATTGGGACCAATTTGTAAGGGCGCTACATAAAAATTGGGACCTTATAGTTCACTTTCACAGTAGTAATTTTTAGTTGAAATATAACATGATCTGCAAAATTTTATCAAGATCCCACGTAAGCTGTACGTTTACGTTTTTATACCAGAACATGGACCTATATAGTTGACTTTCATAGTAGGTGTTTCTAGTTGATATATAACATGATGTGTGAAGTTTCATCAAGATCCGAAGTAAAATGTGAATTTTAGAGAAATAATAGTTTAAATCGGAGGTACATTTGTATGGGGGCTATATCATAACGATTTTGAAAATTTGGTCATGATCCCATGTAAAATGTGTATTCTAGAGCAGTAATAGTGTAAATTATAGGGATATATGTATGGAGGCTATATCTAAATCTGAACCGATTTTCTCCAAATTCAATACCAATCGTGCTTGGCCTAAAAAAGTAACTTCTGCGGAATTTCGAGACAATCGGGCCACAATTGCGACCTGTAGAGTACGAACAACTTTAGATGGACAGCAGACGGACGGACAGACAGACATCATTAAATCGATTCAGCTGGTGATTCTAAGCCGATCAGTATACTTAAAGGTGGGTCTAGCTCGATTATTTCTTGGTGTTACAAACATTTGGCGGAAAACTAACGTATAATACCCTAATACACGAAGTGGTGTAGGGTATAAAAAGCCAGGTGCAGTAAAGTCATGAGACCTGGGGGCCAACAGAATGTGGAGTTTCTGGATATCAGCTAATTGAGAAATTTTCGTCGCAATTATGTCATAACAGGTCGGGCTATGTGAGGAGTTGCACCAACCAGTAAGACTGCTGCATTCAGTTTGTTGTCCATTTGAATTTTATATGGGATTAATTTCAAATCATTGTGCATAATTGACTAAAATGACTGTCTACTTATACCCATTTGAGCAGATAAGCTTCTTGTCGAAACTTTTGGATTGTTTTATATGACAGCAGCTACTGCAGCGATTGTTTCATCCGTCCGAACTGAAGGGTTTCGGTTTCTTTTGACTGTCCCATGCTCGGCAAAATTGTTAACAAGTTTCATTAAGGTCCATCTGCTCGGAGGATTGCCGCCAAACGTGTGAATATACTCTCTTTGTAGCGAAACTACGGACTCCAGTGCGTGCTAGCGGCGGACAATCCAAATTCTTGTCTCAGTATCCGAGTTATCCATTTTTGTTAAATCTAAAAATCAATATTCAATATAAAAAATAACCATTTTTTGGTAGCGGCTTTCATCAGACACCCTGTGTTTACCTTAATGATTGAAATAAGCTCATCTTTGCTCTTTCATTCTCCAGTAAAAGGGACGGCAAACATACAATTCATAGACATACTGTATTCAAATTTTAAATGTTATGGAAATAGTTCTGCTCTAAACAATTTTGAAGAATTACGAAGTTTTTGAATAGTATTTTTTGATGAATAGTATTTATTGAATTTTCTTTTGATGGATATAGATAAATCTAAAATAGTAATTTCGAAACCTCTTATTAGATATCACTCATATACAGTCAAAGGAAAGTGCTTTTCGAATTGCACTATTTTAGCTGAACTCATTCGATTGTATCATTTTCTACCTGGTTTCAAACAAAGAATTACTTCCACAGAGCCTTTTATATCCTCGATGTCATGTTTCCAGATGCAGCCGGCCATTTTATAAGTTTTTACACCTCTTTACCAAAAGGTACACATTCTGAAAAATCACTTTATTTGGTACCATGTTTATCCCTTTTCGTCCCGCATCCTCCATAGAAATATCGATTTATTTGAAATATCCATTAATTTTCCGCGTAGGTAAAGGGCTGTCCAACAATTTTAATGCACTTATATGTCCTCAGAGGAATTTACATACCAAAATTCACGATTCTAGCTGCAATACTTATGTGGTGAGAAGAATTTACATACACAATTTCGCGTTTGTAGCTACAATACTTTAGTTGGTTCCATTTGTATCCCTTTTTGTCTCTTTCCACCCTTAAAAGTACAAATTTCGAAAAATCCCTTTTGTAGCTCGTCTGCGTGGTAAGTGCAAGGTATTCCATGTTTCTAAACGATAGTAGTTTATTCAAGACGAAAGTACGAATTTTGTAAAACCCTTTCTTAGTCTGCGTTCCGTCATATTTGGGAACTACCCTACAAATGTCATGACCCTGGCTTCAGCCATTTTTGGTAGTATTCACCCAATTTATCCGAAAAAGGAAAGGCTAAAGTCGGGCAGAGCCGACTATATGATACCTTACACTACGCCTACGTACATGCCTGGTTTTGATTACCAAATGTATTTTAGTATCGATGGGGCAATTTTATATCTTAATATGCAAAAACGTTCGTGCATATGTTTGTTAGAGGATCAGATCCTAACGATAAGAACCACTGAAGCCATATTCACACCATACCTTTAGTCGGCGCCTACCAAATAAATTTGCATTCTATTAAATATAGATGCAAAATGGTCTTGAGCCAGGACAATATCCCAGTTCAATTCAAATATTGATTACAGACCAAACAAATACAAACGACAAAAACAAAAAATTCCAATTTACTTAAATTCAAAATGTTTGTATGTTAGCCAGGCGATGCGGGCTAATAATTCTTAGTTCAATTGAAAGAATATAACAAAATTGATGGACATATTTTGGATTATGTTACACTCCTACATGTGATAGACCGTTGTGATCATATCTCACTGTAAAGGGTGATTTTTTAAGAGCTTGATAACTTTTTTTTTAAAAAAACGCATAAAATTTGCAAAATCTCATCGGTTCTTTATTTGAAACGTTAGATTGGTCCATGACATTTACTTTTTGAAGATAATTCCATTTAAATGTTGACCGCGGCTGCGTCTTAGGTGGTCCATCCGCTTAGTCCAATTTTGGCATTTCCACGTTTTTGAGTAACAGAGACCCAATTGGTGCGAACGGCGACGAATCGAAAATTGGTGGTCATCATTAACACTGGCCGATACAGCTGCGATATTTTCTTCAGTTCGCACTCTACGTAAGCGTGTTGGTGGTTTAATGTCCAACAATGTAAATTTGGTGCGAAATTTAGTCACAATAGCCCGAATAGCCGCTTCAGTGGCTCGATTAAACTGACCATAAAATGGAAGCGCGCAATGAACTTTCTTAACAGAGCACGCATTTTGATAATAAAATTCAATAATTTGCAAGCGTTGTTCGTTTGTAAGACGATTCATGATGAAATGTCAAAGCATACTGAGCATCTTTCTCTTTGACACCATGTCTGAAATCCCACGTGATCTGTCAAATACTAATGCATGAAAATCCTAACCTCAAAAAAATCACTCTTTAGATGCGCCACGTAGACGAGCAACATAGATTGATTTTTCGAAATTTGTGCTTTACCCCCTTATTTTGTCCATCATGTTCTTGTGACAAAAACAAAATACACACAAAATAACGCAACGCGAAAGCTCGCGTGTTACAATGGGATAAAAATGGTACTAATCGAAGTATTACAGCTAGAATTGTGACATTCGGTGTATACTCTCCTCTGACCAATTAGACGTGCAATATATGTATATTTAAAATTTTGTACTTTAAACGGAAAAAAGTTAAAAAGGGATAAAAATGGTACATAGCAAAGTAAAGTAGCTGGTATCGAGAAATTTCGAGTGAATATTCATCCGAATATGTAATAAAGGGTGTTTTTTATTGAGGTATAGAACTTCGAATTGAATAAAACAATAAATCGTTTTAATGTCCATCAATTTGGCTTTATTGGAAGGATAATTTTATGTCATTAATGTTTAAATATGATTTCGGGCATGTGGCCGCCGCGGCTGGCTCGAATATAGCCAGCATATGGGGCCGTATGTTGGCAATAACGCCACGAATGTTGGCTTTCAAGTCCCCTAACGTTTCTGGTTTGTTGGCGTAGACGAGCGACTTCACATATCCCCAAAGAAAATAATCCAATGGTGTCAAATCACACGATCTTGGTGGCCAATTGACAGGTCCATTCCGCGAAATTATGCGGTTAACCGAATTAATTGCTCTGATGGACGATTATGTCGACCATAAAATGGACGGAGCTTGCCGTGAACTTCGCGAAATGAACCATTACTTTCGAAATAAATTTGCACGATTTGCAAGCGTTGTTCTTTTGTCAACCTGTTCATGATGAAATGGCAAACCAAACTAAATATTAATCACTTGACAGCTGACAAAATGGCCGCTAGTTGAAAAAGTGATGCCAACTTAAAGTTCTATACCCCAATAAAAAACACCCTTTATAACTAAATTAGTACTCTAAAGGGCGGAATGGTTCAAAAATTTTACCAAGTAAAGTTTGGCAGACGATTCACGAAATTCGGTGTGTACTTTTCCTGACTACATAAAGGAAGAGCACATTAATGGTACCAACTAAAGTGTTACATCTTCTGACTGCGTAGATATGCAATGTAAAGTGATGTCTCAAAAGTTTTATTTTAGCTTGGAAAGGAGACTGGATCTTTTTCGAAAATCTAAATAGTTAATAGTGGGCTAAAATACTACAATTTCCTCCTTATTAGTAAAGAAACTGGTAGGTTCGATAATTTTCTGCATGCAATGTAGTGGGTTTTTTTCTAGTTCGAATTTGTATTATATCCCGAAAGAAAAATCTCTGAAATTTACTTGTAAAAGCTTGATTCATCCAAATTTTGGCCACGACTACGCCGCACACTGGACACATTTGAGGGCAAACATTTTCTGAACGCAATTAAGATAAATATGAAGATTCATCAAAATCCACTCCCATAGTTTGTTCAGCTATTGGCGAACGTTTGTGATTTTTGGAATCTAAAGAATAGACGTAGCTAACTTCTATTTTCGAAATAACCTTTTATAGCCTACACCACTTCGTGGAAGAACAATCGTTATTTAATTTTGTGGAAATCGGTTCAGATTTAGATATAGCCTCCATACAAATATTTCTTCAATTATTACTATTACTGCTCTAGATAGGATCTTAATAAAATTGGCAGGATTATGTTATAACACTGTGTGTAATTTTTTAAGGTATGGAAATATAACCATATACGGACACCACTACCATAACCACATACGGACCTAAAAAAGACCCGTGTCTTCCAGTGTTGCCCAAAGTCATGCACTTTTTATGGGCCCCAAAAGATTTGGAGGCTCGGTCTCATTTTTGCAAAAAAGTGATAGTTTGTCAGGCTCATATCGTTTGGACTTATGATTTACTCTCTGAGCAAAGTTGTAGCTCTTGTCATAAACAAAAAAAATTGTGTAAATATATAATATCAAACAAGTAAAAACGGCATTAAGTTCGGTCGGGCCGAGCTTTATATACCCTCCATCATGAATTGTACTCCACATAGGCTGTCGATTTTCGTATAAGTGCAGTAACATTACAGGAAAATGCATTTTTAGCCAAACCAAACCAAATAAAAATATTAAAAAATAATTTTATAAAAAAATATAAAATTTTTATTATTTCAAACCACGCTTATAAGGCCGGGCTACCAAGACGTATATATATATATATAAAGGGCAATTTTTTAAAAGCTGTAGGAAAGTTTTTCAAAAAAAAAAACACATGAAATTCAGAAAAATGCATGAAATCTTTATTTGAATCCAAAGTACGGTCCATATAATTTAATGTTTGAAGATTATTTCATACAAATGTTGACCTTGACTGCGCCTCAAATGGTCCATCCGCTTAGTCAAATTTTTGCATACTCCTTCCAACATTTCGGTCGGTATCTCACGAATAAATGCTTCAATGTTGTCTTCCAATGCGTCAATTGAAGCGGGCTTGTCAGTATAGACATGAGCTTTAACATAGCCCCACAAAAAATAGTCTAAAGGCGTTAAATCGCACGATCTAGGCGGCCAATTGACCGGTCCCGAACGTGAAATAAAATGTTCACCGAACTCGCCTCTCAATAAGTCCATTGTTGCGCGTGCTGTGTGGCATGTGGCACCGTCCTGTTGAAACCACATGTCATGCAAGTCAATCTCTTGCATTTTGGGCAAAAAAAAATGGATATCACGGTAGCGCTCACCATTCACAGTTACGTTACGATTCGCATCATCTTTGAAGAAGTTCGTTCCAATGATGCCACCAGCCCATAAACCGCACCAAACTGTGACTTTTTCTGGATGCATTGGTAGCTCTTGCAATGCTTATGGCTGATATTCACTCCAAAATCGACAATTCTGCCTATTTATGTACCCATTGAGCCAAAAATGAACTTCGTCGCTGAACACAATTTTTCGGTAAAAAAGGGGATATTCGGCTTTATTGAACTTTCTTAAAAGAGCACGCATTTTGATAATAAAATTCAATAATTTTCAAGCGTTGTTCGCTTGTAAGACGATTCATGGTTAAATTATAGACCAAAGTGAAGATGTTTAACAGTGAAACAAAACACGAAACGTGCGTCAGCTGTTTAAACCAGTGTTGCCAAAAAGATAATAGCTAAAAAATCGCCCTTTATATATATAAGTAAATATAAGACAGCAATATTCAAAAAATCTTAAACACCACAGTTGTTTGTATTTCAATTCTATTTTAATTCCAAAAGTAAAAATTTTGAAATTCCATTATCTTCACGTACATGGTGTAAAATAACCTAACTTCATGATTCAAAAACTAGTAAATCAAAATAAATTTTTTTTTCAAATCCATGCTTTATGCAAGCAGAATTCTATTGGGCCTAGAAATTATTTTTTAGTTATCTTTTGTAGAAGGAAAAATTACTGCAAAATTTCAGTTTTTTATCTGCCATAGAACGGCATATATTCGAAAATGGGTTTTAACTTCGTATGGGAGGTGCCACGCCCACATTTCCATTACCGCCCATTTTTGTCACAACTACGCACATTAATGCTAGATGCACTTACACAAAATTACAGTAGGTGTAATTTTGGTTTTAACTTCATATGGGAGGTGCCACGCCCACTTTTGCATTACCGCCCATTTTAGGCGCAACTACGCACATTGATGCTAGATGCACTTACACAAAATTTGAGCACTATACGTGTCATAGAACTGACACTATTCGATAATATGTTTTAACTTCGTATGGGAGGTGGTACGCCCACTATTCCAATACCGCCCATTTTTGGCAGAACTACGCACATTGATGGTAGATGCACTTACACAAAATTTCAGCACTCTAGGTGTCATAGAACTGATAATATTCAATAATAGGTTTTAACTTCGTATGGGAGGTGCAACGCCCACTTTTCCAATACCGCCCATTTTTGGCACAACTATGCACATTGATGCTAGATGCACTTACACAAAATTACAGCACTCTAGGTGTCATAGAACTGACAATATTCGATAATAGATTTTAACTTCGTATGGGAGGTGCCACGCCCCTTTGTCCAATTGGTCAAATTTTTCCATTTCCTTGTATTGTCATCGAAAATGATTAAGTGTGCAAAATTTGAGCAAAATTGGTTGAGAAAAAAGCTTTCAAAGATTGATTTCAAATTTTGTGGCACACAAACATATATAGAAAGTAACCTTATATAAAGCATGGAAAAAAATACGAATTTGGAAAAATATTTTCATTTGGCCTGTCTATACAGTCAGACGAATGTGTACACCGAATTCCATGATTCTAGCTGCGGCCTTTTGGTTGATACCATTTTTATCCCCTTTTTCCCATTTTACACCATTAAAATCCCCCCTTTCTAAAATCTCTGTACACACCCAATTTCATTATTTTAGGTGCAGCCGTTTGGTTGGTACCTTTTTTATCCCTCTTTTCACATTTTACCCCTTAAAAGTACGAATTTTGGAAAAATACTTTTATACTATGTATCTACTCAGTTAAAGGAACGTATTTCGCCCTCTACGAAAAAGCACTTTATGGTGCGCCGTTTTGTTATAGGGGGAATGCGCATCATCAAGTAACTACAAACAGACATATTGAAAAAAATATATGCTGAAATACTCCAAAATATTAGGGATTATAGGTATTTTCAGTTCTTGTGAGGGAAAAATTTTTCCCTTTGGACCGATTTCGCCCAGTTACAATCCCAACCGATCTACGACTATACTACGCATTTATGGAAAATTTGGACGTCCTAGCTCCTTTCGTTTGGATGCTAGCGTGCTTTCAACAGACGGACGGACGGTCTTGTGCGCCGTACGAGGTCTATACGGAATCTCCAATTCAATCGATTACTATTTCCAGCATTGCCTCTGACATCTCGCAAATTAATCTAGTAATGTGCGAAAGATCGACAATTTGAACCCGCCTTTCAAAATAGTTCCAGTCGTAAACCTTTAAAATATGTACAATTGTTTAGTTCACTCCCTTATGAATCGTTCGCCGAACCTTGTTAATATTTTTTGTGTTGTACAGTGTAATTGTATTTTAAGAATTAAATAACAGAGTGACAGAAGAATAATACCAATGTTTGTGCTGCCAGATTATTATGGCTTAAAAGAGGCTGTTTCCATATTTCAAAATCGGTTTCAGGATTCCTATTCGGCATTCAAAAATATCTGTTAAAATCGCTCATCACATACCAACAAATACATGCATATATATTTTGTCTATGTTGTTATATACAATTTATGTATGTTTTTTGTTCGATTCCACTAAAAACTCATTTAACTTCATGTCAATAAAATCGGACAAAGCAATCGTTTTGAGTAACCCTCCCAGCGGCCACCTCCTCGATTCATTTATGATCTGATGACAATATTTCGTTGTCGAATGTCGTTGTTTGTTCTGAGTGTCACACATGCAAATAATGGCTATATTCTATACCAATTTCAAAATTGTTATGTTTTCTGTCCCTCCGTTCGTCCATCTGTCTGCCTGTTTGTTCTGTTTTTTGTTGTAGTATTGCTCTCGATGTTGTAGGACAGCAACAACATCGAGAGCAATACTAGCCTTATGAACGATTGTGATATCGATGCTAGTACTCGTGTTGTTGCCGTGGCTGTTGCAGTTATTATCCTGTTGTTGGCTTTTATTATTTAATTCGTATTTTTCCTTTTCGATTTTTTGTTTTAGTCGTCGTAAACAAAAACAAATAGAACAACAGATATCCATTCGTTCATTCATTCATTCGTTGTCTGACAATGACAATTCATTCGAATGGGTTTGCATGCATTTACTGCTGTTGCTGTGTCCTTCGCGGAACGCGTTTGTGTTAGCCTGGCTAACATGTTCGTTCGGTCGCTTGAATTGGATGTGAATTGTCAAGTGTCAACGTCTATGGCGTGTTTGACACGATACTTAGAAGTGGAGCTAACAATGATTGTATCATGTTATGGCACAAACATATCGAACTACATACATACATTAGAGTAGATAAATAAATACATATGTATGTATGTACATATGTAAATATTAAGGACACATGCAAAATATGGATATGATATTGTTTTGGCATAGATATAAAAGTGGTTAAATGGACAATTAACTGTCAGGGGGTAGAACATCGTAAACTAACACATCTCATGCAAGGACAATGACTATTGTATTGTTATATTAAATCGCTCACATCTTCGTACAGGTGTAAGGACTTCCCAACAACCATATACAAACGGGTCTGCCCCCATCGAACTTATAAAGGCTTAAACATGTAGTGCGTTTTGCAATCTAATAAATGATATTCACATTTCCCAGACTCAGCCGTATACCATAAGTCTGAAGAATCAAGATAGAGAAAATCTCTCAACATTTGTGTGATTCCTAAGGCTCCGTAGAAGAGTTCCTGTTATTTTCATGTGTAACGCGGATTATTGAATCTCGGTCGGAAATTATTTCCGAATTTATACCAACACGAAATGTCCTGAAAAAGAAGTAAAAGGGGTGTTAAGTTCGGCCGGGCCGAACATTATATAGCCTCCACCGTGGATTGCATTCCACAAAGACTGTCGATTTTACAGAAGTGCAGTAACATTACAGGAGGAAAAAAAATATAGCCAAACCAAATAAAAATATAAAAAATAATACTTTTATAAATAATATATATATAAAACTTTAATTATTTTAAACCGCGCTTATAAGGCAAGGCTACCAATATGTTTATACTATATATATCGAAATAATACTTCAAGTCAGTTCAAAAAGTAAGTATAAGGCGGCAATCTTCAAAAAAATAATAAATATTGGGGGATAGTGAGTTAATTATACCCTCCACCTCCAGGATGGGGGTATACTAACTTTGTCATTCCGTTTGTAACACCTTGAAATATGGACCTGAGACCCTATATATACTTTAATATATTCTTGATCGTCATAAAATTCTAAGACGATCTAGCCATGTCCGTCCGTCCGTCTGTTGAAAGCACGCTAGCATCTAAACGAAAGGAGCTAGAACGTTCAAATCTTCCATGAATGCATCTTGTAGTCGTAGATCGGTTGGGATTGAAATGGGGCGAAATCGGGCCAAAGGGAAAAAATTTTCCCTCACAAGGACTAAAAATACCCATAATAATCCCTAATATTTTAGCGTATTTAAGCATGTTTTTTGCATATGTCTGTTTATATTTGCTTGATATTTGGTATGCGCATTCCCCCTACAGTAAAAACGTGCACCATAAAGTTATTCTTATTTGTAGGGGGTAAAATGGGACAAAAAGGGATAAAAATGGTACATATTAAACGACAACAGCTAGAAACACGAAATTCGGTGTGTACATTCCTCTAATTAAGTAGATACATAATGTAAAAGTATTTTTTCCAAATTCGTACTTTTAAGGGGTAAAATGGGGATAGAGGAGGAGGAGGATAGAGGGATAAAAATGGTACCAACCAAAAGGCTGTACCTAGAATAATGAAATTCGGTGTATACATTCCTCTGATTGCATAGAGAAGTAAAAGACACGGATTTTTCAAAATTCGTACTTTTTGGGGTTAAAATGAAAAAAGGGGATAAAAATAGTATCAATCAAATGACCGCAGCTAGAGTCATGAAATTCGGAGTATTCATTCCTCTGACTGCGTAGACACGGAAAATAAACGGATTTTTCGAAATTCGTACTTTTTGGGGTCAAAATAGATAAAAGGGATAAAAATAGTACCAACCAAATGACCGCAGCTAGAGTCATGCAATTCGGAGTATACATTCCTCTGACTGTGTAGACATGGAAAATAAACGGATTTTTCGAAATTCGTACTTTCAAGGGATACAATGGTACAGCGGGATAAAAAAGTACCAACTAAACGACTACAGCTAGAATGATGAAATTCTAATTGCGTAGAAATGTCAAGGGGGTAAAAATGGTACCAACCAAATGGGCGCAGCTGGAATCATGGAATTCGATGTATGCATTCCTCTGACTGCATAGTCACGCAAAATAATTTTTTTTTCCAAATTCGTAATTTTTCTTGTACGGCAAAAATTGGTTGAATCATGAAGTTAGGTTATTTTGCACATGTACGTCTGATAATGGATTTTCAAAATTTGTGCTTTTGGAATTAAAATAGAATTGAAGTACAACCAACTGTAGCACCCACTATCTTCCAACATTTATGGTATTTAAGCTTTTTGTAAATATAAATAGAAGAATATTTATTTTTTGATTTGAAATAGATAATGGTTTGATATAATTCAAATATTATATTTATTTATATAATTATATTTTCAATATTTGTATTTGTTTTAGTTTGGCTATATGACAAAATTTATATTTTCCTGTAATATTGCTGCACTTCTACGAAAACCGACAACCTCTGTGGAATTCAATCCATGTTGGAGGTTATATAAAGTTCGGCCCGGCCGAACTTAACTCCATTTTTACTTGT